>VZTB01018375.1:275944-295291 GCA_013397245.1 Thryothorus ludovicianus
GGGTACTGGTGCTGGTTCTGGCACTGCTCTGGGTACTGGTGCTGGTTCTGGCAGTGCTGTGGGTAATGGTGCTGGTTCTGGCACTGCTGCGGGTACTGGTGCTGGTTCTGGCACTGCTCTGGGTACTGGTGCTGGTTCTGGCAGTGCTGTGGGTACTGGTGCTGGTTCTGGCAGTGCTGTGGGTACTGGTGCTGGTTCTGGCAGTGCTGTTGGTACCAGTGTTGGCACGGGCAGGGGTCAGGAGGGCGAGCGCTCCCACCCGTTGGGCTGCCAGGGAACGTAATTAAGTGCGAAGTTGTCATTTTTTTTAATGAAGTGCCAGCGCTGGAGTTTATAATTGCTAATGAGCCCGAATAATAATTAGCTGGGTTTTAATGAGGGCGATGATCACTGGGAGGGAGAGAGCGGCCGCGCTTTGGCCTCGTTCCCTGCTGCGCTCCTGTGCTGGGTCCAGCAGCCGGGGTCACCCATCCCCAGCACTGGCTGTGGCCCTGTCACCTCTGTGCCACCTCAGAGCAGGCCCGCGGTGTTACGGTGTCGCGCTGGGGGTCACAGCCCCAGGAAGTGCTGTGGGGATCCGCGGATGCCGAGAATGGCTCTGCACAGTCTGGTGTCACTTGGGAGCACAGCGGGGACCTCCAGGATGAGTCTCTGCACCCCGCGTGTCCCCACAGCCCTGGCATATGTCCCCACACCCCGTCAGAGGTGGCATACGCGGCTCTCCAGGACACACTCCTGTCGCCCTGAGGGCCACACTGGGATGAGGTCTGTGAGTACCCGGGTGCAAAAAGGGCTGTGGAGGGATGGCCACCCAACCTGTCCCAGTCTGGGGACACTGGGGTGCTGTGTGACCCCAAATTGTGGGTGCAGGTGCTCCAAGCTCATGCAATCCCAATAAGTACGGGATCAGAGGGCAGAAATCAGCCTGCTAATGAGGTAATTGCAGGTGATTACTGTTAATTAGAGAGAGGTGTGAAGGGATGGGGATGTGGAGGCTGCCGGGGAGATGCTGAGCTGGTTATCCCAAATGTGGAGTCTGGGATTGCCGAGCCTCCGACCACCTCGGCTCCCGCCGAGCACCTGATCCTCGCTCTGGAAAAATCTCTTTAATTGCAGCAGAAACCTTGAGAGCCGCCGATGATTGCATCCAAAGGTTCATAAAGCAGGAAGCAAATCTGGGAGACAGCTGTGATGTTGCTTCAAAGAAAATTAAAATAAAAAAAAAAAAAGAAAAAGAGGAAAAAAAGAGCGGGGATGGGAACAGGTAAAGGCGACCGGGCAGTTACATGCTCCGTGTTATTTTTATGGAGATAAATAATTGAGCCGTGCTGGGGGACCTCCAGCACCCCCAGCACGGAGCTGCACGGCGCCACTGGCGCTGTTTGCTCTGGATGCTGCTGGATTCCCAGGAAAAGTCTCCAGGATGTGCCCTGGGATGGGTTTGCTGCTGCTGCTGGAGCATGTCCCCATGCCGAGCCCATCTCCGCCGCTGGGGTCCCCAGAGCACTGCTCAGCCCCACCCCGCCCCGGCCAGCGGTGTCACCGCGTCACGGATGTCATTGTCACCCCTGCTCCACCTCGCGGAGTGGGAGGAACCCGCCCCGCTCCAGACAGCCCCATTAACCCAGCGCACGCTGTTATTTCTCAAAGGTGTAATTAATTTTAATTGTCAATTACGGAGTGACAATGTGGGATCGGCACAGCCCCGCCCATCCCCCGCAGCAGGGACCGGATCCAGGGCCGGGTCCCCTCCCGTGCCCCCAATCCCTGATCCCCCAAGAACCAGGAGCTGCGGCTCTTCACGCTGCTCTGGTTTCTCTCTCCTCACAAGAGCTGAAATCTGACCTTTTTTAATATACAGGGCTGCGATTCCGGAGCCGGGAGCAGCTCTGGGAGGGAAAGGTGGGAGAGTGAGATAAAAATGGGGGAAGCATCGGAGTCTCCAGACAGAGAGGTGGTGCTGAGGTGCCCACCAAGGGTGGGCTGAGCCGGTGGCAGGGATGCTCAGGGACCATCGGGGGAATTCAGGAGCCTGTCCTGGTGTGTGTGGGACGAAGGACAAGGAGGCAGAGATGGAAAAGTGTCCGTTTAAAAATCAATGGAAGTGTCACACGCTGGGAGCGGGGCTGTGCCTGGAAATTGCAGCCGCGTGCGGCGCCGTCGCCGAGGCCCCGATAATTGTGCTTTTCTTCTCTTCCTTTCTTTCCCTTTCTCCCGCTGCGCTGCAATAATTGGGAGCTGTCGCCCGGCTCATCCGCTCGGCTCCGGGCGGCAGCGCTGCAATTATCCAGCGGCTCTGGAACGTCTTCATAGCCACACACACACACGGCACACCCTGCCCCAGTGCCATCTCTGTCCCCTCTGTCCCTGTGCCCATCCCCAGGACAGCCACGTCCTCATCCTCATTGCTGTCCCATCCCCATCCCATTCCAAACCCATTCCCATCTAATCCCATCCGCATCTCATCCCATTCCTGCCCCATCTCCATCCCCGCAGTATCTTCATCCCCATGTCCTTTCTGTTCCCATCTCTATCCTCCCCCTGTTCCCATCCTCATCCCAACCCCATCCCTCCCCCTTCCCCATTCCCATCTCATCTTCATGCCATTCCCATCACCATCTCATCCCATCCTTATCCCATCTGCCTCCTCATCCCATCCCCATCTCCAATATCTGTGTCCCCATCCCATTCTCATCCCATCCTTATCCCATCTCTATCCCCACCCCATTCCCATCACCATCTCGTTCCATCCTTATCTCATCTGCATCCCCATCTCCATCCCCATCCCAAGACTCGGAGCAGCAGCTGGAGTGAATCCCAGCTCTGGGCTGCACCACTGAGGCCACAGGTCCCATCCTGACCTACTTTCCCGAGCGAATCCCTCTTCGTCAGCTTTCCAGAGCTGACTCCTGCCTGGGAGGCCCGTGTGGGGCCGTGGCTCCCGGGGAGCTTCCTGACAAACGCTCACAATAACGTAATTATGGGAGAAATAATAAACGTGTCAGTCCTGCAGGCAGGAATTCCCCGGGAGCAGGGAGCTGTGCCGCCGTGGCCGCGGGCACTCCCCGCGCACGGAATTAACTGGGAAAAGCCCTTCCTGGTCCTGAGTTTGTGCATTATTGATGAACCTCAGGGCTCCCATGACTTATGGGCTCTCCTGCCTTGCTTTTCCCCTGGATTTCTCCCTTGGATTAGTGGAATCCATGGCTGCCTATGGCATGACGGAGGAGAGATGCCTTTTCCATGATGGAAAGCCAAGAAACCGCCACAGCTCCCATCTGCGGGGCGAGCTGGGAGCCACAGGCACTGATGGGCCTGGGATAGGTGTGGGGACGGGGACAGAGGTGACTTCCCAATGAAACCCCGTCCCCAAGGCCCTTGACTCGACTGCGCTCCCACACCCACACAGCCCCGGCAGGAGGGATCTGCATTCCCCAAAGGATTTCCTTAATTAGGAGACTTTGCACCCACTCAGCCCCGCACTTCAAAGCTCTGCCCTCCTCCTGCCACAACCTGCGGGGACACCGCGGTGGCACCGGCACAGCACTGAGGAGAGGACGGGGACCCTGTCCCTAACCCAGGGTGGGACTGAGCTGGGAGAAGGCGCTGGAGCAGCTCCTACCCCTGGGATTCGTTTCCTGCTTGAGGTTGGTGCTGAGGAGATTGAGTGTGTGTTCAGGACCCTCTTGAGAGGGGACAGCACTGTCACCTTCCGCCTCAGGCCCAGGGTGGCTGTTCCTGCTTGGCGGCCTCGTGCCAACGTCCTCCCAGGCACCTCTGGATGGGTTTGGTTTGATGCCAGGGCTGCCCATGGGGTCGGGGCTGGACATAATGGCCATATCTGTGCCATATCTGTGCCATATCTGTGCCATGTCTGTGCCATATCTGTGCCATATCTGTGCCATAGCCACCCTACCTGTGCCACAGACACCTCACCTGTGCCCTGCCTGCCGTACCCACACCCCTGAGGCAAAGCACGTAGGCACAGGCGCATTCCCACGGTGAGGAATTGATCCCCGCTGTTCCGTTTATGAGGTGGCATAATCCCATGGAATCATCTCTGTAATATCCCAAACTAAATCATTTATTCTTGCCAAAAATCCAATAAAGAGCTCAGGCCTGCTCCATAGGCAGATAAAGCTCAGATTAACGGGGCTGCAGAGATCAAAAAAAAAAAAAAAAAACGAAAAAAAAAAGAAAGAAACAAGGAGGAAACTCTGGGAAAATGAGTGCGGGATGGAGAGGGGACTCCTGCCACCTTCTCCTTTCCCAAGGCTGCCGCAGCTCAAGGTTTTATTACAAAAAGCCACCTAAGTATTACAGACTAATCCCTAAATCCCAGCCTAGTAAAATATGGAATGGATTTTGTAAATTGTGCCCTTTACAAAGCTGATTGAACTTTTTTTTTCCCTTTTCTTCTAATTCCCCTTCCTCTCTCAGGGGACCATTTTTCTTCTTAGGGACCATGATGGCTTTTGGTGTCCATGTCGTGGCTCTGCTCCTTCTGCAGCCTGAGCCACCCGGTCCCAGTTTGGAGCCGCTGGATGGTGGGAGCAATGTGGTAATGAGCCTGGATTGTGGTGGGGATGATCCATTGGGATGGGACAAGATGGGATGGAGATGGAGATGGAGATGGAGATGGAGATGGAGATGGAGATGAGGATGGGATAGAATGGGAAAAAAAGGTGTGGTAAGGGATGGGGAAGGGAGAGGGGATGGGAATGGAGATAAGGATGGGAAAAGGGATGGGCATTTGGAATGTACCAATGGTCCTGTAGCTGGATCTGTTCATCACCTGAGTCATGACTTGCTCCTTTCCCCATTCCGTCCCCTCTGCCCGCTGGCATCGAGGCTGCTGGGGTCAGGAATTCTGCCGGGAACACCAAGCCCTGTGGAAAAGCCCCTCCTCCTCCCCTTGGCCTGACTTCAGGGCTTTCTGCATTCCCTGGAGTTCCCCAATGTGATGTGGGGCTGGTGGGGGACACAGAGGCCCCCGTGGGGATTGGTGTCCCCTGGGGGCTGCCGAGTGTTGGACACACGTTGTGGGGCTGGAGCCAGGACCCGGGGGGAGGCTGCTGGGGTCACACAGGGACCGTGTTGTCCTTGGCTCCTCCTCCTCGGAGCCTTGGCTGCCTGTCCAGGCAATAAATCCGGTGTCAGCCGTGGTGGGTCAGTCTGTCACCTCTGCATGGCTGTGACTGTGGAGTGTCACCAGCCCACACAGCGCCTGGCCAAGCGCCCCCAGGCTCTGCAGGATGCTGGGATGGTCCTTGAAGCTGTGGAACCTGGCACTGGGATTCCCTCTGGGTTGAGCCCAGCGTCACAGACCCTGTTTGTGCATGGGAGGGGGATAAATTTGGGCACTGCTTTCCTTCCTCCAACATTATTTCCTGTGAGGTTTTTTTTTTTTAATATTAAAGCAAGATGTTGCTGGAAAAATGTTCCCCCTTCCCTGTTTTTCCATCAAATTATTTTGCAGAGGAACATCTGGCAACAGCTCACAAATGGGCTGCTCCCGCCCGTCGTGGCGGCGGTGCCGGTCCCCGCAGCTGGCGAGTGCCACCTGCCACACGGTGCCAGCCACCCCGTGCCACCGGGTGACACGGGGGGCAGCAGGGACAGGGACCCGCCAGCGCCGTGTCCCACGTAGCAAACGGGGAGCTGGGGAGAGGAGAAACATCTGCCACGTCTTTCATTTGACTCCGTTCCACCCCGAGCTGCTGTTTCCTTTGGTCTGAGGGTAACGCGGAGGCTGACGGAGGCCTGGGATCAGATCCCAGCTCTGAGCCGGGCTCCAGCCCTCGGCAGCCAGAGCCAAGGCTGGATCCTGCGTGGGCTCGGATCCTGAGCAGGATTTGGGAGCATTTAGGGGGTGACTGTGCATCAAAGCCCCCCACCCCCAGCTGAGATCTCACTGCTTCTTGCTGAGGGGCAGCCTCAGTTTTCCCCGAAACCAAACGGCACAACCGGGAGCCATCCATCCCTTCCTTCCCTGCCACAGCCCATCCCGGCGATGAAACACCGGAATTACTGCTTGGAGCCCGTGCTGGAGGATGTTAGGTGGTAACCATGGCAACGGCCAGGTTTCTCTTTCCCTGCCCTTGCCAATCACCTTGAGATGCCACCACGTCCTGGCCACCAGCCGGGCACCTCGTGTCCCCCCACGCGGATGTCCCCGAGCTGTCCTGGTGTATGTGGCAGCAGGACACAGCTCTGGGGACCCCCATCGTGGTTCAAGGACTGGATTCAGGCATCCAGCACCACCCAGGGATCCCCTCGCTGTGGGGGTGGGAGGAGGAGGGACCCCCACCCCGTCCCGCCGCCGTGTCCCCGCTCTGGCAGTGTCCTGTCCCCGCAGCCCCGGCGGAAGGAGCCCGGCGAGGCTCTCCAAGCAACATCTGCAAGTGCTTATCCCCACAGCCGGCCTGGCCCTTCCCGAAATAGCTCTCCGGGATGCCTGCCCATGCCAGCACTGATGTAATTTGCTTTTATTTCCCTCCCGTCTGCTCCTTCCCCGCCGAGCCACGATTCCTGTCAGGCACGCTCCGTGCCGGGGGCTCTGCTGCCACAAGTCCGGCACTCCTGGATGATGCTCCCGGTGCCACAGAGGGGCTGGGGGGGTCGCGGTGCCCTGCTGGATGTGATGCCATGGGAGGCTCCTCATTTCCCTCACTAGAGCTGGGACGAGTTGTATTTCTCCAGTGTGTGGGTGAAAAGAGGGGAATCCGGGTTGTCAGTGGGGAGAGACTGGGGGACAGCAGGCCCCAAGGAGAATCCTGATGTTCCCACAGCTCCAGCTGTGCCTCCATTGCTCCAGGAGCCCTGCAAAGGGCTGATTCCCTGGCTCATGTCTCTGGGACTGCAGGGTTCACCCACTGTGTGTCACCCTGGCCGTGGGCAGCATCCCAGAGCTGGAGATGCCTTTGCTGCGCAGCTCCCGGCCCCTCTCCATGCGTGGGGGGTTAACTTGGCCACTTCCATGCAAGCAGAGACAGCCGGGCGCTGATCCAGTGTGGAGCCGGCCAGCTGGCGGCCTCCCCTCGCCTGGCTCCGGCACTCCCTGGCTCCGGTTGCGGCACAGACCTCGGGAGCAACGTGTCCGTGCAGCTCCCGCCAGCGCAGCTCCATCCCATCCCATCCCTCCCCACCACCACTGCGGGCTCCCACCCTGGGGTCCAGCCTCTCCCTTTCACCAGGATCATGGAGGAAGAGGAATCCCGGGCAAAAATCCACTGAGAAAATGCTGTGCCCCCAATGTCCCCTCGGTCCCCTCGGGGCGTGCACGGTGCTCTTGTCCCCTCGGCTCACACTGCCCGCTGCCACCGCGCCACTCTGAGGCTGCGTCCCCCATCCTCCCCCCCTGCAGGAACACATGGAACCACGTCCTCTAATAATTGCTTCATTACGGGCTAATTACTGCAATTAGCTGAGCAGAGCTCCTGCAAGGCAAGGCACGTCCCTCCAGCCCCCAGCCAGTGGAGGTGGCACCACGCAGGGCACAGAGGGACCTGTGGGTGCTCCACCTGCATCAGGGGGTTCCAGCTTGGCACCCTCAGGGTGCTCCGTGCCTTGGGGGCTCTGACAGGAGCCCAGGGCTGGGTGTGTGGATCTGTGGCCGTCCAGAGCTGCCTTGGCCATTCCCCTCCTGGCAGCAGCAGTTCACTGTGGGAAGGGCACGTGCCGATGTCCTGTGGCGATTCGTGGTGCTGGCCCCTGGCTGCGTGTGAGGTCGGTGACATCCAGCACCAAGGGATGGCTGTTCCCTCATGACCTTTAATGGCTTTTCCCATCTGCCTGGCTCCTGGCACTGGTACAGGAGCCCATGGTGACTCTGCCAAGCAGGAGCAAGTCTTGGTTCACCTTCAATCCCTCCCCTGGACCTTCTGGAGGCACCAGAGGTGGGGTGCAGAGGCAGCTCCAGCTCTGGGCACCCCAGAGGTCCCGGGGTGGTTCTTGCACCACCCAACACTGCCACCACCCAAAGCCACTGCAGGAGATGGGGTGCAGAGGGCACAGAGCCGATTGTCCCCATCTATGCCCCAAAATGGGGAACCTGTGGCAAGCAGGATGCACAGAGCTCTCACCCTCCTCTGCTGTGACCCTGGTGTTGTCACTGTTCTGGTGCCACTGTGAGCCCTGGGAGTGCCAGGACAGCCGTGTCCCGTGCCAGCGGTTGTGCTCAGCTCTGCTGTCATTGTCACGGCTGCACTTATGAATAAATGAAGTGCGAGCAAAGCGTCTGCCTAATGGCACGGTGACAAATGTGTACCAAAACCGGAGGGAAAAGAGAACGATTTGAGGAATTCAATTATTTAACAGAAGCTTGTTACTGCTGTTGCACCAGGGACCCTCCTCCAGCACGGCCCCGGCTCTGGTGGGGGTGGCAGGGAGTGTTGTGGGGGTGCTGTGGGGGGTGCTCCCTGGGGTTGGGGACACACAAGATGGGGGATCTGCAGGAGCTGGTGACACTGGGAGGGACTCATTGGCACCTCGAGAGATGCAGATGGACTCAAACTCTCTTGTGCTCAGCCTGATTCCAGAGGCTGGACCTGGCACAGGGTCTCCCGCTCAGTCAGGACCCTGGTGGTGCCACAGTCTGATGCCACATGAGATGGGGACTCGTAGAGAGACACTGGCACTTAAGATGGATTTAAATCAGTCCCACTGTCCCCAGTGCCCGAGGACCTGTGTCCCCACGGTCTGGCCATGGTCACGTCAGCATGGCACAGGGGTCACCAGCTGTCCCTGCTGCCTCGAGCTGGGGCCTTGAAGGGTCCATTCCTCCCTTTTGAGGTCATGGAGACCTCGAGCCCCATCCTGCACCGCAGCCAGCGCTCCCTCCCCGGGGCTGTGGGGCTGTGCCATGTCCTTATCCACGAGTGCCAGGAGCTGAGGCCAGCACGGATCAGTGCCCATGTCCCTGCCCAGGCAGCTGTCGGTGACAGATCCTGGCAGGGGACAGGAGCGTGTGGATGTGGGCAGGCTCTGGCAGGGGCCGTGGGCTCAGCGGGCAGCTCCCTGTGCACGCCCCGCCGCTGCCTGGGGACAGCTCGCTCCGAGCTCCATATGCTGGAGGAGATGAACTCCATCCACCTCCAGCCTCCTCTGGCTGCAGCCCAGCTCAGGCTGGATGGAGCAGGGATACTGCGGTCTGGCACATCGTCCCTCCGTCTCTCCTTTCCCTCCCTGCAGTTCCGTGGGATGGGAGCAGACCTGGCCGAGCCCCCGTGGGACACCGGCGTCCTCTGCTTGATCACTCAGGCACAAAATCCAACAGGAGCGTGGCACGTGCTGAGCATCATCCCCCGCCAAATCTGCACAGAGCCGTGCGTCCAGCCCCAGCCACTCCGCGGGGACAGCCAGGCACCCAAGGGACACCGATGTGAGCATTCAGGGCCCTTTAGCCAGAGGATCCGCCGACTGCTCCAGTCCTGCCAGCAGCCTGGAAGCTCTCTGGGATCCTCAGCCCTGGCAGCAGCCAGAAGGAAGCTGCTGTTTGCCAGGGAGGCAGAGCCTGGCAGGGGCCGCTGGGCTGCAGCCGGTGCCAAGCTGGGGAGCTGTGCCGGGGAACAAGCCTCGGCTGATCCGCAGCGCCGGGAGAGCCGCGGGTTTGGATGCCGAGCCCGCTGAGCGGGAACCCGGCACGCCCGGCTGCGGAGGGGCGGGATTGGCGCTGGGATGTGCGTGCCTGGGCACCCCCTGTTCCAGCACCATGGATTAGGGGCCAGCTCGGAGCCTCTCTGTCCCAGCCCTCCCTCCTCGGGGTACCTGCGGAGCCGCAGCCAGAGGAGAAAAACCGTGGCAACAACCCCAGCGGGAGCACGGGCGGTGATTTAGGGGAGCGGTCAGCGCCGGAGCTGATGATGAGCTGCGAATCGAGGGGAGAGAAATCAGGCGGTGACAAGAAGTGGCATCTGCTCGCACAGAGTCACCCGCCCCGGGGAGGGGATAAATCCCTGTCGGCACTCTCCTGCTCTCCGGAGAGATGGATTTGGAAGGGAGGCAGAGGCTTGGGTGTGAGTTATTGGCTGAGGAGCACTTGTGCCAGCTGGCAGGGGACCCCGGGGATAATGGCACTCCAGTCTGGGACATCAGGGATGACGGGACACTGATGTGGGAGCCCAGAACTCCATCACAGGACCCCAGGGCTGCTGGATATCCAGTGTGAACCCCAGAGATTCCAGGTGTCTCGTGTAGGGTCTTTGCACCACGCAGTCCCTCCTCATCCTCCCAGCTCTTCTGGCTTCTTTAACTCTCATTTCCAAACAGGCCTAGATGAGGAAGGAGGACGAAAAGGAGACTCCAGAGTCAGGGGTTTCATTCCTGCATATCTCTTCCCTGAGTGCCAGATGGGCAGAAGGAAATTATCCATAATTCTTTATCTGGAAGTACTACAGTGGGGCAGAGTCACCTTCTCCCGGTGATTCCAGCTCCAGGGTGGGGGGCTGGGGATGGGAGAGAACTCCGACTCCCAGACCTCTCATATTTAGTCCTCTGCCTCAGAAATGGGGTCTCAAGCAGGCACTCTCCTCCTTCCCCTGTCTCCCAAGCCACCCCCAACCCCCGTGCCCTGTCGCTCACCTCCGTGAGCCGACAAATGATTTACAGAGAGATGATGTACGGCTTGCTGGCTCATCTAAGTTTTCCTTTAAATGAGGTTTTTTTTGGAACAGCCTCACAAATCGATCCCCTGTCACCCATGCTCTGCTCCTGCCGTGTGTAATGGCAGGGAAATGGATCCCTGGCTCCTCGGGAGGAGCGGGGGCTCTCCCATGCATGTGTCCAGAGCCTCTCGGTGCACGTGTGCCGGGGGTTGTGGCACACGTGGCTGCACATCAGGATTTCGGAGTGTGCACCCCGGCTCGGGCTGTAGATCTGGGTGTGCAGAGCTTTATGACAACTGAAATGGAAAAGACAATTGGATGTCAAAACCTATCCCAGGAACCCATTTATACCCACTGACTTTTATGGGATTCCCACTGATTGATTCAAGCACCATAAAACTTCCCACAGCAGCTCCCAGCTCGGTTCTGTAGGGATGGGATTGACTCCTCTGCCTGTGCCCGGCTTTCCTGGGGGTGCAGCTTCTTCCCAGCTCCTTGTGGGAGAAATTCCTGATCAGGGATGCAGAACCTTGCCATCCACCCCTCTGCCGGAGCATCAGGCAGGATTGGGCTGGAGGCCATGGCTGAATCCTGCACGTTTTTCTTGGGAAAATCCCTCCCAAGCCCCAGTTTTCCATTCCCAGTTGCTTTTTCTCCTCACAGAGATGAACTTCACACTCTGCTGACGGTCTCCAAGTGACAGCCACCAGTGCCACTGAGGCAGGAGCTGGGATGCTCCGCACTGTCCCCAGCGGGACAATCCATCCCCCTGCACCGGTGCTACGTGGCTGTGGCACTGCCCTCGTGTGCCACGGGCAGTTGGTGGCTCCAGGAAGCCAAAATTCCATGTGTGGATGCAATCCATCACTGCCCAAAGCCCAGCGAGGCTCTGGAATCCTCCAGAGAATGGAAACAGGGGGCTCTGCTCACCCAAATCCTGATCAGAATTCCCCAAACACCCATTTTTTTCCCTTAATTCACCCAAATCCTAAGCAGACTGCAGGAATGAAGCACTTCTGGATGGAAAGGAGTGGAATAT
Organism: Thryothorus ludovicianus; assembly: GCA_013397245.1. Taxonomy (NCBI): domain Eukaryota; kingdom Metazoa; phylum Chordata; class Aves; order Passeriformes; family Certhiidae; genus Thryothorus; species Thryothorus ludovicianus. The sequence continues at coordinate 287,588 of VZTB01018375.1, forward strand.
TTCCAGTTGGAAGGGACCTACATGGATCAGCTCCCCACAGTCCCCCAAACTGGCCTAAGCAGAGGATGTCCAGGGAACCTGTGCCAAGCAAGGCCTTCCCTGAGCTCCCAAAAATAAAATATTTCCATGTCAGAAAGCTTTAAAAAAAAGGAAATGAGAACCATAATGGAAAAATGAGGAATAAGGAGAAGAAATTTGAATGCTAAGTAGAGGAAAATCAGTGCAAGGAAGGTTCTGGTGGGGGAAGGACAGGGAGATGTCCTCAGGGAGGGCACTGCAGGGGGCTGGAGCAGGTCACCAGTGTCACCAGGAGCCATCGGTGGGTGCAGAGCTCCGCACAGCCCGCGGGGCTCCAGCGGCCCCCGCGTGTCCCGGGGGGAGGTGACGAGGAGCCCTTCCCCAGCACCCCCGGAGCCGCTGGCATCGGTGGGAGCGGCTCAGCCGCCCTTCAGCGCTCTCCTTCCCATGGCTGAGCACGCTGACCTTTGCCGGTGCTTCCCGGCTTTCCTGCCGGCTGCTGGATGCGCTGGGAGCTGGGGGGGAGGGGGCCGCAGCCCCGGCCCCTTCCCCCTCCCCAGCCCCCCCTCCCCAGCACTCATCCAGCACCTCCTCACATGGATACCTCCGGGTGTGCGCGGAGAGCTTGGACACAATCAGGACACGGGAATTACAGCACGGGGACAGGCAGTGGGCGGCTGGCAGAGTGTCCCCAGTGTGCGGCTGTGACAGCACGGAGTGATGGTGGCAGGTCAGGGTGACAGGCAGGGGCTGGTCCTCCAAATCCCTGGAAGGGACAGGGGGCACTGCCAGGACTTCCAGGATTTGGGTTGGGAAGGTTCAGTGCAGGTTCCTGCCACAGTTCCAGGGAGGGTGTGAGGCAGTTCCCGGCGTGGGTGCAGCTCTTGCACAGCCATGGCACTGCCATTGTGACACTGCTGCCTTTTGTGTCACCGCTGCACCGCCGTTGTGCCACCATTGTGCCACCGTCACGCTGCCATTGCGTCCCCATCGCAGTCCCGTTTTGTCACCGGTGCACTGCTGTGGTGCCATTGTCTGTCACCGTTGCATTGCCATGACATTGTGGTTGTGCCACTGTTTCATTGCCATTGTGTCACCATGGCATTGCCGTGACATTGTGATTGTGTCACCACTGCACTGCTACTCCACCCCTGGGGCACCATCACCGCAAGATCCTCCCTCTCCTGTCCCTCTCTTNCCTCTCCCATCCCTCCTCATCCCTTCTCCATCCCTTCTCCATCCCTCTCCCATCCCTCCTCCATCCCTCTCTCATCTCTCTCCTATCCCTCTCCCATCCCTCCTCCATCCCTCTTCTATCCCTCCTCCATCCCTCTCCCATCCCTCTCCCATCCCTCTCCCATCTCTCTCCCATCCCTCCTCCATCCCTCCTCCATCTCTCCTCCATCCCTCTCCCATCCCTCTCCCATCCCTCTCCCATCCCACCTCCATCCCTCTTCCATCCCTCTCCCATCCCTCTCCCACCCCGACACCCTTCCCACAGCCCGCCCTGCCCAGAGCACCCCGATTTGTCCCAGTGCCCCCCGCCCCGAGGTCCCCTCCTGTTGGCTTTTCCCTGATGCACCAAATCCCGGAGCCCGTGGAGCTGCTCCGCCCCGATGCCGAGCTGGGGAAGCCGAGGGCAGCCCGGAGCATGGCTCAGCTCCCGGTACAGCGTGTCCCGGTGTCCCGGGAAGGGCAGGCACACGCCGCTCCGTGCTCCCGCCCCTTCCCTCCCCTCGGATAGGAGCTCTGCTCCCGGAATAAAGGATTTCGGAACCCGCTGTGCCTGTGTGGATAGAAACTCATTTGTTTAATAGGCAGCAGTTTGGCTTTGTCATGTTCATTTAGTTTTTAATGACGCACAGTTGTGCCAATATTGATTTTAGCTTATAGGGACTCAAAAAATTTACTATCTGGAATTATCTGAAATGTAGCTGTTTTATCCAGCGGGCAGCAAGATGGATCTTTCCCAGCCTCGCTCCCAGCAAGGCGGTGGCAGGGACTGGTTGGGAAGGGCTCCATGGCGTAGCTGGGCTGGCCCTCACTCTGGGAAACTGAGGCACCAGCGTGGCTCCCCCAGGTCTTGCCTGCGACGTTGTGCTGGGGATTTGCTCCAGCTGTCCCCCTGTATCCCACAAGGATGTTTGCTGTGGGAAGGAATGTGCTGGGAGAGCTCAGACCTGTCCCTCCACCCCCCGTCCAACAGCCTCGTCCTTTGACAATGGATAACGAGTCAACAGCTCCCGGGGGTGACAAGACACAGCAAATCCCATCCGTGGCCCCTTGGAAGCAGAGCTCAGTGGGAGTCAGCCAGAATCAATTTCCTGAGCATCCCTGGGATAACATGGGGCGATATTTGGGGTGTGGTGATCCCGGGAACACCCGGAGTCCCGGGGGGAGCAGAGCTGAGCTGGCTGGGACAGCAAATCCAACAGGATGGGTAGGCTCAGCCCTGGAGGGGGCTGGGCAGGGACCCTCCCTCCTGCCTGGGTGCCCCCACAGCCCGATCCCAACCCAATTATGGGATAATTCACTTTGAGGTTTGGCTGCTGCTGACGGGATTGATTGAGGAGCTGGTAATTATATTTCCCTAAAAGGCCCCTGGGGCTTTGTGGGAACACAAGTAGGGAAGGGAAAGACTGATTTTTATAGGGGGACAGATTTGGGGAGCCTGCCAGAGCCACGTGTCCCCTTCACCGTGTCCTCACTTGTGCCCACTCCCCTGCCAGGCAGGGATCCCTCGCCGCAGCCTGAGCTCGGTGTCATCCATTATGCAGGTCTGTAAATATATTATTTACTATTTCCCCGATTTTCACTCATTATTTATCACCTGCTGGCAGGGCTGCAGCCCCCAGCCAGGATCCTGTCCCACTGTCAGGGGACAGGGCTCCCCCCTTCCCTGAGCAGCTCAGCAGGGATTTGGGAAGTCACGGGCTGGGGGCTCCAGGTACCCCCTGAGCACACCTGGAGGGGTTTCAGCTGAAGCTGAGTTAAATCTCCTGCCTTAATGAAGAGAGAGTTGGGATGAGGGCTCTGTGCTGCTGCTCTGGAATGCCCACCCTGTGCCAGGCAAGGAAAAGCTGGAGCTGGTCCTTTGCAGGAGGGATGAGCCATGAGTGATGCCCATCGGGGACTGGTAAGGTGGGTTTGGGGCTCTGTTGTTTTTGTGGGGTTCTACCGGCAGGAACCCCAAATTATGGGATATGAAAAGTGCCCAGGGCTGCTGTGGGCACCCACAGATCTGTGCGTGCTTCAGCTGGTGATGGTGAGGTCAGGGGTGCTGGGAGAGTGAGAGTAAATGTGACATCTCCTAAAAAACATCTCCTAAAGACCTCCACGAGTCTTTTTGGGTCTGGATTGTTCAACAAAATCCCACTTCTGTGAGTTCTGAGAGTGGGAATCAGGGGTGGGGTTACTACAGATGCTGTGGCTGAGAGGAGTGGGTTTGGGGGGCTTATGGCACCCCCAGCCTAGCCCTGGCTGCTGTGGGGGGGTCAGCAGTGAGCACCTCGAAAACCTCAGCTTCTGAAGCGTGTAATTAAGTGAGAGTCTTGGATGCAGCCCCCAGCAAACCTGGCTGGTCCCCAGCTGCTGTTTCCGAGGAACGCTCGGAAGGTGGCCTTTAAATGTTAAGAAATCATGTTAAAATGAGCCAGAGCCTTAGTTTAAATTTTTAATCTCCTGATTTAAAAACTTAGCCTTGAGGTCTCGGTTGTTGGTGGGGGCTGGTGTGGCTGAGTGGGTGTCTCTGTGCTGGTGGTCCTGGGGTGTGGGGTCAGCTCTGGAACTGGGGGTTGCACCTTTGCCCTCCTGCTGCTGAGTGGAGCCAGCTTTCCCTGTGGTTCACCCTGGGGCTTCTCTTGAGTCTTTCCAGCCCACAGGAAAAGGAAAACTTGGCTTTCCGGGGCAGTGGGGGAGCAGTTTGTGTCTCTGGGGCTGGAGGAGTGCTGGTTCCATGGTTCCAGTATTAGAAATGTTTCTTTCTCCCAATACATGCAGCCCCCAAAGACATTCTGGAGGAGAATTTCCCCACGTGAGCCCCTAGTTGGGCAAGGGAGGGTGTGGAGCAGCAGGAATGGTGTTTGTCCCACCCTCAGCCCCTCTCACACAGGGATCCAGGTGGGAATCCCCAGATCCCGAGCCTGCTGGGAAGAAGGAGAAAAGCTTTGGATGGAGCAAAGGCTCCTGCTCTGCCTGCCTCCCTGGCAGCTGAGATCAGTGCTCTCCCCCCAGGAGAGGGCAAGGTGAGCAGCTGTCCCGGGGTGCTCAATTAGAGGAGCTTCAGAGCAGCAGGAGGAACCTTAATGCCAGCACCCAGGTGGGTTTGGGAGCCCGTGGTGGTGCTGTGTGTGCCAAACCCTCGTGTTTAAATGGGAACCAGGGGTGCTCTGGCTTGGTGGCCCTCACATCCACCCTGGAGGGGTGAGACTCTGAACCCCCTTTTCCAGTGGTTTGTGGCTTGCTTGGTGGGGCCAGAGGGGTGGCAGCCGTGGGCAGGCCTCCCTGAAAGCCTCTGGCCCTTCGTGGCTTGTTCCCAAAGCCCTCCGAGGAGGGAGGCACATCCTGCCCACACGTGGGACTCCTGCCCCCAGCACTGGTGATGCTCTCCGCCAGCTCAGAGCCCCCTCAGCACCGAGCACGGGCTTGCTGGGGGCTTGAAGGAAGATCTTAATTGGGCTGAGATGCCCCAAACAGCTGATGCTAGGAGACAGCCCCAGGGCTGGGAAGAGGAGCAGCCCCGGCAAGGAAGGAGAGGGCGCGCTCCTGGTGCTGCTCCTATCCTCGGGATTTTTTTAACTCATGAAAGATTCAAGATGTTTCTGTTCCGAGCCAGTTTGAAGGCTCCTTGCACAGCACCCGAGGGCAGCGTGGAGCCCTGTTCAGTGCCCTTCGAGGAGAGGCAGCTTCAGCCCTGCCAGAATTGGGGCGTTTGCCTGCGTGTGGCCTTCCAGGGCCGGGGAGGGCCCTCGGGGCCCAGGGAATGAGGTGGCTGTGACTCATCCCAAACTGCAGCCCTGGGGAGAAGGGACCTGTCCTAAGCTCAGGTCTGAAGAGAGCAGTTAAGTGATTGCAGAGGCTGCTCTGGCCTGCAGCGCTACCCTGGATTGACTCTTCCGGCAGAGCTGATGCTTCTGGAGAAAAGGGCCTCTTTCAATCTTAATTACAAAAAATGAAAAAAGGTGTTGGGGAGCCTTACTGCAGCCAGAGTTATTCTCCCTGCACGTTATTGCTGGTCTGGATTGTTCTGGCTTCTCCTGCTGCCTGTGGGAGCTTGTTACCCTGCTGTCCGTGAGGCTGCCGAGTCTCCCGGATCCAATTTCTCCTCCCTGCGCCGGTGCTGACAGCCTGTGGTTACATCCATCTCCTCTCCCCTTTGATAGCGGAGAAGGACGGAGCTCCTGGAGTCTCTCACTCACAGGCAGCACTTCCCACCTCTCCTTGCACTTCCCAGCCCTTTCCCAGAGCAAGGAGGGTGGATGCTGCTCTCCCGCTCAAGGAACGGGGATGCTGCTGGCAGTCAGTGCCTCCTCCGAGAAAAGATGAGGGATGCTGAGGACAGCTGAAGCTCTTGGCTGTTGTCCTGCAGCCTCTGGATAATGCTGATGGTCCCCAAAGCTCCTGACAACCCAGCAAAGACTTTTACATTTCAAACAAAGCCTTGATCTTTTTTTGGAACTTGCCTTGGTTTCAGACAAGAGTTTTTAATTCAAGCCCAGCGCCGTATTTTGGGTTTGACTTTGATGCGCCCTCTTCAAGCAGGAGGCAAAATAACAGCGTTCACATCCGCAAATAGCCCCGGGGCGGGTTCCTGCTGCCCGCGGCCGGCCGTTCCGCGGGGCTGACCCCTCCTTGGCCGGGGCTCTGGCCGCAGCTCGGGTATGCGCAGCCGGCGGGGGCTGGAGACCCCCGTGCAGGGGTCAGCGGTCGAGAAAGGAGCTCAGAAACCCCTTTCAGAGGAGCCTTGGAGAGGCAGGAGTCGTGTGATGTGGCTCACGGTGATCTGTGGGAATGTGCTGTCACGGTTCCTGGTGTAATTAGAAGTGGTTCTGCCCCGAATTGAAGGCTGAGTTGGGATTCTTGGTAATGTTTGTGGAGGAGGGGGACAAAACTCATGGGAGACGGAGAAATGCCCTGTGTGGGGCGGAGGTGACCCAGCAGCACGGGGAGGGCACAGCCTCCTGCCCGGGCATCACCTGGAATGTCCTCAGGGACACGGGGTGAGTGGCGATGTGGGGCCACCGCTGCCCTCTCTGATCCGTGGGATGTGCCAGCTTTGCAGGCAGCAGCCCCAGGCTCTTCCACATGATCCTGGAGACAGGTGTGGTGTTACCTGCTGGAACTTGTTCCTGCTTGGAGGGATTTGGGCAGAGGAGAGCTGGCACAGAGCAGGCGAGACAACGAGGGAGGGTGTGCTCTGGTGGGAGCACTGATGTGAGATCCAGACTCAATCACTCTGGGTGACCGTGGGGAACAAGGTACCTGTGCAAGTGGGTAATAAACTACTCCCAGCTCGGCAAGATTAATGGTAATAACCATAAATCAGCGCTGGCACCAGGGTCAGACCTGGATTTATGGCCCTGGAGACAGGAATTCCTGTTCTTCATGGAACAAAGCCCTGATCCTGCAGGGGCCTGGGAGCCTGCTGAGTGTTACTGTGGCTGCAGCGTGTGTGTAGGTGCCTGGGGAACGGGTCTGAACCCCTGATGGGGGCTGAGCTCACCCCTGGCAGGGCAGCCTCTCCCTCTGCTGGTTCCAGCCGGCAGCGGGAAACACCTCCCTGAGGGGTGAGCCAGGATTGCTGCCTCCCACAGCACATTGATCCCATCATCTCGGTTGAGAATGCCAGCCACGGAGCTGATTAATGCCGGGGTGGGCAAGAGCTGGGTTATTGTTCAGTCTCTCTTCAAGAGGTCGATGGGAAATTTGGCAGTAGCTCTCCAAATACACGACGTGCACACAGGCGTTGTCCCCCCAAGGACTGTGCAGGATTTACACGTGAGGGTTACATCGCAGTGGAAATGCACACTGGGGCCCGGGCATTGTCACACGCAGTTGTATCAGTGCCTGTGGGAGAGTGTTCCCTCCGTCCCTGCCCTGGTGTGACCCGGCACTGCTGGGGCTGGCTCCAGGCTAATCTGCTCATGCTTTCGTTTCACCCTGATCCTTGCGGGTCCCTTGGCTCAGAGGTGCTGTGTGTGCTCAGCAGGCTGATCCAGAATTCCGGATGGATATTTCCTCCTGTGCAGATGGTGCAGGTCCTTGGGTTTTAATGCTTGGTAGCAGCCGTGATGGAGCTGCTTTCCCTCACCTAATGCAAGGCACTGTGCTAGCAGAAAGCACAGACATATTTGAAGGATGTGTGATCCTGTTGGGAGCTCTGGGCTGGAGGAATTGCAGGATGAGGCCTGATGAAGTGATGTGTTGTCAGGGAGGTGCTGCTGGGTCATCTCTGGGATTAAAGGTTTTGTTGTTGTTTTTGGGGTTTGTTTTTGAGGACCCTAAAACGTTTGCAGTGGTAATTCTGGGTCATTGAGTTCTGTCTTAGAGCTATCTGGGGGATGTGCTGTGTCCCCTTCGCAGGGGCCGAGGGCTGATGCTCTGAGTGCTGTCGGAGGGACCGAGCAGCGAGAGGTGGGTTAGGGTGGGAGCTGCAGACAGGAGCCGCTATTTCCACAGCGGGGGGCA
>VZTB01018375.1:315572-327860 GCA_013397245.1 Thryothorus ludovicianus
TCTGTAGGAATGGGCCCAGCAGTGGTGCCTGTGCTCCAGGATGCCCGGAATCCCAGAATCCCTGCATCCCTGCATCCCTGCATCCCTGCATCCCTGCATCCCTGCTCCAAGGTGACTGCCCACCCCTTAGCCCTCAGCCCCCAGCTGCAGCATCCAGGCAGAAAGGATTAAGGGAGGAAGTGAGAAACCAAACAAACAAACACGTGGGGAAAACCCAAACAAACCCAGCGCAGCCACTGGAGCGGAGAAGGCACCGAGCAAATCCCTGCTGGGCTGCCCCGGAACCTGCCAGCATCCCTTGGCTCTGCCCGCGGCTCTGTGGGGATTTAGAGTGTGGAGATGAGGGTTTGGCTGTCTTGCCTGGCACTGGAGGCTGCTGGTGAGAAGGCGAAGGACCAAAATTAGTTATGATGGGCAGAAATTGAATTTTAATAGAGCTGTCGGTGGCGCGGAGCCAGCCCGCTCAGGCAGTGGGAAGGTTGTAATTAAAAGTTAACGAGTTTAGAAACAGAGTAATCCTTGGAGAGGGGATGGCTTGTGCTGATGGCCGGGGAGGCTTAGGAATGCTCTTGGCCATGCGGGGCCGGGGATGGCTCTGAGTGCATCGGTGCCCTGGGTGAGGGGTTTGGGGTGCACCAGTCCCTCCCAGCTCGGTGCTGCCGCGTGTCTCCCGGTCCAGGGACAGGAGGACATTCCCCAGAGCCTGGCTGTGCCCATGAGGGAGGCTTTGGAGAGGACAATGTGCAGCCAGGGGCTGTGCCCAGGGACTAGTTAGGCTTGGTGGCATCACCTCATGATTCCCAGCAAGGCTTGGAGGCACCAGCTCGCGGTTCCCAGCCAGGTTTAGTGGCTTCACCTCGTGCTTCCCAGCCGGGGCTGTGTCTCCAAGCATTCCATCTTTGTCATCCTCACTGCTGCTCCCCACATCCTCTCCTGGGCAATGCACCCCTCCGGCACCGCCGGCTGCCGTGGCCCTTGTGCACTTCCCCGGTTCTGGGGGGCTGCGGGCCGGGGCTCGCTGTCCCCCTGTCCCCCTCGAGCCGCCCCACTTCGTGCTCGCCGGCGGTCGGAGGAGCTCACGCCACGTTTCCAGGGAAGGAGTCGCTCTCCCAGTTTGGCAGCGTTTCCATGGCGACCGCCCTTTCCTTCCCGCAGCGATTCCGCCGCCACCGGAGCGGCTCTTGGCGTTCGCCGAGGGCCAGGTGGGCAACGGGCTCGGCCGGTCCCTGGCCCCGAGCAGGGCAGGGCCACGGCGGTGCCTCTGGAGCTGATCCCTCGGGAGCATTCCTGGGGAGCACGGCGAGATCACTCGGCTCTATGAGCATTTGGAGCCAACCTCCCCGAGGAGCATCCCTGGAGATTAGGTGTGATGAGGGACTCCAGAAGGACTGGGGACCAGCCTGGGGCTGTGTGCTTGTGAAGTCATCCCTGCCCATCCCCCCGGGAGCCATTCCTGGGTACTGTGGGAGTTTTGGCACCAGCCTGGCTCGGTGGTGATTACGGACTCATCCCCCTGGAGCATCCCTGGGGATGGGAGCATCTCAGCTTGGTTTCATGCACATGCAGAGATGTCTTCCCTCAGGAGGATTCCAGGGGATCGAGCAGGATGAGGGACCCCCGAGGGACTGAGCAGCAGCCTGGCTCTGAGTGTGTGTGTGTATAGACACCCTCCCTTGGGAGCACCCCTGGGCACTGTGTGGGAGGGCCAGGGAGCAGCCTGGCTCTGTGTGTGCCCATGGACCTGTGACCCCAGGAACATCCCTGGTGGATGGAATGGGGTCAGGGACCGCCTGCCTTCCCCTCTCCTTGCTTCCTCCATTCCCTGCCACTGGCATGGGGTGCAGGAGGCCATTTCCCCGGGGGATCCCGGCTGCCTCCCGCTCTGGGGACCCCTCTGATGCCCCCTGAGGTGACAGCAGCCCACATGCTGGGGTGCCCTGGCCCTGCTGTCCAGGGCCAGCTTCATTTTTCCCTTCAGGATCTCTCCAGGGCCAGGCTCTCTGCGAGCTCTCGTATGAGGAATCACAACATGCAAATCAGGCAGCTTGATGTCTTTAATGAAATCCTCGGAAGGAAAGCGCTTCTCTGGTGAATTGAGGATATTTATTTCTCATACAAGAAATTTAACATGCAGATTAGTTGGGTCTGGTAATTTATCACATGAGATTGTCCTATTAAGGGCTGCACCGAGTCCTGCTGCCTTCGGAAATTACCTTACACATAGATTACCTCTGGACAGAATCCCATCCGTAGGGATGCATCTCCAGCTCCTAAATCAGCCCTCGTGCCTCTCCTCATGGCCTCCACAGCTGGTGCAGGAGTCCAGCAGCTATGGAAGGATTCCCTGCCTCCTCTCAAGAGCCCAGCTCTTTGCTGGAGCTTGGAAAAGTGTAATTCCATCTCTGACTCTGGCTGGCTTTGCCCCAGCTCCTGCCAGCCAAGCAGGGCTGGCACAGCTGAGCCTCCCATGCCATCCCTGGGGGGAGTTTTCCAGCACATGGTGTCTCTGATCCATCTCCATCTTCTTCCAGGAGCCTTTCTGCATGGGCTCACCAAGATTCGGGGTAGATTTGGGGTTCTTTCAATCCCTGCTCCTCACTGGGCTGTTTTGGGGTGTCTCCCGGGGGTGCAGAGACATAACTGGCTGCACACACAGGACCCTGACGTGCCTTTATGGCCTGGTGAGGATCCCAAATGTTTGATGCCCAGAGTTTGTCCCCAAATCATGTAAAATAAGGAGCCAGGAGCCTCTGAAAATGCCAGACCTGGGGCAAACAGGATGGATCACCCCCGGATTCCTGCTGGAATCTGAACCCATGCTGCTGCTCCCTGGGAACTTGTCCCTGCTCTGGGGGGCCCAATGCTTTGCCAGCCCAGGTGTGAAGCCTATTCCTCTGCCTTGGGGAGCTAATTACCAAGCAGTGAGTTAATTAATGGGAGATGAAGTACATTGGAAGGGTTGCATCCATGCTGGGGAGGAGCCCAGCATGGCCTTCTTGGTTCCTGTGGCTCCAGCCTGGCCTGTGTCACCTTTGGCAGAACCCCAGGAGTGCCGGTGAGGAGTGCAGGCAGCACGGGGGATGGTTTTTCCTGGGAATGCTTGTGCTGGGAAGGCTCCTGCCCATTCCAGTGCCTTGTTGGAGCCTGGGGGACACTAGAACATTGGCATGAGGAGCCATGGGCACAGGGCAGCGGTGCCAGTGAACCAGAGCAGCATCGGGACTGGCAGGAGGCTCGTACTGGGATGGCAGCAGAGAGAATCTCCTTGGTGGTGTCTCAGAAGGGCTCAGGAGTCGCTGCAGGGAGGGAGAGGGAACTGTCAGAGCTGGAGATGCCACTGGAGCCGGGAGTGGCCAAGCTCGTGGTTAGCAACGCACCAAAGCCCTCCGGATGCCACAACACAGATCGAGGCTCGCTCCGTCCCTGCTCTGCAGGAAGGAGGCTGATTAATACACGGGCATTAATTATTAAATGGTTCATTGTTCTGGCAGGGCCAATTGAGGCAGCGATTTACGGGGCTGCCGGCGCCCTCCCTATTCCCACGGCCGAGGGAAAACACTCCGGGCAGGAGGAGAGGCAGCGGCCACGTGGATGCAAAAACCAGAATCCGTTCCAATCGGGAGCTAATTGAGATCCAATAGCCCGCTTAAGCGGGGCCGATGGAACTCCAGGGGGGTGCTCAGAGCCTCATTGAGCGCTGGCCCGGCGCAGGGGCCGGGACACCCGCTCGGATGCTTCGAGTCGTTAAACCTCTGCTAAGTGTGTTTTAATGCTCACTTGACATTTCATTATCCCACAGTAACTATTCAAACACACGTCCCCTCCAGAATTAATTAGTCGTTATACAGGATATTAATCAAAGGGGACTGTGCCAGTGTGCTTCCATCCCAAATCCGATCCAGCTGTTGCTGTTACTGGGCGGCATTGGAAGAACCTCACAGATTTCTGCACTCCTCTGGCTTTCAATTTGATGGATCAAATCCTTTGGCTGCTGCTTTTCCCGGCCCTTCTCCACCCCCTCAATCTAAGAATAATTCGGCAGCGTCAGCCCCACGCTCCTCAGCAACCCTACAATAACAGAGCCACGGCAGCAGCCGGGGCTGGGGCACGGCTGTGATGGGAACAATCCTGTGGAACACGGCGGTGCCAGGGCGGCACGGCGAAGAGCTGGGCACGCTGCCGTGCCCTGCCCTGCTGACAGGATCGCGGACGGACGGACGGACGGACGGATAGATGGATGGATGGACGGAGAGGTTGTCATTCCCAGCATGCAGCCATCTGTCGGATGCATCTGGAGCCAAAGCTGCTGCTGCAAACCCGCCGGTCCCTCGGCACAGGGCTCCTGCCTGCGGAGCCCCCTCCTGACCCCGGGGCTGAGCTGCTTCCTGACGGAGCAGTGCGGGTCAGTGCTCGCTGTGGAAGGGCTTTTCCCCACGGACGATGCCCTGTCAACCTCCGTCTTCACAGAGAAGCCAAACAAACCCTGGAACAGCAGAGTCAGCAGAGAGGGAGCTGGGCCAGCGTTCCCTCCATCCCGGCTGGAGCGGGGGTGGATGGACAGAGCCACTCAGCCGGGGCACCAGGATGGGTCCCAGCTGGAGGAGCTGCTTCCTTACATGGAACAACGGCCCTGGAACTCCAGGCCATGAAGCTGTGGCACGAACTGTGGAGGGGATATGTGGGGTAACATCCACCCCTCCTGCCTGCAGCGCATCCCCTGTGAGGGGGTGAAAGAAGGGTGACATTGGGGGTGAAATCAATTCCCCTCCCCTTCTCTCCTGGCAGGCCGGGGGAAGGAAATCGAATCTGCGTGGTCTTGGATAAAAGCCTCGGTGGAAGGCGAGCGGGAGAGAACAAAGTCTGTGCTGGTTTGGTTGATGACTGCAGGCTGGGCTGCGCCGGGAATTGATTTCCTTTCTCCGGGCTATTTTCAGCTGCTGAGGTGTGCGTGGAAGCGCTGCTGCTTCAATAACTCCTCCAGCTCCCGTTTGTGGGGACCAGGCCCCTTAATTGGATCTGGTGGAGTGTCCTGGGCTGGGAGACAAGGCTCCCTGTGCCCATGGAAGTGTCCTGCCTGTGGGGACACGGTGCTGCCAGGGCTGGCATTGAAGGTGCTCCCGTGACCTGGTTTGGGTCCGTTGGGCTGTGCTGGTGCTGGTGGCTTTGCACTGTCCCCGTCCTGGAAGGAGGGTCTGGAGGGGACACTGCAGCGAGGACATGGATCTGTTTGGGGACAGACGTGTCCCTCTGCTGCTGCATGTCTGTCCACCCATCCGTCCATCGGCGAGCGTGTGCTCAGGAGTCACGGTGTGATTTATTAACGAGGACACCGCAAGGAGAGCGGGCCCATTATTCCTGGCGTCTGCAGCCGCTCCTGACAGCTCCGTGGAATTGAAATATCTTATTTAAAGCCTCTGGGGAAGCATTTTTAAATATCAGTCGTGACACTCAAGGACTCGTTCCCAAAGGGCACCCTCCTTCCTCCCGCGGGGACGGGTGACCCCAGCACGCCGCGTGGGTGGGCGGCTGGGTGGGTGTCACGGTGGGTTCGGTGCCAGTCCCGCCGTGCCTGCCCCATCCCCGCCGTGCTACCGGGCGAGGGGCGAGCCCTGTGTCCCCTGTCACCCTCTGCCGTGCGGGGAGGTGGGCGCGGGGCCCCGCCGCGCTCCCGGCACAGGGAACGCGCTCCTCAGGTCTTATGAAAGTTTAATTTACGCTCAGCTCTCAGAAGAACAAACAAAGCTCTGCCGAAAAGAGCCCGCGGCGGGTTTCAACGCAAGATTAGATTTTGGGCAAGGAGGGCTGAGCTTGCTTTATTTATTCCCTCTCTGCTTTATCTCGCAGCGCTTCCCGTCGGGGCCAGCGACGCTGCAGCGCCTGCCCGCCCCCCCGGAGGCTCCCCCGGCTCTTTTCGGGGGATGAAATAAGAGCTCCAGGGGTGGGGACAGCCCGGGGAGGCCTGGTGGCAGCAGGGTCCGGCTTGGGGACTGCGGCGATGCTCGGGGGGTGCTCGGGTGCAGATGTGGTTATTTCCTTTATCTCCTCACCGGCTGCTGGCGCTGACGGCTGATAAGAGCAGGCGTGGGGGTGATAAGGGGGCTCAGCATTCATCGGAGCAGAGCCGGGCTTGGCCGCTCTCAGGTCCGGGCTGAGTGACACCAGCAGACAGCAGTGTCACTGCTGGGGCTGGGGCAGGGCTCAGGACAGCAGGTCCCAGGTCCCAGCTCCTGGCGATGGGATACATCCAGCCCCTGGACCGGGAGGGTGGCGGTCACCGGCTTCTGCACCGTGGAAGCGCCTCCAGTGTGGGTGGCAGCGAGTCCCTGTGTGGCAGTGGGGGACATTGGGGTGCCCCCAGTCTGCACACGAACCTATATCTGCACATCCACGTAGTGTGTGCACCTCCAGCAGCAGCTCCTCGGGGAAATGCAGCTCCTGGCGCGGTAAATCGGGAGGGTGTGCGGGACTCGCAGCCTCTCCGGGGGGCTGTGACAGTGATACGGATGTCCCCTCACTGCTGACACCCCTCCCGCAGGTACATGATCACCTCTCTGGACCGCACCCACGCCGGCTTCTACCGCTGCATCGTCCGCAACCGCATGGGAGCCCTGCTGCAGCGCCAGACCGAGGTGCAGGTGGCCTGTAAGTGACCGTCCTGCTCTGTGGGGACCGCACGGGGACACCCAGCTCCCGACACTGTGGGACACCTCTGGTATTGGTGCCACTCGTGGCCAGCACATGCAAGCCTGCAGCATCCCTGGGGTGACACTGGAAGAGACATCAGAGCGTCCCTGGGGTGGTGCTTGGCAGGGACATCCGGATTGTCCCTGTGGCAATGCCAGGAGGGATGTCTGGAGCATCCCTGGAGTAAAGCTGTCGAGATTTAAGAAGGAGATGAGAGTGCTGAGGCCTGGGATGATGGCTCCGTCCCCTGAAGGGACCTGCCCATCTCTGTCATCCATTTCCTCCGGGATACCCCCGATCCCATCCCCTTAAACACCTCCTGAGGAGCAGTGACAAATCAGGACGATAATGAGAAATTAATAAGGCAGCTGTGCTAACAACTAATGATAATGGCAAAGTCGTTAAAAAAGGATTCTTTACATGTTTTTAATTACAGCAATTAAGGAAGTCAATAAAAATCCCCTGTCCCACCCCCTCCTCCATGCCCCCCGCTTCCCTCAGTCTCCCACAACTGCTGGGAATGGCAGGGTGGGATGGAGGCAGCTGTGCCACATCTTTTCCCTGGGTCATGCTGGAATGCTCCTGGCAGTGGGACATGGGATGGGAAACAGAGAGAAGCTGGGGAGCCCTGGGACTGGGGCCTTCCTGTTGTGGCTGCAGCCTGTCTGTGGTGATGGACACTCGGGCAGGGGTCCCTGACCCAGCACAAGGGTGATGGGTGGATCACCAGGAGCAGCCGGTGGGGTCTGAGCCACCCCCACATCCCACACCCTGAGCCAGCTGAGGAGGGGACCAGGATCAGCCCCTCTGCATCATCCCCGGGGGAGCCCATCCCACAAACCCCGTCCTGCCTCCCAGCCAGCCGCGGGGTTGGCTCCCCGGGCCCATCCCCAGCCCCTGGCACGGTTCTCTCTCCGGCTCTGCAGACATGGGGAGCTTCGAGGACAGCGAGACGCAGCAGAGCGTGTCCCACGGGGAGGCGGCCGTCATCCCCGCGCCCCGCATCGCCAGCTTCCCGCGGCCGCAGGTCACCTGGTTCCGAGAGGGACGGAAGATCTCCCCCAGCAGCCGCATGTGAGACCCCCCAGGATCCCCCTGGGACCACTCAGCATCCCGGGGGCTGCGTTTTTCCCCTTGTCCCCTCACTAAGGATGTATATCCAACATCTCGAGCGCATCATGCTAAAGCCCAGGGACGCGCTCGGTGACTAACGGCTCTGTTTGCCACCAGAGAAATGGATTTCTTGACAAAAAATGAAAACAAGAGTGAGGAAGGTGGGGGAGAAGATGGGATGGAGCCAAGCATGACACACACACCCGTGCCAGGTGTCCCTACAGAGCTGTGGCAGATCCTGGTGCTGCCAGAGCCCTGGCAGCCACAGCCTGCAGGAATTGAATTTGTAACCCCCATTATGCAGGAATTGAACTGGTCTCAGTTCGATTTGCAAAGCGGGATTGAGGAGATAAAACTCCTTTATCTCATATTTAATGGTAAAAAAACATATTCCCCACAGCATTTTATGTTTCCAGCAGATTAGATTGTTCCATTAAGTAGAAAATGAAAAAAAAAAAAAAAGGAGAAATCCCAGGAATTTGCACCATCCCGTGGGCTCTGCTTGCACAGAGGGGTGCAGGACTTGGTCCCCCCATCCTGGGGTTGGTTCCTGGGGATCCCATGTGGGTGCCCTCAGGCAGGTGAGGGTGCTGGGTGGGGAATGAGGGTCCCAGCTCGGTGGGTTCACTCCCACCACGCTGTCCTCCCCCAGAGCCATCACGCTGGAGAACACGCTGGTCATCCTGTCCACGGTGGCGCCGGACGCGGGGCGTTACTACGTGCAGGCGGTCAATGACAAGAACGGGGACAACAAAACGAGCCAGCCCATCACTCTGACCGTGGCCAGTGAGTGTGGGGGGCCCTGCCCCCCTCCCCACAACTCCCCAAATTTAATTTGCAGTAAATCTCTTCGGAGGCTCCGACTTCTGCTGACTTAACAATTCAGCTGCCTCAGAATTTATTTAGGCGCTCGTGGCTGTGCTGCAGGCACTGGGGTGTCACGGGCAGAGCTCCTTCTCCAGCTGCATCCGGCCATGCCCCGGGGATGGGCTGTGGAATGGGGGCTGCAGTGTCACCCCAGTGACACCCTCCTCCACCCCTGTCAGCTCCTGGTGCTCCGGAGCAGCCCCTGCCTGGGGGCTGCCCCTGTGGCTTCATCCCTCCAGTTCCTTTGGGCCCTCCAGGACTTCCAAGGGTCCTCAGCCCATCTGGGTGGTGACAGCCCATCCCATGGGATATGGCCTGATGTGACATTAATCCTGTCGTGCTCTCCCCCATCTCCCCCCCTGCTGCTCCACAGTGCTAGGATAGGTTGTCCCTGTCTGTAGCGGGCTCTGTCTCCCATTCCCATTAATCTGTTTTCCCATCCCTCGGCGTCCTGGAGCGCCATAAACATCCCCGAGCCCCTGTTTATGGATTCAGCTCTATCAGCAGCTTTCGAGCCGATCGCGTTTTTACAGCGCCTACACGAGGTTTTTTTTATTTGTTGCCATCATTTTGCTTTATGGACTCCCTGCTCCCTCCTTCCTGCGGCCACCAGCCTGGTGGCCCTGCCCAGGCATGCCGGGGCTCCCACGGGAGGACACAGCTTAGGGACACCAGGAAGGCACTCTGATGCCACCAGGATGGTCCCTGGCATCAGATCCCTGTCACTTTTGTCTCCTCGAAGCCCAGCAGTCAGGGATTTGGGTGCCCTCTCTGGGGACAGCCCAGGGTGGGCAGGGGGTGCTCATGGCTGTCCCTCTGGCCTCCTTCTCCCCAGATGTGGGTGGCCCGGCTGATCCCATCGCACCCACCATCATTGTCCCACCCAGGAACACCAGCGTGGTGGCCGGGACCTCGGAGGTGACCATGGAGTGTGTGGCCAATGCCAGGTGAGCCGTGGGGTGGGGACTGGGGTGGGAGTGGGGAATCTCCCTGCTGGCACTGCCCAGCCTCGGGGCTGGGTGCCCCCAAATCCGTTCCCACCACACTCCTGGAACCTGTGGGATGGAGGGAGGTCCCTTCCCACCTGAGTCCTGAGGGCTGGAGGGAGGTGGGATCCAGGGAAGCTGGAGCTGGCTCTTGACACGCCCCTGGCCCCGCAGGCCACTGATCAAGCTGCACATCATCTGGAAGAAGGACGGGGTACCCGTGTCCAGCGGGATCAGCGACTACAGCCGCCGGCTGACCATCCTGCACCCCTCCCTAAGTGACAGCGGCTTCTACGAGTGCGAGGCTGTGCTTCGCAGCAGCAGCGTCCCCGCCGTCACTGCCGGCGCCTACCTGTCCGTGCTGGGTGAGCTCCTGCTTGTGGGCACCTCCCTGTCCGTGCTGGGTGAGCTCCGGCCTGTGGGCACCTCCCTGTCCATGCTGGCACCTCCCTGTCCGTGCTGGCACCTCCCTGTCCGTGCTGGGTGAGCTCCTGTCTGTGGGGACCACCCCGTCCGTGCTGGCATCTTCCTGGGTGCTGGGGGAGCTCCTGCTGGTGGGCACCTCTCTGTCCGTGCTGGCACCTCCCTGTCCGTGCTGGGTGAGCTCCGGCCTGTGGGCACCTCCCTGTCCGTGAGGGCACTTCTCTGTCCGTGCTGGGGTGATCTCCAGCCCACGAGCAGCCCAGACCACGAGTGCCATGAGCTGGGGCGGGCTCAGCCCCGGGGCTGGGATAGGAGGTGACAGGAGGGGCACCGGTCAGCCCAAAGACCCCGGGGAGAGGCTCTGTCCCCGTTCCTATTCCCCGGTTCCCTTGGCAGAGCCCCCGCAGTTCATCAGAGAGCCGGAGAGGCACATCACGGCCGAGATGGAGAAGGTGGTGGCCATCCCCTGCCAAGCCAAGGGTGAGCTGCTCCCCGGCACCCTCCGTGCTCTGCCGCGACCCCGTGCCTGACACGGCCGTACCTGTGCAGGTGTCCCCCCTCCCGAGATGGCCTGGTACAAGGACGCTGCCCTGCTGCCCCTGGAGAAGCTGTCCCGCTTCCAGCTGCTGGAGGACGGCAGCTTGCAGATCAGCGGGCTGCTCCCCGATGACACCGGAATGTTCCAGTGCTTCGCCCGCAATGCAGCTGGCGAGGTGCAGACCACCACGTACCTGGCCGTGACCAGTAGGTGCCAGCCCCCTGTGCCCTGGGGGTGCCTGGTCTGGGTGGTGGGCAGGATGTGCCCCTGGATGAGTCCCACAGGAGGCTCAGGGACCCCAGGAAACTCTTCTGGGTCAGGTCCAGGCCGGGCACAGGGAGGGAATTCAGGGGGGGCCGTGCACATCTGTGCCCCACAGGCATCGCCCCCAACATCACGCGGGGTCCCCAGGACAGCACGGTGATCGATGGCATGTCCGTCATCCTCAACTGCGAGACCTCGGGGGCGCCGCGCCCGGCCATCACCTGGCAGAAAGGTAAAGGACAAAGGACTGGGGCCAAGCCTGTCCTCCGAGCCCTGCCCTGGGGTCAGTGACCACCACACCGGTGGCCGTGGCACTGACAGGGCTCCTTTGTGTCCCCAGGGGAGCGGGTCCTGGCCAGCGGCTCGGTGCAGCTGCCGCGTTTCACCCTGCTGGAGTCGGGCAGTCTCCTGGTGAGCCCCGCGCACCTGCCCGATGCTGGCACCTACACCTGCCTGGCCACCAACTCCCGCGGCGTGGACGAGGCCTCTGCAGACCTGGTGGTCTGGGGTAAGGGACTCACGGTGGGCCCGGGAGGGAGGGACCCTGCCTGGCTCCAGGCGCCACCCGGGGTGCTGCAGGATGGAGCTGTCCGGGGATGGGCGCTGGGTTTTTTGGGTGCAAACGGGGGCTGTCCGTGCCGGTGCCACCCCCGCAGTGCTGGTGGTCCATTGTGTCCCCTCCCCCACAGCAAGGACACGTATCACGGACCCGCCACAGGACCAGAGTGTCATCAAGGGCACCAAGGCTGTCATGAGCTGCGGGGTCACCCATGATCCCAGCGTGGATGTCAGGTGAGTGAGAGGGTTGGGGAATCCAGGCACCCCCAGGCTACCCACCTGGCTGCTGTCACCGCTGTTCTGGGGACAGAGATGGAGGTCCTCCTCCTCAGCCCCGTGCTGGTGATCCTGCAGTGCCACCTGGTGCCCTGCGACCGAGAGCCCCCGGTCCTCTCTGCTCGCTGGGGGGCTGCGGGGCACCAGCACACCTGGGTCTCCCTGGCACAGGTACGTCTGGGAGAAGGACGGGGCACCGCTGGGCCCCGAGAGCGGCCCCCGGGTGCGCCTGGACGAGGTGGGCACCCTGCACATCTCCCAGACCTGGTCGGGTGACATTGGCACCTACACCTGCAAGGTGATCTCGGCCGGGGGCAACGACTCGCGCAGCGCCCACCTCCGTGTCCGGTGAGGACGCCCCTCATCCCGCCGGCACCCCCCGCCTGGGGGTCTGCCCCTCCCTCCTTCCCTCCCTAACCCCCCTGTCCAGGCAGCTCCCCCACGCCCCCGAGAGCCCCGTGGCCGCCCTGAGCCCGCAGGAGAAACGGGCCATCAACCTCACCTGGGCCAAGCCCTTCGACGGCAACAGCCCCCTGCTCCGCTACGTCGTGGAGGTCTCCGAGAACAGTAAGGGGCTGC
>VZTB01018375.1:327917-346744 GCA_013397245.1 Thryothorus ludovicianus
AGCACCTCTGGCACTATAACAAGTCCCCAGCGTCACCCTGGTGCAGGGGATGCTGCAGGGAGCTTGGGGACGCCGAGACTCGTCAGCTGGGCAGGGGACCCTAGAGTCCTGCAGGTCAGATCCCCACCCTGCTGTCCCTTCTTCCCCTAGACGCGCCCTGGACCGTGCTGCTGGCCAGCGTGGACCCCGAGGTGACATCTGTGACAGTGCGGGGCTTGGTCCCCGCTCGCTCCTACCAGTTCCGCCTGTGTGCTGTAAATGACGTGGGCAGGGGACAGTTCAGCAAGGACACGGAGAGGTGAGTCCCCGCCAGGGCCCCTGGAGGGGCTGGAGACCCCGGGTGCTCACCCTGCCCTGTCCCTGCAGGGTGTCCCTGCCCGAGGAGCCGCCCTCAGCACCCCCCCAGAATGTCATCGCCAGCGGCCGCACCAACCAGTCCATCATGATCCAGTGGCAGCCGCCCCCCGAGAGCCACCAGAACGGGGTCCTCAAGGGCTACATCATCCGGTAAGTGCCAGCAGGGGTGCCCAAGGGTCCCAGTGCTGGTGTAGGTGGGGACAGTGGCAGCTCTGATGGCTCCTGGTCCCCAGGTACTGCCTGGCCGGGCTGCCCGTGGGCTACCAGTTCAAGAACATCACCAACGCCGAGGTCAACAACCTCCTGCTGGAGGACCTCATCATCTGGACCAACTATGAGATCGAGGTGGCCGCCTACAACAGCGCTGGCCTGGGGGTCTACAGCATGAAGGTGACAGAGTGGACCCTGCAGGGAGGTAGGCAGAGACAGGCAGGGGTGGGCAGGGGCTTGGTGGGCACCCTGATAGGGTTGGTGCCGTTGGGGTGACAGGATGAGGGTGGGAGGATGGGTGTGGAAGTCCCAGGGGGACTGGAATGAGCCAGACTTGGCACCCAGCTGATGGAGGGGACCTCGTGAAGCTGTTTCTGTGAGCTGTCCCTTCATCCTGGCAGTGCCCACGGTGCCACCAGGGAATGTGCAGGCTGAGGCCACCAACTCCACCACCATCCGCTTCACCTGGAACCCGCCCAGCCCCCAGTTCATCAATGGCATCAACCAGGGCTACAAGGTGAGGGTGGTTCCCAAAAACAGAACAGCTTGTGGGGAAAACTTCATCAACCTTCACAAACTGTCTTGGCTCCTCCTCGCCGAAAACCCAGATTTTAATTGGCTCTCTCCTGACTGTTAAAATAATATTTACTGTTATTTAACACTTGCATGGGCTCAGAGTCTCCCATGCTATGTAATTAATTCCAAATTGCAATTAATTCAAATTTACATTAATGAAATTGAATTAAAACATTAAACTTATGTCTTAATCCACTGTAAAGAAGTTTGGGAATTTAATTGCCGCTGGATGAGATAACCAGCGTGAGTAGGATATTTAACATTCTTATTAAGTGCCACTTAGTATTTTTGATTAGTATTTTTAGGGCCTAATTGGTGTTTAATTAAGTTGCTAGAGGCTATCTTGCACAATACCAATTAAATGCCCAGCCATCCTTCCTGGATGCGGGCAAGGGGGCATCCCACGCCATTATCGATGGAGTTAATCACAGCTCCATCAGCAGCGCCGGCGTGGGCATCTCCTGCTCCCCGCACCCTTAATTGATCATTAATCAACGCCGAATTAATGACACGTCGGAGCGCTGGACACAGAGGATTTCAGGCTTTCTGTGCTGACAGAGACTGATCCTCAAAGATACACTGCATGTGACCTGAGGTCGTGAAAAAGGCTTCGAAAACTGAGCGAGTGCAGTGAGATTGTGCGTGTGTAGTTGAATAGGAGTGTGTGATATCACGGAATGAAAGATTAAAAATGTAAGGTTTTGGGATATAGTAATATATATGTAACAAGATGGAGGCTTTAGGGCGTAAGTTAGTCGTTCTTCTCCTTCTTCCTGACAAGTTTGGGTAATTTCATGTGATTAGTTGAAAAGGTCCACTGTGTAGAACACAGGTACTTAGTTGTTGAGTTAAAAATAAAAATAAATTAGTTAGCCTCTCATAATTAAGTAGTTTAAGCTTAAAACCTTGAAAACAAAACTCCGAGCTCCATTTCTACTCTCTTAAGTATGTAAAAGCACTCACAGGCAATAAAGCTATAACATAAATAAAAAATAACAAACATCTAAATCCAAACAAAAATTTCTATCTCTCACATCTTTAATCCTAACCCTAAAAAAAGCAAGAACCCACTAAAACCGAAAAGTTCACCTCAGTAAGAGCCGGGAATCCTCATCCCTGTTCCTTCCTCCCGCAGCTCATCGCCTGGGAGCCGGAGCACGAGGACGAGCCCACGGTGGTGACGGTGCGGCCCAATTTCCAGGACAGCGTGCACCTGGGCTACGTGACGGGGCTGCGCAAGTTCGCCGAGTACTTCACCTCGGTGCTGTGCTTCACCACGCCCGGGGACGGCCCGCGCAGCCCGCCCCAGCTGGTGCGCACCCACGAGGACGGTACGGGGAGGCTCCGACTCCCGCGGGATGGATGGACCCTGCCCGCCCCCCCGGCTCCGTCCCGCAGCCGAGCCCCGTCCAGCGGCAGCTCCCTCCCCGCTCGCGGGGGTCTCGTGGGTGCCGAGGGCTCCTGGGCTTTGGGCGCTGAGTGTGGGTGTCTTTGGGCAGTGCCCGGCCCCGTGGGACACCTCAGCTTCAGTGACATCCTGGATACGTCCCTGAAGGTCAGCTGGCAGGAGCCGCTGGAGAAGAATGGAATCCTGACGGGTAAGGGAGCGCCAGCAGGTACTGGCTCTGTCACAGGTCCCTTTGCCTGTTCCATTCCCACTCTGCAGCATCTCCCCTGTGTCCCACTGCCACCCCGCAGTATCACTCTCACCTCCTCTTCCTCCCCCTTTGTCCTGTCCTCTTCCTCCCCCTCAGCATCTCCCGCCTGTCCTGTCCCACCCCTGTCCCCGTGCAGCTCCCGGGGTGGGCAGTGCAGGGGTGACACGGGGGTGCATTCCAGGCTACCGGATCTCGTGGGAGGAGTACAACCGCACCAACACTCGGGTGACACATTACCTGCCCAACGTCACCCTGGAGTACCGCGTCACCGGCCTCACCGCCCTCACCACCTACACCATCGAGGTGGCCGCCATGACCTCCAAGGGACAGGGACAGGTCTCCTCCTCCACCATCTCCTCGGGGGTCCCCCCAGGTGAGCATGGTGGTGTTGGGATGCTGAAGGGCTGTGCGCCGTGCTGGGCAGCAAGTGGCCGGTGCCACCCACCCTGCCGTGTCCCCACAGAGCTCCCCGGTGCCCCCACCAACCTGGGCATCTCCAACATCGGCCCCCGCTCCGTCACCATCCAGTTTCGCCCGGGTTACGATGGCAAAACCTCCATCTCCCGCTGGCAGGTGGAGGCACAGGTACAGGGTGGCCCAGGACAAGGGGGTTCAGGGGGTGTTGGGGGGCAGCTCAGCCCACCCACCCCACTGCCAACCCCCAGGTGGGCCAGAACGGCGAGGCTGGGGAGTGGGGGCTCGTGCACCAGCTGGCCAACGAGCCCGACACCCGCTCCATGGAGGTGCCCAACCTGAAGCCCTACACCTACTACAGGCGAGTGCCAGGGTGGTGCCTGGTGCCATCCCTGGGGGAATGGGGCCTTCATGTCCCCCACTGTGACCTCCCCCTCATTGTCCTCCTCGGGGGACTGGAACCCTCTTGTCCCCCACCGTGACCCCCTCTCTCCTCTCAGTTTCCGCATGCGGCAGGTGAACATCGTGGGCACCAGCCCGCCCAGCCTGCCCTCCCGGAGGATCCAGACCCTCCAAGCGCCCCCGGACATGGCCCCTGCCAACGTCACCCTGAGGACGGCCAGCGAGACCAGCCTGTGGCTGCGCTGGATGGTGAGGGGGGGGCCCTGGGTCAGGGGGGTCTGTGCCTGCATGGGCTGAAAGGGGGTCGGGCTTGGGGGGCTGGGGGACATCAGGAGTGACAGTGCCTGTCCCTGCCAGCCCCTCCTGGAGCAGGAGTACAACGGGAACCCCGACTCGGTGGGGTACAGGATCCGGTACGCGCG
The DNA here is from genome assembly GCA_013397245.1 of Thryothorus ludovicianus. Classification (NCBI taxonomy): domain Eukaryota; kingdom Metazoa; phylum Chordata; class Aves; order Passeriformes; family Certhiidae; genus Thryothorus; species Thryothorus ludovicianus. The sequence continues at coordinate 331,957 of VZTB01018375.1, forward strand.
GGCGGACGGGCGGGGGCAGCCGGCGCTCCACGTGATCCGTGACCGTGTGGAGCGGGAATTCACCATCGAGGACCTGGAGGAGTGGACGGAGTACCGGGTGCAGGTCCAGGCCTTCAACGCCATTGGCCCTGGGCCTTGGAGCCCCCCGGTGCTGGGACGCACCCGGGAGTCAGGTACCGCTGCCCGCTGGGGCACTGGGCACCCCCTCGGCCGATCTGGTTACTGATCCTCTCTGTTGTCCCCCCTCCAGTCCCCTCCTCCGGCCCCAGCAATGTGTCGGCAGTGGCCACCTCCTCCAGCAGCCTGGCGGTCCGATGGAGTGACATTCCCGAGGCTGACTGCAATGGGCTCATCCTGGGCTACAAGGTGAGCTCCTGCCCGTGGGCAGCGCAGCTTTCCCTGGGGGAATCACCTTAAGGGCTGCGGGGTCCCCAGCAGTGCCACCCCCGGGAGCTGGTGCCCCTCAGCGCCAGCCTGGCCCGGCTGTGTCACACGGGCTGTGCTGCAGGTGCTCTACAAGGAGAAGGGCTCGGAGGCGCCTGCCCGGTTCTGGCTGGCCGAGGGCAATGCCTCCCGCAGTGCCCAGCTCGGCGGGCTGGCCAAGTACACCCTGTACGAGATCCGGGTGCTGGCCTTCACCAGGATCGGTGATGGTGTCCCCAGCCGGCCTCCTGTCCTCGAAAGGACACTGGATGACGGTAGGTGACAGCACCTGGGCGGGCTGGGGTGGGGGGGGTTCCCCTGGGTGCTTAATCCTCTCCTATCCCTGTTCTCTGGGGAGATCCCTCTCCCCCTGAGCAGGACACCCAGGGCTCCCATTCCCAGGGGATGGGATCTGGTGCTTTTCCCCACTCCCCAGTGACTCTAGTCTCTCTCCCTGCAGTGCCCGGGCCCCCCGTGGGGCTCCTCTTTCCTGAAGTGAGGACCACCTTGGTGAGGCTCATCTGGCAGCCGCCGGCAGCACCCAACGGCGTCATCCTGGGTAGGCGGGGAGCACCCCGAGCGAGCAGCGCTGGGACGCTCTGCAGAGGGATGCAGAGGTTCTGTGGGAGCAGGGATTGGCTTGGGGAGGCAGAGAGAGACCCTGGGATCCCCTGAGCATCTCGGGGTGATGCTCCTTGCTGGGATGTTGGTCCCGGGCTGGGTGAGAGCGGCCCCGTGAACAGATTGGGATGGAGGGGGCGGCACATGGGAGGGGCCCCGGCCGGTGTCCCCTCCCCGGCCCCACCACTCTGCTCCCTCCCCGCAGCCTACCAGGTCAGCCACCGCCTGAACACGTCGGCGGTGACCGCAGCCGCCGTGGAGGTGCTGGAAGCCAGCGCCCGGCAGTTCACGGCCACCGGCCTCCAGCCCGAGGCCACCTACCTGTTCCGTGTCACCGCGCAGACCCGCAAGGGCTGGGGCGAGGCGGCCGAAGCCCTGGTGGTCACCACCGAGAAGAGAGGTAACGATGGGGGCCCGGCGGGCGGCGGGGGACTGGCGGTGCCCTCGCAGTGCTCCTAGCCCCTGGCCTCCCCCAGCCCGGCCGCAGCCCCCCGGGAAGCCGCTGGCGCAGCAGGAGGAGGTGCGGGCCCGCAGCGTGGTGCTGTCCTGGGAGCCGGGCAGCGACGGCCTCTCCCCCGTGCGCTACTACACCGTGCAGAGCCGCGAGCTGCCCGACGGCCACTGGGCTCTGCACTCCGCCCCCGTCAGCCACAACGCCACCACCTTCGTCGTGGACAGGTGAGGGGCTGGAGACGCGCTGGGTGATGACGCTTCGGGTGGTTTCCCGGTGCCTCAGTTTCCCCAGCTCATGAGAGGGGCTCGTACAAGGCGGGGGAGCGGTGGCTCGGTGGGAGGGAGGGTGGCTCGGGGGTGACCCGCTGGCTGCACCGGCCCCATCCCACGCTGCTCCCTGCAGGCTGAAGCCCTTCACCTCCTACAAGTTCCGCGTGAAGGCGACAAACGACATCGGGGACAGCGAGTACAGCGAGGAGTCGGAGTCACTCACCACACTGCAGGCGGGTCAGCACCTCCTGGGGCTGGGACAGCGGGAATTCCCGTGCCCGAGGGAATTCCTCCTTCACCCTGGACATCTCCGGAGCCTCACCACCCTCTTCTCCCCCACAGCCCCCGAGGAGGCTCCCACCATCCTCTCCATCACCCCCCACACCACCACGTCGGTGCTCATCCGCTGGCAGGTACTGTCCCCTCTGCTCCGCCCCAGGAGGTGGCACCAAGGTGTTGCAGGTGGCACCTCAGGATGCCAGGGAGCCCTGGATCAGAGTAGCCTCTGACTGCCTTCCCTCCTCCCCTCCCTCCCTGCCCTTGCAGCCCCCGGCTGAGGACAAGATCAATGGGATCCTGCTGGGGTTCCGGCTGCGGTACCGGGAGCTGGTGTACGACGGCCTGAGGGGCTTCACCCTGCGTGGCTCTGGCCACCCCAGTGCCAGCTGGGCCGAGCTCACCCGTGAGTGCCCACGGCCCCACTGGCCCTGGGGTCAGGGGCTGGGGTGACCTGGGGGTGGCAGGTGGGGACCTGAGCAATTCAGCATCCTGTACTCCATGGTATCAGTCAGGCCGTGCCCCCTGGAGCTGTCACCAGTTCCCTTGTGCCACCAGGTCTGTGGTCCCTATCGTTCTTTTGTGTTGTCACTGGCTCTGTCCCACTGTGTCCCTGTAGCTGAGGTGCCCACAAATCTGCACGGACCACAGGTGTCTGCACCTAACACGGGCTGTGTGACATCCTGCTGTGTGTCCAGGTGTGCTGCTGTCCCCAGCCCCCACAGAGTGCAGGGTCACTCTGGGGGCAGCAGAGACACGAGTGACAAGGGCAGAGCCCAAGACAGGAGCTGGCCCTGCCCTCTGTGGAGGCCCCAAGATGCAAACCCGGCTTGTGCCACTCGGGGGATGGGGCTGGAGGATGGAAAAGCTTCTTGGTGCTGTGGCAGCCCCGTATGCACCTGGGGGTGCCAGGGCCCTTGCAGGGGAGCCCCGGCCTGCACTGGGGTGAGGCTGTGTTGGGGTGGGGGCTCTGGGGCAGGAGCCCACCCCTGCCCTGCACTAACCCCCATCTGCTCTCCTGCCCAGCCGCCTATGCCGTGCACAACCTCAGCGAGGTGTCCCTCACCCAGTATGAGCTGGACAGTAAGTCACCACCCCCTGTGTCCCCCTCCTCTCTCTGTGTGTCCCCCACTGTCACTCCTGCATGTCCCTGCACTGCAGGGTGAGCTGCAGGAACCCCTCTGCCTGTCCCCTCCAGCTGCTCCTTGGGGACATCCCCTTCTTCCCAACAAGGGGGGCTCTGCCAGGTCCCCCGGGGGTAGCGGGGCTGCCTCACCGCGGGGAGGGTCCCACTCACCCTTTGTCCCCCAGACCTGAGCAAGCACCGGCGCTACGAGATCCGAATGAGCGTCTACAACGCCGTGGGCGAGGGGCCCCCCAGCCCCCCCCAGGAGGTGTTCGTGGGTGAAGCGGGTGAGTCCTGGCAGGGGCGCCTCTGTTGGGGACTGCAGAAAGGGGGCTCGGCTGTCCTGGGACCCCACATGGCCCAGACGAGGCGGTGCATCCCCCAAAGCAGGGCGGTGGGTGACTCTGTCCCCTCCCTCGGCACAGTGCCCACCGGAGCGCCCCAGAACGTGGCTGTGCAAGCGGCCACGGCCACCCAGCTGGATGTCACCTGGGATCCGCCGCCCGTCGAGACCCAGAACGGGGACATACAGGGCTACAAGGTACCTCCTTTCACCCGGGAGCTGGCACCCGGCCGGGGCTCGGGGGCTCTGGGGAGGTGCTGGGACCCTGAGTGGCACAGGGTGGGTGGCACTGGGGGTACTGCGCGCCCCTTCGAGGGACGGGTTCTGGGAGCGTGCTGGGGTCCCGAGGAGATGCCGGGTGTCCCATCCCGGTGCCGAGCGGCGGTGAGGCAGCAGATGGCGCCGTCGGCCCTGGAACGCGGCCGGGATGCACTGGATAGAGCTGGGATGTGTTCGGATAGAGACGGGATGTGTCGGGATAGAGCTGGGTTGTGTCGGGATAGAGGNGGAGCTGGTTGTGTCGGGCTAGAGCTGAGATGTGTCGGGCTAGAGCTGGGTTGTGTCCGGATAGAGCCGGGATGTGTCGGGATAGAGCTGGGATGTGTCGGGATGCACCAGGATAGAGCTGGGATGTGTCGGGGTGCCCCGGGATGCACCGGGATAGAGCTGGGATACACCGGGATGCAGCCAGGATGTGGCCGGGTGCTGTTGGGATGCATTAGGGTGCAACCCCATGCTCCAGACACCTCCTGGTCCCCATCCATTGTGATTCCTTCTACTTGTCCCCATCCCTCGGGCATCAGGCACGGCTGGAAGGTGCTCTCAGCCCACCCTGGGAGTGTGAGCCATGTCTGATGCCCTGGAGCCCCTCTGGAGGAGNNNCCCTGGAGCCCCTCTGGAGGAGAGAGAGGCTGCTCCGCTCCCTCCGGCGTGCCTGGAACCACCGGGCTGGGACAAGGGCTCGGGATCCCGGGCGGGGAGGTTTGAGCCCAGCCCAGGGCTCAGGGGAGGCGAGCTGGGTCGGGTCCGTGCCTCGCCCAGCTGCCCACGGCCCGTCCCGCAGATCCACTTCTGGGAGGAGCAGCGCCAGAACGAGAGTGCCCGGGTCAAGACTCTGTTCCTGCCCGAGACCGGCGCGAAGCTGAAGAACCTGACGGGCTACACCTCGTACTGGGTCAGCGTGGCCGCCTTCAACGCCGCGGGGGACGGGCCCCGCAGCCCCTCCGTGAAGGCGCGGACGCAGCAGGCAGGTGGGGCCCGCGGCACGGCTCCCCCAGCACCCTGGGCTCCGGGGGGAGGTGTCCCCATGGGTGCAGCTCCAGGGATCCCCCCTCATCCTGCAATCTCGAGCAGAACATGCCTGGGCTCACCCCAGCGGGTTTGCGGGGCGGGGGCACACGGCGATGAGTGTTAAAGATGAGGTTTGGGAAGGAGGAAGGTCTTGGGAGGAGAGACAAGGGGCAGGAGACTCATTCCCTCGTGGAATCTTTGCTGCGGCAGGGATGGGGCCCAGGGGGTGTGAGCTGATGATCAGCGGTAGGGTGGAGGCAGGGAGAGGGGCTGGCTGCTGCTGGGGGTGTCCCCTGAGCGCTGAGCTGGCCCTGCCACCCTGTCCCCTGGCAGCCCCCAGCGCTCCTGGCTCCATCCGCTTCAGCGAGCTGACCACCACGTCAGTGAACGTGTCCTGGGAGCCACCACCGCTGCCCAACGGCGTCCTCGAGGGCTACAGGCTGGTCTACGAGCCCTGCACGCCCGTGGATGGTGAGGGCATGGCCGGGGGGAGCGGGCAGGGCTGGGCGGGACCCGGCTCAGCCTCTGTCCCCGCAGGCGTGAGCAAGATCGTGACCGTGGACGTGAAGGGGAACAGCCCGCTGTGGATGAAGGTCAAGGACCTGGCCGAGGGCGTCACGTACCGCTTCCGAATCCGGGCCAAAACTTTCGCCTACGGGCCGGACGTTGAGGCCAACATCACCACGGGGCCCGGGGAAGGTGCGGGGGACACGCGGGGGACGCGAGGGGGGAGATGGGACGGGCGCTGGCACGGCTCTGTGCCGGTTTGTGCCCCCTGCCTCCAGCTGTGCTCTGTCCCCCAGGTGCCCCCGGGCCCCCTGGAGAGCCCTTCATCTCCCGCTATGGCTCGGCCATCACCATCCACTGGACCAGTGGGGACCCTGGGCAAGGGCCCATCACCAGATATGTCATCGAGGCCCGGCCCTCAGGTACCACAGCTGCCTCTGCTCCCCATCCTCAGGGGCCAGGAGAGGGGAAACTGAGGCAGGGATTGCTGACCTGGATCGGGCGTTAGGACCCAGTGTCTGGGGGGTTGCCCATGTGCTGATCCATGAGGAAAACGCTTCTGAGGGGGGCTGATGGAAAGGGCAACACCTGGAGAGCCCGTGGGTGGAGGGACATCAGCCCTTGCACTGGGCTGTCCTGCAGAGCCAGCCCTCCCCTCCCAGCCCCATTGTCTCTTCCAGATGAGGGGCTCTGGGACATCCTCATCAAGGACATCCCCAAGGAAGTGACCTCCTACACCTTCAGCATGGACATCCTCAAGCAGGGGGTCAGCTACGACTTCCGTGTCATTGCTGTCAACGACTACGGCTACGGGACCCCCAGCACCCCTTCCCCCTCTGTGTCAGGTGTGTCCCTGGGGCTTTCTGTCCCCCTGTGCCAGAGGGAGGGTCCTGCTGCTGCTCTGTTCTCGTGGCCATCACTGAACCCCACACCTGCCTCCTACAGAGCCCCAAATCCCCCTCCAGCCCTCCCCCTTTCCTGTGGATCCAGGCCTCACAAAGCCCCCCGAGTGACCCTGTCCTCTACAGAGGGGTGTCCCCATCCAGACTGCTTGTCCCCTGTCCCCTTCTGATCCTCCCTGCTGTGCCCCAGCCCAGAAAACCAACCCGTTCTACGAGGAGTGGTGGTTCCTGGTGGTCATTGCCCTGGTGGGGCTCATCTTCATCCTCCTCCTCGTTTTCGTGCTCATCATCCGCGGGCAGAGCAAGAAGTACTCCAAGAAGTCGGACTCAGGTGAGTGTGATGGGTGGTGACAAGACCCTCCCCGGGAGCCTCTTGGGGTCTCTCCCTGCCTTTGGGGTCTGGGTGGAGTGGTGGGAGCCTCCTTTCCTGCCTGCCTTGGGAGCAGAGCCCCAGCGCCAGCCCATAACGATGCCGTGGCTTTCCAGAGAGCCTGGGAGCTCAAGATGCAATCAAGGACTTGTCCCACAGACAGCTGCGGAGGCAGGGCAGCCCCGAGGGCTCGCAGAGGTCACTGGGATTAGCCAAACACAGCTCTGTTTTCTTAGCTCTGTCAAGGGCTCAAATTGTGGGGAAAATCCAGAGCTCCTCGTTAAACAAACAGCCGGGAGTTGGGAGCTGGGGGCACTGGGGCAGGGCAGGGGCTGAGCCAGGGCACGGCCAGCACCTCCTGTCCTCAAGCCGTGGTGACTCTGGAACCAGCACAATCCCCCCCCCAGCCCCCTGTGCAGGGCCCAGCCCCCCTCGCTGTGCTGTGCTGCCTGGGGAGGGGCTGGGGGACGCTGAGCATCCCTTCCCCCAGGGAACAGCTCCAAGGCGGCCGCCCTGAGCCACGGCGAGATGGTGAGCCTGGATGAGGGCAGCTTCCCCGCCCTGGAGCTCAACAACCGCCGCCTCTCTGTCAAGAATTCCTTCTGCCGCAAGAACGGCATCTACACCCGGTAGGGACCCCTTGCCACAGCCCCCTCCCCGGGCAGAGGGAGCATTTTTGGTCGCTGTGTCCATCCCTGCTCCGTCATGGGCTGAGGAGGGCTTGGATCCCGAGGGGGGGACCCTGATCTGCCCAGTGTGGCCCCTGAAAGTCCTTGACTTTTGTGGGATCAGCGTTCTTGGCACGGCTGAGGGCTGCTCCCTGAGCCGACCCTAGGGATCCGCTGGGCTTGTCCCCAAGTGGCCCAGCCCCGAGCAGAGGGGACACACGCTGACCATCCGCCTGCCTGTCCCCGAGGTCCCCACCCCGGCCCAGCCCCGGCAGCCTGCACTACTCGGACGAGGACGTGACCAAGTACAACGACCTGATCCCCGCCGAGAGCAGCAGCCTGACCGAGAAACCCTCCGAGGTCTCCGACTCCCAGGTGACCCCCGGGGCTGCGCACGGGGACAGGGACCTGGGGCGGAGTGGAGAGCGCTGGGAGCCCTCTCTGAGCATCCGCCCTTCCTTCTGCCTGTCGCGAGGCGGGTCCTGGCGCGTTCGGGAGCTGTGCTGCTGCTCCTGCCCCATCCCGCTCTGGAGGCAGCAGCATCCCTGTGGCTCCGTGGCACAGAGTGAAGCTGGCACAGCCCCCGGCCCGCGTGCCGGGGATGTGACACTGCGGGGGGCTCCCAGGGCTGCTGGGGACAGGGCACAGGGGACGGGGGGTCAGCGGGGCTGGGGGCTGTCCCGCTGCCCGGTCGCTGGTGGCAACGTCCGCAGCTCTGCCAACTCCACAAAATGCCACCTTTGTCTCGTCCCGCGGCCACGGGCAGCTGTGGCCACGCAGGATCGTGGAGGCCATGGGACCGTCACCCCCAGTGTGGATCCTGAGAGACAGACACCCAGGGAACGGTCCTGGGGGTCCCTAGGGCTGTCCCTGAGCAGGAGGGGACCGTGCCCAGGGGGTCCTCCCGTCGCTGCCCGCACCGGCTGTTTCCTTGGCAGATACCGGCTCCTCTCGCTGCGGCCCGAGCGGGGCTCGAGTGGCTTTTGAGGAGCTGTGAAGAGCTGCGGGAGCTGGCGCTGGCGCGGGGCAGTTCCCACCGCCCTCAATGGGCCCTTTGTGCGCCGCCGGAGAAGCTGAATCCAATTACCGGCAGAGCCCAAAAACACCCTCCCCGCCAGCCCGGGGGCATCGCGGCCTCGGCAGCGCTCGGGAACCTTTTGTATGAGGTTTTATTTTGTTTTAGCGAGAGGCAGAAACCCCCCAGTGATGCTGCAGCCGTCCCAGCCTTTAAATATTTTCGGGATGTGCTCGCCAGCGTTCCCAAAAGAGCACTGGGAAAGCACCAGGAAATCACTGGAAAACACAGAATTACTGAGGCTGGAAAAGGATTCTGGAGTCACCGAGTCCCAGCTGTGCTCGATGCCCACTCTGTCCCCAGCCCAGAACTCTGAGTGCCACCTCCTGCCCTTCCTTGGACACCTCCAGGGATGGGCACTCCAAACCTCCCCGGGCAGCCCCTTCCAAAGCCTGGACACCATTTCCATGGGGAAGTTCCTCCTGATGCCCCAAACTCCCCCGGCGCAGCTTGGGCCCGTTCCCTCTCACCTCATTGCTGGGAGCAGAGCCCGACCCTACCGAATTTTGGGGCTGTTGGGCGATGTCCCCACCTGGCCACATTTCCCCATCCTGTTTTCCAGGGCAGTGACAGCGAGTACGAGGTGGACCCCGGGCACCAGAAGGCGCATTCCTTTGTCAACCACTACATCAGCGACCCCACCTACTACAACTCGTGGCGGCGGCAGCAGAAGGGCATCTCCCGGGCACAGGCCTACAGCTACACCGAGAGCGATTCGGGCGAGCCCGACCACACCCCCCTCTCCAACAGCACCTCCACGCAGCAGGGCAGCCTGTTCCGCCCCAAAGCCAGCAGGACTCCCACCCCTCAGACCCCCGGCAACGCCCCCAGCAGCCAGCCCGGGACCCTGTACCGCCCGCCCAGCAGCCTGGCCCCCGGCTCCAGAGCCCCCATCGCTGGATTTTCCTCTTTCGTTTGATATTTAAACAGAAAAAAACAAAAAAACAAACCAACAAACCAAACAGGAGAGGGGGAGAAATTAGGAAGAAAAAGAAAAAAAAAAAAGAAAAAAAGAAACAAACAAAAGAAAAGCCCCAATAAATTAAGAGAAAAGGAGAAAGCGATGAGGGAGAGAAGAGGAGGAGGAAGGGGAGCAGCCCCAGGCTCCAGGGGTTTTCTGCTTTCTCGGCAGCACTGGAGCTGGATGCCAAGCACCATCCCTGGGGCTGGGGAGCAAATCCAGGTGCCCTCCTTGGCCAAAGCTTCTGTGTCACCGACTCCTCGGATGAGGTGGGACGGGCTCGGGGTGCACTGACATCACCCTCAGCACCCATCGGGGCTGCCCCGGACCTGCTGCTGGACTCCAGTGGGTGCTGGGGGCTGGATGAGGAGCTCCTGCCATGCCAAACCCCGGCCCCTCCTCTCGTGGCTGCCCCAGGACCTGGGGACAGGTGGTGACACAAAGAACCCCCCCCAGGTGAGGAGGGCGAGAGCGCCCCTTCTGATTTTAAAACCTCTGGACTTGAACCCCCCACTCTGGAGCCCCACAGCGTTTGGGAGAAGGATCCCAGGGGACAATTCATTCCTCCCCTCCTTTGTGCCTGGCCCAGCACAGCCCCCCAGGAGAACCCAGGACTGAAACCCCAGGAGAGCCCTGGCGGGGTGCACGTGGTGCTCAACTCCACCCCCCCAATCCCCAATTTTGCACCTCGAGGGCTCTGGTGAGGACTCAGCTGAGGCGACTGGAGCCTCCCCTTGGCGTTTCTGGTGGTTTGGGGCTTTTTAACGGGGTTTTGTGCAGAGGCCTGAGGGCACTGGGGGGTGTTGCTGCCTGGGGGGGTCCATGGCTGTGGCCCATTTTGGGGTGTCTGCACAGCCCAGCCCCCGCAGTGCCTATGGGTGAGCCAGCACCAGCCCGGCAGGGCCGCGGCACCCGGGCTGAGCCGAGGGAGATGCCAATAAACAGCCTGAGGACAAGTGTGTCCCCTCTCTGTCACCTTGCTCTGCCAGACACAGGGCCAATGCAGTGTGTCCTGTGTCCCGCTGCCCCCCTGGGCTTGTGGCAGCCCTATGGCACCAGGGAAGGACCTGGGCGAGGCATTCCAGAAGTGCTGAATGGAGCCCAGCAGGTGCAGGGAGCGGTGGTGGCCGTGTCCTGCATGTTCCCATCGCAGTGGGGTCTGGAGCTGCTGGGAAATGGGATGATGGGGCAGGACAACCCAGAGCACCGGTGCTCTGGGCACTGCCAGCAGCAGTCCTGGCACGGGGGATGTCTCCTGGGCTGTTTCACAGTCATCCTCTCTTGCTCTGCCCTTCAGGCCTGGCAGGAAAATCCAGGTGATGCATTCAGGTTTCATCACCTGTCACCAGCGGGGGCTGGGGTTGGGGAGGGCTGGGCTGGGCTACTGATGGCGCTGGTGGAACACCGGGTCCATGCCAAGGGCTGCCAGGGCTGTGGGGTCTGCACAGGCCCTGTCACAGCACCTGGCCGCCCCTTGAAGCCACATCCTGGTGTGGGCAAGGGACTGCCAGGGGAGCTGCATCTGGGGACAGGTCACCCGGTGCTGCAGCTCCCCCTTGCACTGGGGGGGGTTGAGCTGCAGTGGTGGCCTTGCTGCTGAGCCACAGTCACCATCTACCCCCCCACTGGTTCACGGTGTCCCCAGGGCAGGAGGAATTGCTGGTGGGTGACTCCTCCGGCCTCCCAGGAGCCAGTACCCAAGGCAGCGCAGCACCCATGGGTGCCTGACACCCCACTAGGGGGACAGTGACGAGGGACAGGGAGGATTCTGCACCTGGCTGGACAAATCCTGCTCAGCTCCAGCCCCAGGAGTCCTAGCTTGTGCAAGAGGGGCATTTCTCCCAGCAGGGCTGGGACATGGAGCTGCCAGGGACACGGGGCTGAGCAGGTCAGGGGGGTGCAGCAGCACAGGGGAGCTCCCAGCGTAAGGAATGCTCCTTGTGCAAGGGATGCCACTCGTGCAAGGGACATTCCCAGGGCGAGAGATGCTCTTGGCATTGGGGCTGATCCCTGGGTGAGGGCTGGTCCCTCTGATGCCTGGAGAGGCTCCCTGGAACAGAGGCTGGGCAGAGTTAAAGAAATAAAGCAAGGATTTATTAAAAGGCTTCACAGGATGCAACTTGGGCAGTGCAAGAGCCTGGCCAGGGTTAAACCCAAGATGGACTCTGGGACAGGAGTTTCACACTTTTATAAGTTTTGGTCCATTTCCACATTGGGGTTCCACATTGTCCAATTCCACTCCAGGTGATGCAGTCCCACCCTCCCAGGTTGCTCTCCTCAATTCTCTGCTGTTTGCACTTTTTGGGCTTAGGCTGCAGTGGTGCCCTTGGTTCTGGGGCTGGGAAAGGATTGTTCTGTGCCTGAGCTGTGAGGAGAGCTTGCTCACACTTTATGTGGAGTTCAGAGTCACCAATGCAGTGCAGAGTCTGGAAAATATGAAAGCTAAAAACTGAAGGCATCACCTCCTGTGAGGGCTGTGCCAGCCCTGCCAGCAGTGAGCAGCGAGCTCCCCACACATCTCCCACCCTGGGAACAGGGGGATGCAGGTCCCGGAGCCCATCTGGGTAGGATTTATCCCAAGCACTGGGATTTGGCCGCGCCCAGGCCCCGCTCACCTGCCCTGACCCAGATCGTTCCCGGCTGCCAGGAGGAGCCGGAGGGCGCAGCCACACCTGCGGCAGGTTTGGCACTGGCGCCGTGCCGGGAGGTGACGCTGCCGGAGCGCCGGGGCCCCGCAGCAGCCCCGGTGGCGAAGGCGGGAGGTGCCCTCTGAGCCCGTGGAGGACCCTCCGAGCTCATGGAGGACCTTCCGAGCCCGCGGAGGAGCCTCCAAGCCGGTGGAGGAGCCTCTGAGCCCCTGGAGGACCCTCTGAGCCCATGGAGGAGCCCTCCAAGCCCGTGGAGGAGCCCATGGAGGAGCCCTCCAAGCCCCTGGAGGACCCTCTGAGCCCCTGTTTTCCCACAGCTGAGGGATGCAGCGCCTGAGGAAACGGGGTGATACCTCCTCCCACCATGGCAGAGGGTTGGGCCCCTGCTCCCAGGGATCCCACTTTGGGCATAGCAGGGATACCTGAGTGCCAGTGGCACGGCTGAGAGCTCTTGCTCAGCTGTGCTGCCTCAGTTTCCCCACGGAACAGGAGGATTGGAACCAGCCGGGCTTGTAGGGGAAGAGACTGAGCCCGGCCACCTCTCTCTCACCTCCACTTTCAACCAGCAATTCCCAAATTCCCTCCCCACCACCCTGGCCCCCGCGGGCAGGTGAGGGCTGCCCGTTCCCGCTCCCGCGGCTCTCCCGGCCGCAGTCAGGCAGGGAGAGCTGTCAGTGCCAATCACTCCCCGAGGACCAAACCGTCCTTGACGTTTCTCCCGAGCTCTGCTCCCTTGGCTTGTGCTTTTCCCAAGGGCAGAGCAGTGCTCGCTGTCAGGGCTGGGAGAGCTAAAGGGGGGCACAGGGCAGATGAGGCACCCCCAGATGTTGCGGGTGGATGGGGCAGCGTTGGAGCAGGAGCTGCTCCCTGCTCCGGGGAGATGTGGATGCGCCAAAAACGAGGGTTGTGACTGATAAAGCTGGGCTGAAATCTGTGATTTGTTCTAATTTATTTATTTCAGAAGCAGCCCCACAGCCTGGGCTCTCCCTGCCCTCCAGATATCTCTGATTCCCCGCCAGCTCCTGGGACAGAGCCAAGTGTGTCATGTCCCCACCTTTCCCTCACCTTGGGGACAGGGACAGCCCCTCCTGCCATGCCGGGGGCCAGACAAGGCTTGGCGCATCCTTAGAGCCCCGGTGCTCCGGGAGCTGCTCCGTGCCAGGAGAGGATGGACCCAGAGCCTGTGCCCCCTGTCCCACACTGAGGGTGCCCGGGGCACCCCCCCGGAGGGGTCCCTGTGCCAGGGCAGGGGCTTTCCGTGGGCGCTGCAGAAGCCACGCTACAGGTGGGATCATGGAAGAGCGGAATGGTTTGGGTTGGAAGGGACCTTAAAGCTCATGCAGTTTCTGGCTGGAACATTGCAGCTGTCCTGGGAGAGGCCTGGGGTGGCTGCAGCACATCCAGGTGATGGGTTCCTGGGGGGCAGCGGGTTGGGGCAGCCCATTCCCTGGCACCGCTGGCCAGGAGCGGGCTCCAGCTGGGAAAGGTGAGAGAGGCTACAAGGAGAACCCGCCCACGGCACCGGTGCCAACCTGGCCAAAGTGCCAGGGGGGAGCGGGCAGAGCACCCTGCCGGGATCCTCTGGGTATCTGCTCACCCCTGGGTGAGCGGGGTGGGCAGGGGCTGAGCCCCCCGGGCGCGGGTGGGTGTCTGTGGGGTTACTGCGGAGGTTTCTGGCAGCTGCCAATGCTCGGCTCGGGGCTGGAGGGATTTGGGGGGGGCTGTGGGGACAGTGCTACGTTCTGGCACCCTGGGGTGTCCGGACAGTGATCTCCAGCACTCAGGGAGAGCTCCCCGCTGGCTCGGCAGCGTCGGCAGACAAAGCTGGCAGGCGCTGGCAGCAGGAGGAGGGGATGGGGCTGCCGGGAGCTCGGGCGCTTCCCCCTGCCCAGCTTTTCAAAGTGCTTTTCAAGCCTTTTCTTTTTTTCTTCTCTGCTTTCAAAAGCTGCTGAGAAGCAGCAAAAGGAGCCGGCGATGGCTGAGGAAGGGCGGGGGCGATCCGTGCTCCAGAGCCACCCAGCACCCCGAGCTCGCCTCCCCGGGGCCGGCCGCAGCCGCGGGGTCTGAGCGGCAGCAGAGGGGAGGGGGCCCCGTCTCTCCCAGGCAGTTTTTCAAGTTGAGTGGGTGCCTGCTCTTCCCAGCCGGAGCCAGGCCAGCCCGCGGGAGCGTTCCCGGCGGCTCCCACCAGCCAGGTGATGTTAATCCCTCCCGACTGCGCTGTCTCAGCCATCTCCACGCTCCCGTGACAGCGTCAGGTGAGGCGAGCAGCGCTGCCCCGGTGTCCCACCGGCCTTCCAGCGCCTACTTTGTGTCCACGTGAGTGGGTCGAGATGCCGCTGGGGGCTGGGGCGAACCCTCCTCCTCCTCCTCACCTGCCAAAAAACCTCTGTTGCATCCAGATGTCCCCCCTCCTCAACTACGGGCCCGGGGCTTTGCCTCTGGCCTCAGCTTCTCTGTCTGGAGAGCAAGGAAAATAAAATTTGCCTATAAAACGAGCTATGGAAACGGCACTGGAGGAAGCAGCACAGCCGAGGATGGAGACACATGGGCGGGATGGTGCTGGACACCCGGGCAGGGGGCAGAAGCTGTGCCCTGGGTGCCAATCCCAGCATCTTCACACCAGCCGTGGTGACACCCCTTCCGACGGAGGGAAGTGTCAGCCACAGATGAGCCACCCTAGCGGGTGTCAGCCCTGCCCACCCAGGGCTGTCGCAACTGGCTCCCGACCAGGGACTGGAGTTCCTTGCAGAGGGGACATGAGAAACCTCTGGACCTCACCGCGTTGTGTCCCGAGACCCCAAGAGTGGCGTGGTGAGAGCAGCCCAGAAACCCACTCACCCACCCCCACCCCGCCC
>VZTB01018375.1:347812-363591 GCA_013397245.1 Thryothorus ludovicianus
CGCGGGGGTGGCGGTGGCCGGAGCTGGCGATGGCCGCGGCCGGGCTGGTGGCTGCCCGCGGCCCGTCTCGGGAAGGTGGATCCTCGCCGCCCTGGAGCGCGTCCAGCGGCACCCCGGGACTGGCCGGGGCTGGGCGCCGGCGGCTGCTGAGTCAGAGCCGCCCGAAATCCCCGTTCCGCTCATCCCCCGGTGACCCCGGACGGGGGTCCTGGCTGGCTGCAGCCTCGCCTCCGCCCTGCTGTCGGTCCCTGGGTGGCACACACCGCTGCCACGAGTGGCCCGGAGAGAGGGACTACCCGGCTGTGCCAGCGCCGGGCACGGGACTGGCTCCCGGACCCGCTCCGGTGCCCGTGGATCTGCGGGTCGGTGGGCAGCGACAGCTCGCGGGGCGCTGGACTCGTCCCACGCCGCCCCCGTTTGACCCCGGCAGCGGCAGCAGCGGCAGCAGCGTGAAGTATGGATGTTTCCAAGCGCCGAATCTATGGATCCAGAGGGAGCTGGGATCTATAGAGCAGGAGAGCTGTTCTAAAGGGATCGTTAATGGGCTCTGGGGGGAAACTGAGGCACGGCGTGCGATCTCTGCGCCCAGGACAGGGCTCGGCCCCCAGCCGGGCACGCAGTAAACAAATCTGTTTTGGACGCAGCTCCCTCGGAAACCGTGGAGCGACTCCAGCTGAGGTTTAGCACCGAGGAGGCTCAGCGTGTTTGGGTCTGGGGGTGCAGAGCGAGCCTGGCCTGAACCCCGATCCCGGGGCCGCCTCCCGGCTCCTTGGCCCGGGCTGAGCGGGGCTCCCTCCCCGGCCCCCAGCGCCAGCCCCGCTACCGCCGGCGTTGTGCTGACCGTGCCGGTCGCTGCCTTTGTTCGCTGGGTTTTGTCCCGAGCACAAACAGCCGCCGAGGGCCCCCCGAGCCGGCCGGCAGCGCGCCCCGGGCCCCCAGCAGGTAGGGAGCCGTGGCCGCGCTGTGGGAAGTCTGCCTGCTTACTTCCCGTCCTCCCCAGCGAAACCGCAGGAATTCGGAGCCCGGCGCAGGTCGGGAGCTCTGTTCAGCCCCGGTATCCTGTGGAAGCCTGGCCAGTCCCTGTTGCAAGAGACAGAGCCGGGGCCAGCGAGAAGATAACCTTTCCCCCCCGGAAAAGTCCCCTCCTGGCCCTGCAGAGCCGCGGGCTGGTTCGTGGCCGCGGAGCTGGAGGATTTATGGCCCTGTGCGTGCTCTGGCGTGTCCTGCCAATAGTTCCTTGCTGAACTCTGGCTACTCCTGGCTGTTGGCAGTCCCTCGGGGCGCGCTTCTCTGCTTTTGGCGCTGGCGGTGCGTTCCCAGCCTGGTGCTGATCCATGTGCCGAGAGCCCTGGTGAGAGAGCCAAGCTTCTCCTCCCTCCCCGTGTGCCATCTCTCCATCCCCGGGCTCTGATGCTCGGCACTTCCAGAGGCCACTCCGTGCATCCCACGGGTGCGCTGCAGCGGCATCCCGGTGCCAAGGACAGGACCAGACCTGTCACCGCGCCGGGGTGGGGGCGGTCACTGGGGCGCCGGGACTGCCTGCGCTGACAGGACCGTCTGCCCCCAGGCCCTGGGAAGACTCGCCGGGGAGCCCAATCGAGGGTGTGACAGCGGCTGGGTCCCCTCCTGGGCCGGCGGTGGCAGGGTGTGATCCGTGCCCTGTCTCCAGCTGCTGTCTGCCAGGCTCTAACATCAAAGGATCAAAGGATCCCCGAGGGGCAGCGCACCCCGAAGTGGGGCTGAGAGCGGGCGGGGTGGCCTCCCTGTCCCGTGTGTGGGCTCTCCCTGGCCCTGGGCAGTGTGGGGGACCCGGCCGGTCTGGCACAGCCCCTGCCCCAGCTCCTGGCAGGGCGGGGAGAGCATCCTCTGATCTCGGGGAGCTGCCCGGGGGGCTCTGCATGGCGAAGCCGGGAAGCTCGTTTGGAGCCGGCTGGGCCAGCCAGGATGCTTTCCCAGTTTGGCTTTCCCAGCCTGTGAGCGGGAAGAGCTGGGGGCAGGATGCATGGGAATGTGGCTGGACTTGGTGTTTCTCCTGCGTGCACTCATTCTGTGGCCTCCTTCTTGGAGCCACTTTCACTCTGGTCCCCATGGGTGGCTGATGCTGAGTGGGACAAGACGGAGAGAATGGAGGGGAGGGTCTCGTGGGAAGCCTGCACCATTGTGGCACGTGGGCCTGGCCAGGGCTGTCCCAGTTAGTTCTGGGCTGGCTGCACTGTCCTACAAGCAGACACTCATTTACAGGGACAGTTGTGTCCCTGGGCACCTCGGGTTCTCATTCCTCGGAGCCTGTGATCCCACAGGGCTCGGAGGGCAGGTGGGAAGCGGCTCAGGGCTGTCAGTACAAGTTATCCCTCTTGTCCTCCACCCGTGTGTGCAGGTCCTGCCCCTTCCCCTTGCCCCAAAGCCCTGCTGGGGCTTGGCTCTGCTCTGGGCTCACTGCCCCGGGATGGGCAGCGCTGCCAGGTGCCTGCGAAGTCTCTCGGGTTACCAGCAGCCTCCCCTGGTAGGTGGCTGGAAAGGCAGCGCCAGCGATGCCTCCCTGGCCTGGTTTCCTTTGTGAAAGCAGCAGGAATGTCACAGGATCTGCTCTCCCCGAGTGAGAGGAGGAGAAAAGGGCTCTGTGTCCAGCTCCCCGGGGCCGGGCTGTGTGAGCAGCAGTGTCCATCTGTGCTGCCACGGCCTCTCGGAGATCCAAACCTTGAGGGACAGAGGGACATTCTGGCTGCTGTGAGGGGGCTCTGTGAGCTGGAGCATTTAGGGGAGGGGGGCATGGTGCTGGTTTGGAGGCTGGGATGATGGTGGAGCACTGCTGGCCTGGCCAGGGCCGCTCCAACCTCCTGGTGGCCCCTTTGCTGCGGCTTGCAAAGTATCTCACAAATGCTGAACTTGGCCCCGAAATCTAAATACAAGGGAGGGACAGTCCCCAGATGGCCTAAATCAGCAGCACGGTTGCCTGACCCAGCTGGGGAGCACGCCGGGAGTGTTTGTTTTATGGAAAACCAAAGGCTGGAGGAATGCTGGCCTGGAAGGAGACGTTGGAAGGGGGAAGCGTTCGTGCCATGCACACGTGCCCAGCTGGGCGTGCGGGAGATCCCAGAGAGGGAGCAGAGTCCAGCGAGCTGCTTGTCTGGGTTGGGATGGGCTGAGGAGTGAGGAATTCCCCCTGCTCCAGGTTTGCGGTGTGGGGAAGGGGGTGTGGCTCTCTGGTGGCTTCCCCCAGCTGCTGGGGATGAACTGAGGGCTCTCCAACTGATCCCCCCCGTGCCATCATCGCCCTGGGTGCCCTTGGGGTGGTGGGATCTTGCACAGGGCTGGCCAACGAGCGTGGCCATGTGCCACCAGTGCCATGCCAGGGGCACTCCTGCCTTGGCCAGGCCCATCCGGGAGGGTTGGGCAGCGGGACTTTGCCCCAGCGTGGGGCCAGAGTCCATCGTGCCCGTCCACAGGCTGCCTGAGCTCCTGCTGCTCCTGTGGGGGACAGCGGGGTGACACAGCGCGGCTGTGGGGAGGGAAGGGGGGTGGAGGTGTCCCCTCGCCATGCTGGCGGCTCTGGGGTGGCTGCTGTGGCTCCCGACGGTGTCCAGCCGGGCAGCACTGGGCTGTGCTGGGACCATCGCTGCCCGCGGGCTGTGGGGACGGGCGGGCCCCGGGGGGGACGTGGCCCCCGCCCCACGGCTCACTCCGAGGACACACGTCCGTCGCTTCCCCGTGCGTGTCACGGGGCGCGGTGTCGCCGGCAGTGCCCAGAGGGAGGAAGAGGGCGGCCACGAGTCCTTCCTCCCCGGCAGCCTCTCCCACGACCACCTGGGGCTGCCCGGCGCCGTGGGATGCAGGGACACGGTCGCTGTCCTTGTCCCCTCCCGCGTGGCAACGGGCTGCAGGTCGGCTGGTGGCCCCGAGGTGGCCGAGGGAAGGAGTAACGTGCCCGTTCCCATTGTGGTGAGCCAGAGCCCTCGTCATTTCTGTCACCTCTGAGTCACAGCGGTGACGATGAGACGGCCGGGGGGTGGTCATGCATGGACTCAGCTCCGAGGAGCAGCACGGAGGGTTTTGAGGGGCTCCAGGGCAGCAGCAAAGCTGTGTCCCCACGTCCCCATCTTGCCAAGCACGAAGGGGTCCCCATCCTGGTCCCCCGTCCCCCTGCTCGGCTGGCGGTACCTCCCGGGGGCTCTACGCCCTCCTCACACACTTCCTGCCGTCTGTTTCCAATTCCTCCTGGCGTCTGCTCCTCCCTGCTTTCTTCCAAGTAGGAAAAAAAAAATAAAAAATCCCAGGCATCTTCTCAGCGTGCAGCTCGCAGAGGCTGGAGCTGCCGTGCCCTGCTCAGGAGGGCTGGGGCTGCATGAGGAGGGGACAGAGGGTGCCCGTGGTGCCCTGCATCTCTTTTGGTGCCCATTCACGCAGGGCACAGAGTCAGGGGTCATCCTGAGGGATTTCTGTGCCCAGGTCTTTCAACTGAGGTTCTCTCTGCTCTGGGGATGGCTCTGGAAGTGTGGGGTGCTTAGAGGAGGGGGTCTGAGGATGTGTCCCATGTGGAATAATGCCCTGCATGGAGCCAATTCCCAGGCGAGCCAAGCACCTGGTGGGCACAGGGTCACATTTTGCAGCTGGCTGGGATAAAATCTGGTGCCCACCAGCATCCTCGAAGCTTGACCGTGTCCCTCCCTCCTCTCCCCTAGGAGTGACCCATCCGTGACGCCGGTGGGATCGCGGCTGTGGAGCCCCGTCTGTGAGCAGCAGGCCCGGCACCCAGCGTGGCACAGCCTCCCCTGGCCGCCGCCATGCCCATCCTCAAGCAGCTCGTGTCCAACTCCGCGCACTCCAAGCGCCGCTCGCGGGCCGACCTGACGGCCGAGATGATCAGCGCGCCCCTGGGGGACTTTCGCCACACCATGCACGTGGGGCGCGCCGGGGACGCCTTCGGGGACACCTCCTTCCTCACCAGCAAGGCCGGGGAGCCGGTGCCGGAGGTGGGAGAGGAGCCGGGCGCCTCCAAGCCCAGTCTGCTGTCCCGCCGCTTCCGCAGCAGCAAGCGCTCGCAGTCGGTGACGCGTGGCGACCGGCGGGACATGCTGGGCTCGCTGCGGGACTCGGCGCTCTTCGTCAAGAACGCCGTGTCCCTGCCCCAGCTCAACGAGAAGGACGTGGACAGGAGCGCGGGGCAGCTGCCCAAGAGCCTCTCGTCCAGCCCCGTGAAGAAGGTGCCCGAGGAGATGAGCCCCGAAGAGCAGCAGCGCCCGAACGGGGCGGCCGCGGGGCCGCTGAGCCCCGGCTTGGACGAGCGCGACTTCGGGGACATCACGGACCTGCCCGTGGTGGTGGCCAAGGGCGGCGCGGGCTTGAAGCACGCCGAGTCCATCATGTCCTTCCACATCGACCTGGGGCCCTCCATGCTCGGGGACGTGCTGAGCATCATGGATAAGGATCAGTGGGAGCAGGACGAAGATGCTGAGGCGGAGGAGAGCCGCGAGGAGGAGGAGGAGGAGGAGGCGGGCGAGCCTGCCCCGCCTGGCTCCCCGCCGGTGGCTGTGGCAGCCCTGCCGAGCCAGAGCCCAGCCCGCGGCGCCGGTGGCCGCAGCCCCAGGGACAGCAGTCCGGCGTCCAGCTGCACCTCGGGCCCCGAGGAGCGCAGCCCCGTGCCCAGGCCACCGAGCCAGCGGGGGGGGCCCCCGAAACGCCCCGACAAGGAGTTCTCGTTTGCTGATGAGGATGATGACGAGATCCGGGTATAAAGGAGGGCGGCCGAGCCCAGGGTCTGGTTCTCACTGCGGCTGCTTGGACGCAGGGCTGAACACCCCGACTGGTGGCACTGGGGAAGACTCAACTGCTGCCCTGTTCCCTCTCTGTGCTGCAGCAGGACAGCGCTCTGCTCCCAGGCCCGGGGGCATTCCTGACGTCTGTCAGCCCCCCTGAGAGCTCCAGCACTTCCTGGGAGGGGGAAGCAGACTCGATTTCGGTTCTTTCTGTTGGACTTCGGATATTAGCTCCTTTCTCCTGCCCCCCCGCCTGTGTAAAGCGATTTAGGATCCAACAAGACGAGCCTTTGGAGTTCTAGCCCCTTTAGTAATATATATATATTTTCCACTGTACAGTTTTTACTGTTTTCTGATTTGTACTTACCTTTCTCTACTCTCTTTTGATTTTAACTGAGGAAAGATTTCCTACAAGGAAAAACTTGGCTCTGGAGACCACAGGTGTCGTGGGACTATGGGCAGCTCCAGCTTCCTGGGTTTCTTGGGGACTTTCTGCTAAAAAGACCAAGAGCCTCCCAGTGCCGTGGCAGGTGCTCACTCCTCATCCCTCGGATGGATGGATGGATGGATGGATGGATGGATGGATGGATGGATGGATGGATGGATGGATGGATGGATGGATGAATGGACGGATGGGTGGATGGATGGATGGATGGATGGATGGATGGATGGATGGTGGGATGGGTGGCGNGGATGGATGGATGGATGGATGGATGGATGGATGGATGGATGGATGGATGGATGGATTGATGGATGGATGGATGGATGGATGGATGGAGGGATGGATGGATGGAGGGATGGATGGATGGATGGTTCCATCCCAGGTGCTTGACCCTCCAACCAGCCTGGGGGTCACAGGGATGTTCCTAGCCAGCTCGAGAGGTGCTGTTGGAAGTGTGGGTCTGTCCCCCGTGGGAGGAGCACTGGAAGTCACCGGAGCCAGGGAATTCCGGTGTCCTGGTGGGGCCGGGCAGTGCCGGGAGCAGGCGGCTGGAACGGGAGGTTTTATACAGTGTATGTACAAAAGCAAGGAATAAAAGGAAATGGTAGTGACCACAGTGGCCTGAGTTCCTGAGGGGTGACATACGGGGAGGACCTGCTGCCCGAGCAGGACCAGTGTCCCTGTGCTGCCACCACCCCCAGCCCTGTCCTGCTGCCCCCAGCCTCGCTGCCCATCCCTGGCTGTGCTCCTGGCCCAAGTCTGGGCACCTGCCGTGGCCCAGCTTTCTCTGCCCGTTGCCCGAGGAAGCGGGAGAGCTCCTGCTGGCCGGATCTGGCTCGGGGCTGGGACCCTCGGGCCAGGCGCTCCTGCCAAGGGCTGGCTCTGCCAACGCTGCCCTCTCCTCCCCCAGCCCTGCTCCCTCCAGCCGGGGAGGAGGGGACAGTGCTGGGGGGGCAGGACTGGCTGTCCCTGCTCCCACGGGCTGGGGGCCAAGGGGTGCCCTGGGGGTTCCCAGCCCCGTGGGGCTGCCGTGGCCCTGGATGATCCCAGCACAGCGAGCAGGGCAGGTCACTGCCATCCCACAGCCAGCTTCCCACAGCTCAGCCACTGGGGAAATGGGGCTCTGCCAGAGCTGGGTGTCACTTCCCACTCCAGCCCCTTGGATGGAGCTGGGCAAAGTGCCACGAAGGGCCCCAAAGCCTTTCCCTGAGCCCTGGCCAGGCTCTCCTCACTGGAGAGAGGGAATGATTTATCCCCTAAACATCTCCCAGCCCTGCGAGGGGCTGGATGCCCCTGTCCACCCAAATGGATCTCCCTGGAGAAGCCAGGGGAGCGGGCAAATGCTGTGCTGCAGTGGGGACACAATGGGGTCCTGTCCTGTCACCCTGGGCAGGGGACATTAGGCCATTGTCTGGGACAGGGAAAACAACAGCAGCTGCAGCTGGAGGCTCTGAGCTCACCAGGCTGCCTCTGCCCCAGTCACCGTGCCCCCCTGCCCTCTGCCAGGGTGCTGTGTCCCACCATCTGAGCCAATGATCCTGGTCGCTGTCACCTGGGAGGTCACCAGGCTCCTCCTGTCCCTTAGGGATACTCTGGCACGAAGCAGTGAGGTTTGGTCCCTGCGTTTGTCCCCTTTGCTCCCCAAGGCTGTGGGGTGGGGAGAAGCCCTGGGGTGACGCTTCACGGGCCGCCTGCCACTGTCACTTGGCCACCCTGATCTTTGTGACGCCTGTCGGCTCCAGGCTCGGGCTCAGCAGTGCTGTGGCACCGCAAGCTGATGGGGCAGAAAGTGTGAGCAGGGCTGCTGAGCACAGCCGGGACACGGCCCCGCTCCACGGGATGGGGACAGCCCTGGAACACCGGCAGGCAGCGGGGACAGGGACACTGCCAGGTGTCCTGGGCAGGTGGGGAGTGCCACCAACACCGCCAGTGTCTGGCCAGGGCCGGCTGCAGGGAGCAAGGCTGCACCCCCAGCCTCCCCAACCGCCTCTGCGGGCACAGTGACATCTGTCACACCCCGGGATGCCACCCGGGCTGTCCCACACGGCTGCTGGGTGGGTGGTGGGTGCCCGGCGCCCTGCAGCACCCACGGGCAGCGCTGTGGCCGTGCTGGTCCAGTGGTTTGATGCCAAGTGACAGAATGGGAGCAGGGCTCCATCGGCCGTGGCAGCCCCACGGCGCCCCGGGTGCTGAGCGTGGCCGCATGGCGGAGCAGGGACGGAGCTTTGGGATAAATCCAGCGGCTCTAGGGCTGCTCCAGGTGGGCTCTGGGAAGCCCCATGGGGCCCTGGACGTGCCCAGAATGTGCCACTGGAGCCTGGCATCCATGAAAGCCCCAAAGCAGGGATGGAAGTGGCTTCTGGGCAGCCCAGTGGAAGTGTGCCTGTGAATGGAATGAGAAGGGCTTTAAGGAGCATTCCGCAAGAAAGCATTCCAGGATTCTGTGATTTGTTGGGATGCAAGGTGTGACCTCACCCAGGAGCCCGGGGATGTGGGTCTGTCTTGCCAGGCCCTGGGGCTGGTGCTGCTGTGTGCTGAGTGATGCTCACAGTGCCCAGAGCACACCGAAACACACCCAGCATCCACCCCGTGCTGTTGGAATGCTCAATCCCAGCACTCCAGCCATACTTCTCTCCATTTAAGGCCTCGAAGTGAGGGGTTAACCCAGCTCCCAGCCAGCCCCAGCCGTGTTTTCTGGAGGAGAAGCAGATGTGGGAGTGGGGAGGCTGAGAGGGGCTGCCTGGGGCTGAGCTCCCCAGCTGCGGCACCAGGCAATCAGGGCTGCAAATTGGGATCAGATGTGGGCAACTCCCCCCTCTAAATGCAGCGCTCCTGGGCTGCTTGGGCTGGTTCTGCTCTGGCTGGGGAGGAGGGGGAAGGTTTTGGAGCATTGCTGGGGCCCAGGGTGGCTGCAGGGACCTCCAGAGTGTGGTGCTCCCTTTGCAGAGCTGTGTTTTCCCTGGGGAGTGCCCCTGCCAGTCCCGGGAGCTTCCCTGCCTCTTCCTTTGCCTCTTCCCCTGCCTGTGCTGGGCTCTTCCTGGAGCAGGGATGATGCAGGAGCTGGTGGCTGGCGTGGAGAAGATCAGGTTTGACTCGGAGGCTGACGTGGAGGAGCTCAGAGCTCGGCCCCTGCCCTTCCCGGGGGTGGACAGTAAGTTGGGGACAGGGCTGTGGCATTTTTGGAGGGTGATGGCTGCGGGAGCTCCTCTTGCTGCCCTCCCACCACACCTGGGTCATTTTTGTCCTGGTTCCGGGTGTTGCTCCCTCAGAGATGCAGCTGGCAAAGCTTCCAGGGTCCCCAGTGTCCCCGCGGTCCCAGCACTGGGGGTAGCAGGTGAAGTCCTCCCCACCCCGGGGCGGTGGCTGCGGGCAGGGCTGTGACAGGGGTGTCCCAGGTGTGCTGGGACAGTGGGGACGGGCTGGCTGTGACAGGGGTGTCCCCGGTGTGCTCTGAGGCACTGGGGACGGGCTGGCTGTGACAGGGGCGTCCCAGGCGTGCTGGGGCACTGGGGATGGGCTGGCTGTGACAGGGGCGTCCCAGGCGTGCTGGGGCACTGGGGATGGGCTGGCTGTGACAGGGGCGTCCCAGGCGTGCTGGGGCACTGGGGATGGGCTGGCTGTGACAGGGGTGTCCCAGGTGTGCAGGGCCACCCCCGGCACGGCGGGGCCAAGCCCGCGGTGTGCAAGCATTGGCTGCGAGGGCTCTGCAAGAGAGGTGACGGCTGCGACTTCCTGCACCACTGCGATGCCACCAGGATGCCCGAGTGCTATTTCTACTCCAAGTTCGGTAAGTGCGGGGCTGAGCAGCCCAGGGAGCCTCTTCCCACCCCTCCGCGAGCCTCTCGCGTCCCTCGGGCCTGGCCTCGAGCAAGCTGCTGATGCCACCTTCTGACTGCGGGAAGAAGTGCCACTGTCACGCAGCCAGGGTCACTGTCCCCCCCCCCAGCCGAACCCGGCTGTTCCCAGGGCACCCCAATTCCTTTCATCCAGCCCATCCTCGAGTGATTCCCGCTGCGTTTGGCTGGAGCGAGCATTGTCCCAGCTGTCTCGGGCCTTGCCCCCGCAGGTGAGTGCAGCAACAAGGACTGTCCCTTCCTGCACGGCGATGCCACCGCCAGCACCGCGGGCTGTCCCTCGTACGACCGTGGCTTCTGCAGGCACGGTGAGCTGGCACGGGGCAGGGGCTGGAGCCCAGGACCCGGCGGGATTTGGGCTCGGGGCTGCAGGGAAAGCAGAGTTCCCACAACTCCGGGGCCATGGCGTGTCCCTGTGAGTGTCCCCTCTGCCTGGCAGGTCCCCTGTGCAAGTACAAGCACACGAGGAGGGTGATGTGTGCCAACTACCTGGTGGGCTTCTGCCCGGAGGGACCCAAGTGCAAATTCGTGCAGTACGTACTGGGCGGGTTTGGAATGTGGGTGTGGGGAGGAATCCCCTCTCTGAGGTGGCTGTGGCCCTTGCAGGGTCAGGGACAAGGACACCAAGGGTCTGAATTAAGCACACTCCACACCCAAGCTGTGCTGCTGACAGCAGGGTTAGCGGTGGGTGGGCAGGGGACAGTCCTGGTCCCCCTGGAGGTGCCTGTACCAGCTCCAGGACAGCCCTGAGGGGCTGTGGGAGCCTCAGGAGGATTTGGGGGCACCACAGGGAGTAACTGCCTGAACTCTGTGTCCCCTCCAGCCTCAAGGCCGGGCTGATGACGAGCAGCACAGACCCATCCAAGGTGAAGCTGTTTTCCCTGTGCCCATGGGGGTGCTGCTCCAGCTGCCCACCAGCTCCTGTGGGGCAGCAGCTGCCAACTGCCCCTCCTGCCCCCTTTATTTTCCCCCCAGGAAGCTGGATGTCCATGGGGGCTGGTCCAATGGGATCTGGCTGCTGCAGAGGAGAGGGGAGGTGAGGCTGTGCCACCCAAGGAGCCACCTCCACATGGCACCCAGCGCCTGGCAGCTCATCTGTGGGACACCAGCGTCTGCCCTCCGAGCCCACAGAGCCTGCCTGAAGGAGGCACCTGCTCCAAGGTGAGAGATTTTGGGGAATGGGAGGACTGGGAGCAGTGGTCTCAACTTGGAGGGAGGATGAGGGGCAGCAGGTGCTGTGGGGATTCCCAGAGTGATCCCAAAACAGCCTCTTTGACTGGAAATGTCTTTTCCTTGTGTTATTTGGCCCTGTCCCCTGTGAGGCGGGGTGGGAACCAGCAGGGGAGGGATTTCAGTGGTGAGAACCCTGGGAACAGCAAATCCTTCTGGGTCAGAGGTTTGGTGCAGCTGGAGGTCTGGGGGTGCTGTTTCCGTGATCCCATTCCATTGGAAATGGGGCCAAAACAAATGTGTGGGAATGAGGCTGATCCAGCACAAACCCCCTCCCTGTGCCCCCAGAGTGGACCGGGCAGTCTCTGTGCCAGCCAGAGCGGGAGGACTCCGCTGGAAATGCTGCTGGGGAAGTGACTCCAGTGCTCCCACACGACTCAGGGAAAGGGGACACCACGGGACACGCTGGACAAGGCACCGGGGCAGCTGCTGGGCTGGAAAATCCAGCAGGGTTTGCCCAGCACCAGCTCACAGCTGGCACAGGCAGCACAGGAATCACTGCATGCAATGAAAACTGGAACTTCCCACAGCTGGCTCCCCCTGGCACTGTGGGCAGGCTGGGACAGCAGCAGCATTCCCAGGGTTTGAAGGGGTGCAGGACTGGCTGGTGCCAGGATCCTGGGCACAGGGGTGAGGATGCCCTCATCCCTTGGGAAGGGGGGCACAAAGCACCACGTTTCAGATCACAACCCAAGCAGGAAAGGAAAATGCACACAGGTTTTTATTGCTGGTGAGAGAGATTTTGGTGCAACACCTCTGTCACAGCACTACTGCACTCTGCAGAATAAAGAGCTCAGACTTTTAATTCTTGGCTTTTCTTCTTGCCCTTCATGCCTGCAACATGAGCAACCCTTTCCCAGACATGTCTGGGAATGGCAGGCTCCAACTAGCACTCCTGACTGTCCTGCTTTGTCTGCTGCAGGCACGGGTTTGCCCTTTGGGCACAACAGCTCATCCCATGGATTTTTTTTCCCCCCAGAATTAGGGCACTGTGGTCTGAGCTGCTGCTCCAGTGCCTTCACACAGGTCCTGGCCAGCCCCACCAGTACCAGGGGTGAGTACAAACTGGGCTGGGCCAGGCATAGCTCTGAATTTAAAGGGAATGGTACTGGGGTTGAAGCCCATTCAGCTACAGCAGAATTGTCAAAGAATCTCTAATGACAGCTCAGGACAAGGTGTCCTGAGTCCCAAACAAGGGATCTGGGACTCTGCAGCCTCCAGGAGCTCTTCTGCCCACAGATCTCCCAGGGTGCCTCTAATGCTTCCTCAAGTCACTACTAAAAGCTGCCAGACCCACGGAGGGGTGAGCACAGGCTGTCCCTGTCACCTCCCTGCTGCACAAGCCGACCTGCAAAGCAGCACCCCCTGCTGCTGGGAATTCCTGCTGGGATCCTGTCCTGGGGGCTCTGCTGCCTCCCAAAGAGCTGTGGCTGTTCCTTGGCTGCTGCTCCAGCTCCTTCTCAGTGGTATTTTCGCCAGCGGTGCCGCTCTGGAACAATAGGGAGGAAACAATTCCAGTACCAGCACAGGGATCTCTTTGGGGGCTCCAGCTGGGATGGGGAGCCTGACTGCAGCTTCTGTTTATGTGCTGCAAGGGGGAACCACCCAAACACCAGCAAATCCCTTGTCTTTGTCAGGAAAAGCAGCAACGGGAGCTCCTGTTGGAACATCTCCTCCCTCTGCCCTGTGCAGAGGCTTCTCAAAGTGCTCCTGACAATCCTGGGGCTCTCCAGGGAGAAGCTGTGAGTCAGCAACTGCTGTCAGCACTTTTATTAACCAAATTCCTCTGCCCACCTAGAGAATCCTGCTCTCTGAGCTCTGGAATTAGTCTTAAATTGGGGAGTATTTAAATAATTATTTTAATTATTCCAGAGCTTTAATTTAATGGGAATGCTAAACAGACTTTCCAAGTGCTGCAAAAGGAAGAATTCCTGAAATAGGAAACCCTAAGGAAGTCTTACTGAGGTGCTGATAGTTCCAGCCATAGCTGAGCAGGCAGTACCCAGCCAGGAGCATGGAGATTCCAGCAGGTCCCCCCTGCTTCACGTGGATGTATTTGGCACAGTAACTGCCCCAGGCTGTTGGGAGAGAAAGGAAAGGGATCAATCAGGGGCTGGTCTTGGGAATTCACTGTTCCCACACAACTTTACAAAGCTAAAATGTTTGGGACATTTGTTTATTCCCACTGCCAGAGGGCAGGGCTGGATGGGATATTGGGCAGGAATTGTTCCCTTTGAGGGTGGGCAGGCCCTGGCACAGGTGCCCAGGGAAGCTGTGGCTGCCCCTGGATCCCTGGCAGTGTCCCAGGCCAGGCTGGATGGGGTTTGGAATCCCCTGGGACAGTGGGAGGTGTCCCTGCCATGCCAGGGGGTGGCACTGGATCATCTTTAGGATCATTCCCAACAATTCCATCATTCCATGATTTGTACTTTGTAAAGATCCGGGCTGGCCACTTGGAGCAGTAAAGCAAACCAGGGAAATGGGACAGATCTACCCCAAAACCCAGGAATTCTCACCTCTCTGCACAGCTCCCAGCAGCCCCTGGGGAGAGAAGCTGCAGGTGCTGATCCAGGTGTGCAGCTCCCCCAGCCTCACATCCATCAGGGGCCTCTCCGAGAGGGGACCTGCGGGGTGACAAGGGACAGTGCTCACAGCGTGGGGGCTGGGCTGTCAGCTGGAATTTGGGCTTGGGAAAGGAGAGGGAATCGCCTCTCCTACAAAGTTCAGGCTCTGTCAGCCCCGAAACACACAAGAGCCTGACTCCAGCCCCCATAAAAACATCACCCACTGGCTTTGCAGGCTGGAGGAGGCCCAGTTCAGCCCCCTTGGATTCTCCTGGATCCTTCCCTGGGTGTTGGAATCTAAAAGTGCAGTGAGTTCTCAGAATATCAGGCCTGCAGGGCAATGCTTAACATGAAATACACGGTTTAATTTGAGACCTTAGAAAAGGCTTCCAAATTTAGATGCTAGAAGTAAAAATGTTGATTTGTAGTTTAAATAGAAACATGTTAAGTTGGAGGAAAGTTTAGAGTTTAAGATATAGAAAAAAACAGAAGTAGTTAGAAAGATAATAAAAGTTTTAGAGTGTAGTATTGTAAGCTACGTGTGACTTCCTGAATGGCTACGAAATTCCACATTGTGGCAAAACATATAAACCAAAATATTTAACTATTGGATTAAAACTGAAAATAATCTTTGTGGCAGCATTTTATTGGTTGGTAAATCTTTAAAGGTTTTGTACCTAGAGGTCTTGTGACCTCCTGAACCACGAGGCAGAGATGTGAGCTGAACTCACCCTCCTTATCTGTGTAAAAGATAAGAAAAATAAACTACACTATCTAAAGCAATCTCTGGATTTATAGAATTCATTAACATCCCCACACCTGGGCAAGCCCAGCAGCTCAGCATTCCCCACCCCGTTCCCAGCTGCCATTCCAGCCGATCCCAGCAGGGAGATTTCTGTTACCTTGCTGCCCCTGTGCCAAACCACCCTTGGGTGTCTCGGCTGTGATCCTCACATCCTCATGGAAACGCTTCCCTGGGAAAATCCTCAGCCCTTCATAATCAGCATACAAGGCTGGAAACCACTCCAAGCCCGAGGCCTGGGCTGAACGGGCGGGCTGGATTTGGGGCGAGCGGAGCAGCGCCAGCTCCGGGGCTGTCCCCGGGGTCAGGACGGGCTCGGGTACTCCCTGCACCTCCTCCCGGCCGGCCCGCGGCCTCCTGAGCTCATTTTCGGATGTGCCCTGGCCGTGACCTCCGGCTGCCAGTGACAGATGGAGGTTCTCGGCATGCAGGGCAGACGCGGGGGGTTCAGATCCCAGCCCAACTTCCAGGCGCGCCTGCTCCTCTCGTGCCGCGGATTTGTGTCTCCGCTCCTGCTGGGCCAGGTCACCGCGGCTATTTCTGCTCTCAGGGGGCTCTTGAAGCGCCTTTGTTGCCTTTAAAGTGCTTTTCTCTCCCTCGGAGCTCCCAGCCCCGCTCCCCGCGGCTCCCTGGCTCCGAGGCTCCTTGCTCCCGGGTTTTTGGGCGCTTTTGCGGCGCTGCGGGTGCGGAGCGGGGCCGGGCTCCGGCCCTTCCCCGCCGCTGCCCGCCGCTGCCTCCCGGCGCCGGGGCTCCTTCTCCCTGAGCACCCTGGCGCGGTGCTTCTCGATCACCACCTTCACCCCCTTCCGCAGCTTCCCGGGGACATCCTCCACCTCCTCGGGGTGCAGGTCCAGGCTCCGGGCCACGTCCCGCACCGCGCGGGACCCGCTCCGGCCGGCACCTCGGGTGGCACCGGCGGCGGGCGCTGCGCTCGGTGGCGTTGCCGGCGGCGTTCCCGGTGGCGGAGCGGCCTTGCAGTGCGGGAGGTGGGCGCGGAGCCGCTTGAAGGGGCGCTGGCAGTACGGACACAGCTCCGGCCCCGCCGCCGCCATCACCGATGACGTCACAATGGCGCGGCTCCCGCCGCCGGGCCGAGCGGCGCTCGCTGTGACGTCACAATGGCGCAGCCCCGCC
>VZTB01018375.1:363723-379675 GCA_013397245.1 Thryothorus ludovicianus
CTGGGAGGTTTGGAGGGCGGAGGGACGGGCGGGATGCGAGGAGATCCTCGGCGTGGTTTCGGAGCGGGGTTTCGGAGCGGGGGGCGGTGCGGGATCAGGGCATGGCGGGGAAGGAACCTCAGAGCCCTTCCCATCCCACCCTGCCCCCGGCAGGGGCACCTTGCACAGCCCGGAGTGCCCCAAGCCCCGTCCAGGCTGTTGAGGTCACTGCAGGTGTTTGAGGAAAAAGGCAAATATCCCGAGATATCGGGGGAATCTCCCTTTCCCCGGAGAGTGTTCCGGGACAGACGGACAGCGTTTGTGGTCGCAGGGCTGGGGAGCAGGGAGGCAGCTCCGGCTGGAGGCGTGAGCCAAACCCTGGCAGCTGAGGCTGCTGCACAGCCTGGCTGTACGAAAGGAGCCAGTTATAAATACCTCCTCCTGTCTGCTTTGACTCATTCGGGCACCGATTAATTTTAGGCACACCAAAACAGCTCCATCCTGTGTTTTTTTGAGATGCTGGCTGGCTTTGTCACGTTCGTAGGGTGGGGAGAGCCGTTTGATGTTCGTGTGGGAGTTGTGGGCTGCTGCTGGGGCTCAGCTGCTGTGTTGGGGTGAATCACACAGGGGGTTGGGGTGGCAGTGACCTTCAGTCCCACCCAGTGCCACCCCCTGCCATGGACAGGGACACCTTCCACCCTGCCAGCTTGCTCCAAGTCCTGTCCAACCTGGTCTTTGAGGTCTTCCCTTTATCTCCTCTAATCTGGGAATATTAGCACCTCCCCCACCCCATTATCCTCCCCCAAACTCTGCTTTGCCTGCAAAGATTTGGATAAAAATTAGGTTAAAACTTGTACCCAGCAGGTCAGAGGGCGCAAGGCGTCATCAGAGGGTGGCAAATACATCAGAAACAGGGACGAGTTTGTTTTCCACGAGATGTTCCCTGACAAAACCTTATTCCCACACGGGAAATAAGATTGTTTTGGAATGTGACTCGACTCCAAACACTGTCAGAGTGGAGAGGTGTTGTGGGGTGATGTGAGCAAGTGAATAATTGGAAATGTGGTCACTGCCACTCATCCCAGTGCTGCCCCAGCCTGTCAGGTCTCATTCTGAGTCCAGGGGTATTTTTAGATGTGCAAAGCTGACAATTGTTAAATGATTTTATTTAGAAGGATGGGTTTAATGTGAGTCCACGTGCCTCAAACTGGTAGGAAACCTCTTGTGAGAAACGGGATCCTTTTCTCTGTGCCCTCAGGCAGCAGCTAGGAGGGGAATATGAGAGTCCATGTTCATTTACCAGGTGCTCCTGCTTGCTTTGGGTGCCTTCAGAGGACAGAAGGCAGAGCAGTGAGCTGATCATTTATTTTCTCCTGCAGGAAGAGGAGGAGGAATGGCACTGAAGATGATGGTCACGTTCCCCAGACCAAACGTAGCACCAGGAACACTGTCCTCCAGGACTCGTGGGACACTGAGGTGAGAGCCTTCCCAGAAAAATCCAGTCTCCTTCCAGGCTGCATTTCAACAGCACTGGGAATATCCTGCGCATTTTTTATTTTTCATTTTTATTTCATAGCTTTGTATTTGAGGTCGTGAAGTTTGACTTGGTTGCCTCAGAGGTTGGAATCAGTTTGGAAATCAGCATTGTCAGTGAGCCTGGTTATCTCTAGCCTGAATGTTTCTGGGTAGAAATTTCAAATCCTGCTTTGCAGTACCCAGGGAAATAATTTCCTGCTGTTTCTGGTTTTGCTGTGTGGGATGAGCTGTGTCCAGAGCTGAGGAGATGCTGAGGGTGGATTTGTCCCTGTGCTCACTCTGCCTGACCATCAACTTTGCCTTTCCCTGCAGGGAGGTGATTATTTGTGGGAGAAAGACAAAACACATTCCAGTCAGGCCTTATCTGATGTGGAAAACATGCTCTGATAGAGCTGCTCAGTTTAAGCAAGACTTGTTCACAGCTAAAACACTCAAACTCAAAACTCTGCAGTTTTTCTCATATTTTCTATGATTTTTTTGCTGGGTGTGGGATGAACTCTCTTGTTTTCTTACCCCTCACCAGATGGTGCAATTTGAGATTTCTTTTATTAAAAAGAAAAATTGCTGATTTCCCAACAGATTTCCCTGGGTGAATCACCTGAAAATTCACTGTGGGCAATGTCCTTGTGTTGCAAAACATTCATGGAAAAGAGGGTGCAGAGCAGAGCCTCCCTCTCTGAAGTCAATGAAACAAATGAAATTAATTTCTTTGGAGGTTTTGGAAAGAGCCTTGGTTTTTTAGAGCCCCCTCCCTTTGAAGGTGGACTGCAATGAGCAATTACAGTCTGAATTATTACAGAATTAACTCAATCATTCAACTCTTAATTGTACTTTGCAGAAAATATTTAGTTGCTGTGTAACTTTGAGCTCTTTTATAACCTGGAAATGGTTTCCAGTGGATATTTCTACATTCCTGTGGCGAGGGAGACTCTCTCTTACCCTGCACAAGTGGATTATGTGATAGGACACTGCTGGGAATGCTTTGGGAGCTGCTGAAGGAATTCTCTGGGAGGAGAGCTGCTGTGTTTTCAGGAGGGAGATTTTGCATTTCGGGGTGTGATGGGGAGCAGCAGCCCTGGTTTGTTGCCATCTGACTCTGAATCACTTGTCCAACAGGTCAAACCCCTCCGTGTGTGTAGAGTAGTTAAAGGCTAAAGCAGCTTTGAGGCGGGAGGAGGCCGCATTTAGTGTGCAACAAGGGCTTGAAGTAGGAGTAATGAAATTAAGGATATCAGGAAAAGCCCCTGATGGTGAGTGGCAGCAGCACCTTTGCTTGTCGTGTGAACACACCTGGGGTTTGGGCAGAGCCACTAAAAGCAGGGCTGGGAGTGGGCTTGTGGCCACACGGGAGGGGTGACCTCAGCCCTGGGCAAGGTCACTGCTCAGCCTAACAGAGACTCTGCTTCTTGCATGCACTTGCCTGGTAAAAGTCTGGTTTTAACACATTAAACCCTGGTGTGAGGCAGGGAGGAGCTGTCACTGCTGAGGAATGTGGGCCCAGCTTCTCCAACACCACGTTCTGTTCTCTGGGGAACAGAATTCTCAATGTTTCCTCCTGATGAATAGAGCTTTTGCTTTCTTTTTTTTCTTTTTTTTTTTTGGCTTGTTTTCTTGTCAGATCCCCAAACTGAGCATGCCCAGAAATTCAAGCCACGAGATTAAATCTGTATTATTCCAACATTTGGTTAAGGACTTCCTGTGCCAGAGGGAGATATCCTTGTGCTCATTGTGCACGAGTGCTTCCGATTGGTGTCGCTTGGAAAGTCTCAGCCAGTTTGGAGCACTTGGATGTAGTTTCCTGATCCTTTGCTATGTGCAAAGACACCTCTTGCTGGTTAAAAGTCCCCACTGGATTTGGGATGTTGCCTGGGTAGGGGGAGTGGGAGCAGTTTGTGACTTCCAGGAGCACGTGAGAGTCGCTTTCCATTGCAGGATGTTGCACACCTGCATTTTGTGAAACATTACCCAAAGTCCTGGTTCCTCTGGCCTGTTTTGGTTCAAACTGGCTGTTCCCTCTTGCAGGACACAACCTCGGGGTGGAATCAGGCAGCTGTGTTTTAAACAGGACTTGGCTTTTGGAAGGCTCTCTTCCCTTTTTTTTTTGTCTTGCACATTTTGCTCTGGAGAATGAAGTGAAGGGAGGTTTTTCCTTAAGGCAGTTCAAACCTGGGTTGTTCTGTGATGTTATCCCTCAGTCCCTCCCTTTGAGTCCCACTGCTGCTCATCCAATTCCAAAGGATTTGCTGTCTTCTCCCTCTGGATCATCCTTTCAGCCAGGACAGGCAGCACCCCTGACTTCCAGCTTTCACAGGATGGAAACAGATTCTCTTCAGTCTCCATCAGTGCTGCTTCTTGGCCAGTTGCTGTAAGGATGTGCCATTCCTGCTGCTCCTGGAGCAGCCACTCCCCAGTTGCAGGCACCCTGAGGGTGACAGGAACCTCTGCTCTGGGCTCAGTCCATGGCAGGCACTGCCACGGGGCTGCAGCCACAGCCAGTGTTAAACATTAGCGAGGCAGAGCCTTTGCCACGGAATTTCGCTTCCTGTTCAGCTTGTCCTCCCTTTTCCAGGAGCTCAGCTGTGTTGTTTGCCCTGTATTTGGGTAGAAATCCATTCCTGGTCTCCAAATCAAGCCAGGAGAGGTTGTAATGGCTCCTCCAAGGGGGTCCTGCTCACGGGAATGCTGAGGTTCCCAGCTGTGCTCTGCTGGGACTCACCAGTGCAAACCCTTTGCTCTCCCTTTCCCAGGGAAGGAAGCGAGTCTGAGTGTTCTGGCTGACCCTTTCCTTCCTGAATAACTTCTGCAAACCTGAATTCCTTCAATTCAATTCTCACAGTTCCTCTTTGTTCTGGACAGGGTTTTTGGCAGAGATCAAATCAAAATTCTTGTCCCCCACTATCCAAGGAAGGGCTGCTCTTCAGTTCTAGCTAAAACCAGATCGTGGCTCTGATAAACTCATCTCAGAAGGTGTTGAGGGCAGCAGGGGCTGAGTGGCTCTTTCTCCAGCTCCTGTCATGAGGGATTGTCCCAGAGCCTCACATTTCCAGGATGTTTGTTTGAAAACTTGAAGTGTGATGTCAAGGGTTAATGAGCCCAGTAAACCTTGAAGATGCCCTTTTGATAGTTAAAGTATTCATAAATGTCACTGGGCTGCTTTCCTTTGCCCCTGTAAAGCTTTGTTGATGCCTTTAAGGATTGCTGACTTTAAGGATTCTTTTCTTGTCTGCTTGTAGTCCAAATGCGTTGCAGAATGTGCACCACAGCCCGGGGACATGGTAGGTGTTCCATGGGACGTGGGCAGGGATGAAGGGGTGCCAGTGCTAGTGAATCTTTGCCTTAGAGAACTGGAAATAAAGAGGGTCTGACCAACCCCGTCTGTCACCAGCCTGAGGTGTCAGAAGCACGTCCCAGGACACACTGGCAGCCTCACAAACCTCCGAGGTGCACAAAACAATCCCTGCTAACAGCTGCAAAATGTTCCTTCAGATGTGGAAGGCGAGCAGCAAGCGAGGCCAGCTTCTCATTTGGATTTTTACCTTCATTTGCAGAAGGTGGCTGTAACGAGGCTCAGTAAGGAGCGCAGACTAAAAGGAAACAAAGTGTCCTGTGCGGTGGGTTTCTCCCGAGGCTGCTGTGACCCGCTGCTCCGGCATCGTCTGTGATTCTTTGTGCTGCTCTGCAACAGCAGCTGCGCTGCCCAGCACCACCCCCAGCTCCTCCCCGGCCTGCCGAGGCTCTCTCCCTCTCTAGAGTTAGGAGGAGGAGCTGCTTGCTCCCGCAGTTCCATCTGTGCTCCCTCGGGAATGACCCCGCTGTGTGTTTCTCTCTCCCCGCAGCCCGGGGCCCTTGGCTTGGCTTGCTGTGCTCCCACAGAGCTGAAGCATTTTTGGTGCTTAGTGGAACAAAGGAATTTGTCAGGGTTGGATGGTCAGGATCGATGGTGGCTCAGGGCCGGGGGGAGGGTTGTGTTCCACCCCAGACAGCCACAGTGGGCCTGCACTCAATGCTGGGGCAGTGTGCACCATTCCTGATTTACTCCAGAGTGCTGGGGGCAGTGTGCACCATTCCTGATTTACTCCAAAGTTCTGGGGCAGTGTGCACCATTCCTGATTTACTCCAGAGTGCTGGGGCAGTGTGCACCATTCCTGATTTACTCCAGAGTGCTGGGGCAGTGTGCACCATTCCTGATGTACTCCACTGCTGGGGGCAGTGTGCACCATTCCTGATGTACTCCACTGCTGGGGGCAGTGTGCACCATTCCTGATGTACTCCACTGCTGGGGGCAGTGTGCACCATTCCTGATGTACTCCACTGCTGGGGGCAGTGTGCACCATTCCTGATGTACTCCACTGCTGGGGGCAGTGTGCACCATTCCTGATGTACTCCACTGCTGGGGGCAGTGTGCACCATTCCTGATGTACTCCACTGCTGGGGGCAGTGTGCACCATTCCTGATGTACTCCACTGCTGGGGGCAGTGTGCACCATTCCTGATGTACTCCACTGCTGGGGGCAGTGTGCACCATTCCTGATGTACTCCACTGCTGGGGGCAGTGTGCACCATTCCTGATTTACTCCAAAGTTCTGGGGCAGTTTGCATCATTCCTGGTTTACTCCAGTGATGCCTTTTTGGAAGTGGTGCTGATTGGTAAATCCCTGAGGATTTCATGAATTTTGTCCTCTTCTGCTGTGGCCACAGAGCTGTGACTTCTGTGGCTTAATCCTTACAAAAATGTTGATTTTTTAGCTGCTGTCACTTACTCTCTGCTTTTATGAATAATTTATGGGGTGACAGAATAGCCACTTGCTGATTGACTCACCCAAATATTTGCAGGCCATGAGCAGCAGATCACACAAACTAAAATATTCCATCTGGAACTAATGGAACCTTTCCTTAGCAGCCCTTAAAATGGTGTTTTATGTCTCTGAATCCCTTACGATGATGGCAAACGCTCTTCCAGCCATTCCCATGAAACGTGGTTGTCCTAAATGCTGGCAAATGAGCCCTGGCCTCTTATTCCAGTCAAATGCTGAGTTCTTTTTGCTGCATGAGGAATTCTTTGGTGCTTGTTGCTCTTTCATGTCAAGTAAATTGGTGTGGAATTGCTGTGGAACACTTCCAGTTAACACTGCCATGGAGTACTTAACTTGGTGTTAGGGTGTTCAGAAGACTTAAATTGGGCCTTGTGTGCATTTGTGTCTCACAGCCTCTTGCTTTGGGTGCTTCAGATCTCACTTGAGGATTGCCTTGTAGGAAAATGCTTTGCATGGTGCTTCCCTCAGACCTCTGCTAGAGCAGAAGTGCCAGCCCTGCCCTGCCTGTGCTGACATGTGCAGCTCCCTGGGAATGTTCTTTATTTTCCAATTCTCGGATCTCTCCAGCAAACTTCACTAGTGCAGATGTGGGGCTGGGGGCAGAGCTGAAGGGTTTAACTGGGAAGGATTGAGCTCCAACATCCTGGAGGTCACTGAACCCCGGGTGAAGGCTTGTCCCTTCAGCTCTGTGACACTGGTGTGGGCAGCGACAACCTCCCTGTGCCAGGATGGATTTATTCAGTCCATCAGGCTGGAAATGTGGGAGGGAGGGATTTATCCTAAAGGTTTGCTTCTGTGGGGTGAGGAAGAAGTGTCTGATGTTGCTGTTCACCCTGTGTGTGTCCCAGTCCTCCAGCAGTGACAGCGGGAGCAGCAGCAGCAGCAGCTGTAGCAGCAGCAGCATCAACAGCCCCGACAGAGCAGAGTCCAGCCTCAACGCCAGGATTGCAGGATCCAGCCCTGTCTCCTCCCAGCCCTTCCACGAGCAGTCTGCACTAAGCCAAGGTCCTTACTTCCACATCAACCAGATCCTGAAGGAAGCCCACTTCCACAGCCTACAGAGCCGGGGACGCCTCCCTACATGATGACCCAGCAGCTCCCTGCCTTCTGTGAAGGGACAGCACTGTGTAGATTTGATATTTCAACTTCAAAGTTTGTTAAAATGGAATTGCACAAAATTGCCTGTTGCCTTTTCAGTCTATATTTGAAATAACAGGTTAACAGGAGATTGTTTACTTGTGGTTTGCTGCACTATTGCAATGCAAAAGGGGCTTTGAAGCAATTTTTATAGGATTCTTTTTGGGGTGGTTCTTAAGAACGTGGCAAGAGGAGACTGAGGAGTCCACATGTGTGTTATAGGATTGCAAACTGTCCAATTCCAATCGACTGCCTAATCTGTTTGTTAGCAAGTTGTTGCTTTCTGTAAATTTCTCTTAAGCGTTCCTCTTCAGTTTTATAAGTCTTTTTTTAATTTCAATAAACTAGTTAAAAAATGATTTGGCAACATAATTTTTTGAGCTTTTAGAGTTAGTGAGAATAGGAGCAGCGAGTGCAGGGCCTTAGGCCTGTGAGCTCCCACCCAGCTCGGGGTGAAGAGTCTCCTCTCATGAGCTTCACTGCTGCAGGACTGGAAGGGAAATGTGAAATCAGAGCCAGGACAGGTCAGGCAGGTGCTGCAGGGGCCACTCAGAGCAGGGAGGTGGTGCCTGGAGGACACAGGAGTCTTACCCTGCTCCAGCATCCCTTTCCAGCTGTGAAATGTTTTGTTTTCTGTTAGTGTGTAGGTTGTTTTGGCATTTTTTTTTTTTCTTTAATTTGACTTCAACAATGTAAGGCTAGGAGGTGAAAGAGCAGCTCCACCTCAGTTCCAGCAGCCAGGGGACAAGGACAATACAAGCTGTGCCTGGTTCCCGTGCCACACCCCGCTCTGGCTGAGGATGGGAAGCACTGACAAGCCCGGAGGTGACACCACTCCTGCCGAGGGGACAGAGAGATCTCAGTGAAGACCAACACCCAGAGCAGTTTTATTGGTTGCTGCCTCACTTGGTCATGCCCGAGAGCCAGCCCAGCTTGAAGAGGGACGGTGCCACCGTGTCCTCGTCGTCGGTGAGGAGCTGCCGGAACAGCGAGCCCGGCCGTGCAGCCTCGTCCTCTCTGGGCAGCACAGCAGCTGCAGCCTGGCCCTTGGGAAAGACACAAGTGACTCTGACTGTCACAGCACCCCCGAGGCTCCCCCTGTCCCCTCAGCAGCACCAGCTGTGAGGTGGGACCAGGGCACAGCCGCTCCTCCTGGGCAGCCGGAGCCACAGTCGGTGTCACTGCTGGGTTAGTGACAGACACACACGGGGCCACGGCATGGCACCTCGCTGCTGGCAGCAACAGGCACTTGGCAGATGTCACTCAATGCTCACAAAACCCCTGAACACTCAGCAAAACCCTCTGAGCAGCAGGGCAGGGCTGCTGCTCTCAGAGCAAGGCATCACAGCATGGGAGTACAGCTGGTGCCCTTGCAGGAGCTGTTCTTGGAGAACTGCAGATTTTAACCTCTCCAGAGGAGTTTTAGCATTGAAGAAGGAGCAAGCATCTGTCAGGGATCCTGGGAAGTGTGGCTAGCACAGGACACGGGTGTGCTGAGGGGAGTGACAGAATGAGCCAGACATCACTG
Source organism: Thryothorus ludovicianus (assembly GCA_013397245.1). NCBI lineage: Eukaryota > Metazoa > Chordata > Aves > Passeriformes > Certhiidae > Thryothorus > Thryothorus ludovicianus. Next base: position 372,717 of record VZTB01018375.1, read on the forward strand.
CACACTTCTAGCTCTAGTCCAGCTGAGCTGTGAGAGGTAAGGAGTACCTTTGCTGGGAAGTTCTGGGTTTTTAAACACCCCTCCTGCTGGGTCTGGTCCTTAATGGCTCCGAGTAATGGAGAAGGAGAGTTGCAAATTGAACATCGGGTGAAGTGACACTGGTAAAACCAGGCCTTTACCTGTTAGTTTAGGCTCTTGTCAAGACTCAGCAACTTGTCCCAGTTGCCCAGACCACCATGGACAGATTGGGCTGGTAACAAGTAAAGGAAACATTAATTGCTTTCCACAGCAGTGGGGTATTCCTTGGCTCTCACTCAGCACACAGAGCTCCATCTAAGCAGATGTTTTAAACTGGGAGAAATGGAGCAACAGAAAGATTGGCTGCTACAGCTCAGAGCCAGGAGAGCAGCAGGACACTCCTCACACAGCTGGGGTACCTGGCCAGGCCTCCTCGGGGGTTACAGGGCAGCATCCCACTGGAAAGGAGTTCAAGCATTAGCTACTGTCCCTCAGCCTCTCTTGCAGCCCTGTTTAATGAGTTGTCTTTGATGCTTTGCCCTCATCCATGTCAACCCTCACTGCTCTGCAGTGGTTATTGCCTGCTCTGCCACAGAACAGGGGCCCCAAACCCACAGGAGCAAAGGGTGGGGTTTTGGAGGGTCCTGGAGAAACCCACCCCATCCCCTGCTGTGCTGCCATAATTATTCATTTTACTGAAAATAAAATCAGGTGAAATAACGTTTGGCTGCTTTCCTCTTTCCCCACAAACTCGAGTGTTGGGAGACAATGAATACTGGGAAAATATTCCTGTTTTTACAGCTCACTTCAAACACCAACCTGGACTCTTTCTGTGCTCCTGGCAGTGGACTTGCTCTTCCGTGAGCTCGACATGCTCAGTGGCAGAAGTCCAAACCTTAAGAAATGAAGAAAGAAATGTGGGAAGCAGGGATTCCTGAGCAGCTTCCCAGAGGCAGGGGAATGCCTGGAAGAGCCAGGTGCCTCACCTGATCTGGCTGGATGCTAAGGGCAGGATGTTGTGGAGCTCCTGCGAGCTCAGCGCGCCGCCCCTGCTTGTGTACTGGTTCTCTGTCCCAGTCAGCAGGCCAAAGAGAACCTGGAAGGCACCAGGAGCTGCTTGGATTTGGGGAAGGGAAGCTGGAAGGCACCAGGAGCTGCTTGGATTTGGGGAAGGGNCCCCTGCTCGTGTACTGGTTCTCTGTCCCAGTCAGCAGGCCAAAGAGAACCTGCAAGGCACCAGGAGCTGCTTGGATTTGGGGAAGGTGGAAGGCACCAGGAGCTGCTTGGATTTGGGGTTCCCTCAGTGCTGACCCTGCTGTATTTGGTGAGTCCACTGGCACACCATCAGCACTGAGTTTGAACATGAAGTGTCTCCCTTCCCCCCTCTTAACTCTTGTGTTTAATTATTCCCACAGTTGAGTCCCAGGCCTGCTTCAGCACTGCTTAACCCAATTAGTGTTGCACAGGCTTCAGTGAATCCTGTTAGATAAAGTTCAGGCAGCCCCACACGCGGGGCTCAGCCAGCTCCTCTTATCTTCAGCTGGCACTGATCACTCTGCCCCTTCCCAAGGAAGTGCCAGTGCTTATCTCGAGGCATGGAGCAGTTTAAAGCCACCCCAGCTGCCCTGCTGCAGGCGTTTTGCAGCCCTGCCCCTGCCCCAGCCCTGCTCCCTACCGAGGTTCTCTGCACCAGGCGAGTCAGGTTGCTGTTCAGGTGTGGGGTGAAGACATCCAGGTCGAAGGGATCGATGTGTCCCTCCAGGAAGTCGATGACCTTCTCAATCCTGCAGGCAGAGCAGAGGGCTCCTGTCAGGGGTGACATCCTGGTGATGCCAGCTCTGAAGCAGCCAGGGATTTCCTGCCTGTGGTGACTCAGGGATTACCCAGCACAACAGCAGCTGCCCCAGGGGTTTCCAACTCTTACACAAGCCCAGCAGCAGGAACCTGCTCCCTGTATTGCTCCCCAAGGCTGGAGCTTACACAAGGCTTTAACTCCTGGCTGGAAGCTTAACTGCTCCCTCCAGGGGCATCCTCTGAGGGAATCCTAAGGACACAAGGAGGGGGACCAGCCCCTTGCCTCAGCCCCTGGCCACAGAGTCCCACCCCTCCTCTGTTTTGGGGATGAGCTCAGTGTTTGTGCAGTATCAGAGCCTGCACTGCTTTAGGGGCCCCCAAAGCACTGCTGGAGGATGTGAATCCCAGAATGTGCCATACCCGGAGTCCTGTTTGATCCTGCTGGGTTTTGTGTCCTCACTCTTGGCTGTCAGGATGATGCTGAGGTACCTCAAGTCGTAGAGTAACTGCAGGGCCCTGCTCTGGGTCAGGGGGAAGCTGTCTGGACTCTGCAAAAGGGACAGGCAGGAATGGGGCTCCTCCCTGGCACAGGGGAGGCTGCCCAAGGGGGAGCATTCGAGAACACCAACCCCAAGGCACAACCAGAGTGTGAAATCTGGTGTCTGCTCCCCTTCTGCCTCAGTTTTGGGGGAGGCAGGGTGAGTGTAGGGGTGTCCCTTCCCAGCGGTCACGGCCAGGCATTTTCAGGACGTGTCCCTGCATTCCCAGCCAGGCTCCCATCCAACACCCAGGTACCTTCTCCTGCTTCTGCTCCACCAGCTTCTCATAGGCAGCGAGCACCTGTGCCATGCAGCTCCTCAGCAGCTCCTGCAGGGTCACCTTGGGCAGGGTGTGCCCGCCGACCCTGTTCACCTCCTGGCACAGGCTGAACAGGAGGCACTGCACGTGCCACGAGGGCTGGGCAGGGGAACAGAGTTTATTTGCAGTTGCTCTGTAAACTCCGCTCCCTTCCACATCCCTTCAGATGGGTGGTGGGAGTGTCTCACTGCCTCAGCAGCCACAAAGCTCGGCCCCACAGCTTGGCTCAGGCATCTCACAGGGTCTGGTGTACTGACACCCCAAGTTCTGGGTTACAGCAGCTCCCAAAGTCCCAAAAAGATTTTAACCAGACACTGAGTGCAGTGAGAAGTGCTTGTGCATCTTCTGTCAGCACAGGCCCTGCTCTACCCACCCACACCTGGGGCTGTTCCTCCCTCATCTTGGGGGCTCCTGAATTCTCACCCAGCTGCTTTTTCCCTCAGATAATAGAATTCACTGGGTAAGGTTCACTGCACTTCCCTGAGCAGCCCCTCCTGTGCTGTGCAAACACAGAACTCACTCCAGGCCTGGCCCTCCTCCCCCCCGCCACCTGCTCTGTCCCTGTGAGGTCCTTCCAGCACCACAGTTCCCTTAGGATGCCACAGCCCCATTGTTGCAGCCCTGTCCTTCAATGCATCCAACTTCCATGCAATCTCTCTCCTGGGACCTGTGTGTTTAAATCAGGCCTAAGTCCTCTCTGGCTCAGTTTTACAGGATCTGGGCCAACCTTACTCACAGAGATAAACAGTGACAATGACCTATTTCCTTCCTCTGACCTCTGTCCTCACGAGGTATCTCAGAGAGCACCAGAGTGTTTGTTCTCTGCCCGTGACACCAAAGCACCTCCCCAGCAGCTCAGCAAGTGGTTCTGGAATGTAGTGCTGGGCTCCTCCCACAGGCTGCTCCCATACCTGCACAGGCAGCCGGATCTTTGACGTCACACTGCTCCCAGACTCGGTTTCCTCCTGGATTTCGATCTCATCCCAGCTGGTGGCTGTGGCCAGGACAGACCCAGCTGTGTCCAGCAGCAACGTGTGGGTGAAGCACTGAACCAGACCCTGGAGCACAGAAATGAAAGCCTCGGTCACAGGACAGTTCTAACAGGAGCAAGGCCAGCCAGCCCACCCTGCCAGTGACCTGCGGTGTCCCTGCACCTCCCAAAGGGAATCTGAGGGACACCACCCCACTGGGGCCACCCCTCTCTGACCTGCAGCAGCCCCAGCGAGGGAACCCCTCCCCAAAAAGCACCTCTGAGGAGGGTAACAGCTCCTTACTTTGGTGACAGCCGAGCTCCAGAGCTGATAAGCCAATAGGCTCTGCTGCAGGAGCTCTGCCTTCACCCCCTGCCACTTGGCCAGCTCGGGGGACACCTCCTGGGCCTTGCCCTTGCCCAGCTTCTTGGCAGAGCGCGGTTCCTTGGGCGCCGACTCGGCACCGCCCGCCCGGCCCAGCACACAGCGCTGCAGGTGAGGGCACAGCTCGGGCAGGGCCTGGCACAGCCTGGCCATGAAGAGCACGGCGTTGAGCTTGGCGTGCCCAGGGGGGTCCAGCTGGCTCTGGGCACTCTGCAGCTGCTCCTGCACGCAGCCCAGGAGGTGCTGGGTGCAGGTGACGCAGTGGTCACGGAGCAGCCCCTGCACGGTGCCGGCGTCGGCGAAGCGGTCGAAGGCAGAGCGTGGTGGCACCGAGGGCTCCTTGGGGACAGAGCTGTCCCCGGGGAGGTAGGACAGGACATCCTCCAGCCTGGCCTTCAGCTGAGAGTCCAGCGTGGAGCAGAAGCTCTGCACGCACGGAGTGAGTGCCTGTGCCTTCATGGCCAGCCCGCTCCTGGCGAAGGGCCCGCGCTGCCCCACGCTGACCCACGCCGCGTCCCCGGGCAGGTCCCCGGGGCTCTCTGACCACAGGAACAGGGCCACGTTGTGTTCCAGCTGGATCTGCTTGCTCAGGGCACTGCTGCCGGCTTTCACTTCCAATTCCTGCAAGGCTACAGCCAGCAGCTGCTTGGAGCTGCTCGAAATGGACTCAAAGCCTTCTTTGGTCAGAGTCTGCAACAGAACCAGGACAAAAAGCCAATTTCAATGTGCCACGTAAACACAGCCTCGGTGCACCGTGGGCTGGGTGAGACAGCAACAGGGACTGCAAAGCAAGGCTCCCCACGGCACAGCACCCACCTGCAGCCTGTCCAGGAAGAGTTGCTGCAGCAGCTCCTCCCAGAAGGACACAGGCCTGTCCAGCAGGCGCCGGCACACAGCCTCCCAGTTGTGGCTGCTGGACTCACTGGACAGCAGCTCCCACACGGCATCACGGATCCCTGCCAGCCCCTTCATGCTCTTCACGTACACCAGCAGGGTCCTGACCCCTGCCCTGATGTCATCGCTGCACCTGCAGGCAAAGTTTCACCCCTGTCAGGGGGGTGAGGCCCTGGCACAGGGTGCTGGGTGTGCTTCAATGAGGGTGAAGGATGAGGAGGACTGAGGGGATGAGGAGGAAGTCAGCCAGGCTGGGATTGCCTCACGTGGTGCCCTGTCCCACTCACATGTTGATCCACTGCTGCAGGGTCTCCCTGAGGTACTCCTGGCTGATGGGGTGTGCCAGGGTCCGCAGGGCTGGCTGGAATTCCACCACGGATTCAGGCAGGTACTTGAACCAGCTGCTCAGCTTCAGATCCTCCTCCAGCACCCCTCCTCTCCCTGCAGTCACCGCCAGGGATCAGCCCAGCACGGGGCACCCTCCTGCCTGCTCTCCTGGGCAGGGGCAGGGCTCACCTGCAGGGTTCTGCCCCGTGGTGCTCTCCAGGGTGGAGAAGAGCAATCCACAGGGCAGGGCTGGGTCTGGGGCCACCCCCTCGGGCACGGTGTAGAAGAGAGCGTGGGCCTGGTACAGCGTGGTGGTGAGCAGCTCCATCAGGGAACACACCTGAGCTTTGATACCTGCACCTGCAGAGATGTGACTTTGAGGCAAGGCAGCCCTTCAGCACAGCTCAGTGGCACCATGTTCCAAGACCTGTGCTCCCTTCCAGAGAAGGGCTGGGGGGAAAAGGACTCAGCCTCATGCCCCACCTGCTTCCCCCAACATGGGCTTGGCCTAAGCCCCTGAGAACTGTTAATTGTTGTAAATTAATTCTGCAGTGTCCCCGCCACCATGAGATTTATAGGAATCACCCATCCCTGCTCCAGGGGCAGCAGGAGGTGAAGGCAAGGCTCACCCCAACCTTGCCAAGGAGCAGCCCCGTGGCACTGACCGTGGTGTGGCTGGTTGAGCAGCTGCTGGATGGCCAGTTTCCTGGCCAGCAGGAAGTCAGCCAGGGCCTGGCGTGGGGAGCTGTCCTCCAGCAGCATGATGGCACACAGGGCTTCTGCCACAGCCTGGTCCGAGCCCGTCCGGCAGCGCAGCAGGGCCTTGCTCTCCTGCAGGATGGTGGATCTGTCACAGGAACCAGCTGGGAGTCACTGTCTGAGCCACACACTCAGCTGTGGTGACTGCCAAAGTGCTCTTTCCACACTGTCCCACTTGTATGTGGATATTACAGGACTGGTGAGATGGTTTTTGTCCCAGGCTCGCGGAATGGTTTGGGTTGGAAAGGATGTCCCTAAATCCCTGTCAGTCCTGTCCTGTTACCTCATGGAGCCCCCAGGTTGTGCTTGCTGGCCATGGGATATTCCCTCACATCCCTCTTTCCCTGCCTGCCGGTTTTCCATGGGATATTCCCTCACATCCCTCTTTCCCTGCCTCCCGGCTTTCCAGGGGCATTCCTAGAGCACTGTTCTCCCAGCTTTGACACCTTTCACAGCCCAGGGGTCCTGACAGTGGCTTTCCTGTGCAGCTGCCTCAGGCAGAGCCTCTGGGAACAGGTGAAGAATTTTCCCAATTTGTGCCCTGCCTTCCCTGGGCTGTGTCTGTTTGAGTCCCAATGGTTTGGGCTGCGAGGGAACCTTAGGATAAAGCAGCTCCAAATCCCTAGACCAGGCTGCTCCAAGTCTCACCTGGCTTGCAGGATGGGCCACTGGGCCACTTCCAGAGATGGGGCAGCCAGAACTTCTCTGGGTAAACTGTGCCAGGGCCTCACCCCCTCCTCGCCCAGCCCTTGCCACCCCACCCAGCCCCATTCCCGGCGCACCTGAGGTGGCTGGCAGCCGCCACTTGTCGCAGCAGGATGGGGAAGCGGGCGAGGACGGGGCTGGAGCGGGCTCGGGGGGTGTCCAGCTGGAGCTGCCGGCGCAGGTGAGCCCCGAGCAGGTGGAGCCGGGCCGCGGGCAGGTAGCGGCCGCCCTCCACCGCCCCCCAAACCT
>VZTB01018377.1:11266-37807 GCA_013397245.1 Thryothorus ludovicianus
TCAACAATCAAGAATTCTCTGTTATCTAGATGATTACTCCATGCACTTTGAACAATAAAAAGGAGGTAGTTAAAAATGAATTGTTTGTGAACTGGATGAATTATGCCCAGAAAAATGTCTGATAAAAAGACTTACATCAGAAGTAAAGCAATAATAATTAAATAAAAACAAATAATAAAAAAAATAAATAAGACTGACATTATCTACATACTCCAGAGGCCTTAATAACATGTTTTTCCAAAAACTGTTGAAGTATAAGTAATAATAAAATTTACCACTATATGCAGCTCATCCTATCCTGCAGTAATAAGGAGAAATGGATCATCCTCTGAAAAGAATCAAATGAGAGTAAAAAAACGCATGTCAAAATGTACAAGGTTATCTGATGATACTGAGTAGAAATAGAAAACTAAAGTCTTCCTTTTGGGTTCTAGCAAACTAGAAGTAAAATCAAAATAGCATCATACAACTTGTGTGTGAGAATNGAACACTGAGTGTGAGGTAAGAGTACTAAGGGTCTAGTATAAGACTCTCCCATTAACTTCAAGTGAAATTTTGTCTGTGCTTTGCATTTTATCAGTTTCAAAATGAATGTAGTGTAATAATCACATGTCAAAAAACAGGTGAAACTTAATGCATACTTAATGAAATGTTTGCCCAGACATATAAGAATTTCACATTTCTCTGGATTTGAATTAGTTTTGGGTTAGAATTCATAGCTTAACAAATATGTGCAAAAGCTCTGAACAAATTGCTTCTTGAAATTAGGAAAAAATAAAGATGATTCTTAAATTGCTTATTGCAAGACTTTCTCTCAAGAATATGGTTCTAACTTTTATACAAAGGAAATATTAGTCCTCTTGACTAATATGTACAAACAAATCTCAATTTCTATTTCCTTACATGTTAATAAGAAAGATTAATTTAATACACATGAGGAGTTGAGAAGCTCTGTGCTTATCTCAGGACTCATGGAAGTTTTTTCACATTATGCAGCTGGTGATCTGGCAGCTTTTGTGATTAGTAGATCTCTTGCAAAGGTAACTGTAAGGTAGATAGAAAGGTTTTAACATCCTTCTGACAAACAAACAGCTGACAACATCACTTAATGGTGTTGGTGACATAGATTTGCCAAACACTGTCTCATTTACTCGAAAATGTCAGGAGCTGGAACAGCGAACAAGATGGTGACTAATAATCCTGAATTAATTGCAGCCATTAATTTTAATTGGGATTCAAAATGTTCCAATTTGGTGTACATTTAAATTACTAATTAAGTTTCACTCTGTGTATATCTTGTATGAAGCAATTACTGATACTTCTCTCTGAGATAAATACCTCAAAAGCAAATTGAAGAAAGATCATTATTTCCATCATAAACTGTATGCATTTAAATTTGGCATTCCCTTTATTTTTCATACCTAGTAAAATTATGTAAGGATAGAAAAGATTAAAAAAAATAAACCCAAAACCAATTGTTTTAATAAAATACACACTTTTATGGAAAAAGTTACTTATAATTTTCAGTACACTATACAATAATACTTAGAATTTTAGGATTCTGGGGTTTGGTTTGTTCATTAGTTCATTTGTCTGTAAAATGATGTTGAACAAAGGGATGTCTCTTAATTGTGTGAAGTCACATTAGTATTTTTCACTACTTTGGAAAAGTAAACCGTTCAACAACCAAGAATTCTCTGTTATCTAGATGATTACTCCATGCACTTTGAACAATAAAAAGGAGGTAGTTAAAAATGAATTGTTTGTGAACTGGATGAATTATGCCCAGAAAAATGTCTGATAAAAAGACTTACATCAGAAGTAAAGCAATAATAATTAAATAAAAACAAATAATAAAAAAAAAAAATAAGACTGACATTATCTACATACTCCAGAGGCCTTAATAACATGTTTTTCCAAAAACTGTTGAAGTATAAGTAATAATAAAATTTACCACTATATGCAGCTCATCCTATCCTGCAGTAATAAGGAGAAATGGATCATCCTCTGAAAAGAATCAAATGAGAGTAAAAAAACGCATGTCAAAATGTACAAGGTTATCTGATGATACTGAGTAGAAATAAAAAACCAAAGTCTTCCTTTTGGATTCTAGCAATGTTGAAGTAAAATCAAAATAACAGTCAATGTTCTGCATGACACAGCATCATACAACTTGTGTGTGAGAATCTTAATCTATAGTAATATATGTTAGTCAATCAGTTGATCCTTCTCTTCTGGTGACCATATACTCATTTAACTACACTGAAAATTTTTCCTTTTTATTTAAAAGTCTATTTTTGCTAGGCCCTCGGCTAAAAAAATGTTGAGGGTTAAGCCATGTTATAGATACAAGAAATGTAAAAATAAAAGTTGTTTAAGGAGGAAAGTTTTCTTCAGATTTTTGGGATTTTTTTTTTTGCTCAAAATGTAAGAATGAACTCAGTATCTACTCCCAAGTTGCTTATTAAGTTTTTTCCCCTTTATTTCTAAATTTACTAGAAACAAGGTTACAGAAACCTTACAGCTCATCTTGTGATTCTAGGTTATTTACATCTAGCAATGTGTTTTTGTTGTGCTGGTTTTGGCTTGGGTGGAGTTACCTTTCTTCACAGTAGCTCTTATGGGGCCATGTTCTGTGTTTGTGCTGAAAACAGTGTTGACAACAGGGATGTTTCAGTTCCTGCTGAGCAGTGTTTGCACTGCAGCAAGGCCTTTTTGACTTCTCACAGAACCACAACAGCCAGGAGGTTGGGGGTGCAGAAGAGTTGGGAGGGGACACAGCCAGGACAGCTGAAATACACAAGGCATATTTCAGACCGTATGGCACCGTGCTCAGCATACAAAGCTGGGGGAAAAGGAGAAAGGAAGGAAGCTTGGAGTGAGGATGTTTGCCTTATAAGTCACCATTTTGTGTGATGAAGCCCTGCTCTCCTGAGAATGGCAGAACACCTGCCTGCCTGTGGGAATTTGCTTTCCTTGTGCTTCTATCTCTATTAAACTGTCTTTACCTCAACCCATGAGTTTTCCCACTTTTACTCTTCTCTCCCCATCTCACTGAAGGGGTCAGTGAATGAACAGCTGCATGAAGTTAGGATACTTACTGGAGTTAACCACTACAAACTATTAACAGAGATTTTTGCAGTTATGTTAAAGGAGGTGCTCTTTAGTTAGAATACATAAAATTGTTGGTAAGTATGAAAATGGGAATAAGAGGACCCATACCAATAATAAAGCAATTTAGGTACTTGCAGAATTATTCTCTTCACAGAACACCTTTTCTTTGACAAAACCAGAAATTCCAAACTTCAGAAAATTCTGGGGAAAAAATGCATTCTATGGCAATAAGTGGAGATCACACTCACACTCACAAATAGAAATTTTCATATTTGCCTGGAAAGAGAAGTGGACAGAAGTATGGTCTGGAAGAAGAGGTTTCACAGAACCTAGAAGTAGGGAAAGAAATGACAACTCTTACACCTACAATTGAACTATCCAAAGCTGAAGTAACTGAAATATTTTAGTGTTTGCACCAAAAATGACAGATGTTTCAGCTCATAAAATTATTTCTGTCTTAAATGAACAATACAACATAGAAAATTGCCAATTATTTCTCTATTATACTCACTTGTACTAGAAATAAATTTTAAAAAATTAAATTAAAAATTTTATTGGAAACCAGAGGAAAATAATTTCATGTGAATTAATACTTCATTGTAGTTGCAATAAGGTATTCTGACACAATCATTATGTTAGATCTACTGCTGTTTATGAACTCAGAATAATGATTCAAGAATCAATAAAAAGTTTCTAAATAGATGCAGACCAGATTAGAAAAAAAAAAAACCAAAACCACCCACTGAGTACAATAGAAACTTCTTATTGCACATTGCATCAGATTTAATTGTAGATTATAATAAATACAAAATTACTTGTAAGTGATTTATATGTAAGAAGTTCATTAGAAGATAAATCTTCCTAGGACTTACAATGCTATAAGGTAAATTAGACCAAAATTGTGGCATTAGTACTAATTAATTCAAATAGTGACAGTGATGATTGAGAATGGATTTTTTTCATCATTCCCATTATAGAGTTCAATAAATTTCATTTCATTATTGTGTATAAAGCAGGCTTTTAAGGTTTAATGCTCACCATTTTGAGGGTGTGTAAATATTACTTAGTGCTGCAAGATCTGAACCAAGGTCTAGAATTCAATTTTTGATCATGGATAGCAACCTAATATTTTATGTTGTCACATCAGTTTGAAAATAATAAAGAAAAGAAAAAAGAAAATAAATGCAATTACCTTTGATCAAGAATTGCAGTACTTTAAAACTTAATAAATCTGTGCCCAGAACTCTTGATTTCTTCAATAATACAGTGGAAATGGAAAGTCATGAAAAAAATCATATCAGAATTCTTCCAAACATGGATAGAGGTAATTGAGTGAAGTTATAGTCTCAATGATCCACAAGATTATTGCTTCAAGTTTGGAACTGGCTGATCTTGAGAAAGACCTTTAACTACTAAACCACTAACACTGGATGTTGGCTTTTCTGGTTTATGTCACTTGATGCTGAGAATACTCTTAATTTAATTATCATTAAATGTGTTAACTAGAAATAGCATTTATTATATTTTATTTCAACATATATATGAAAAAGCAGTCAGAATTCATATGTAGATACTTCTACTTTTTATGGACAAAACCAAAATATACTTTCCTGTGCACGAGAGTCCCAAGGAGATGTGCTGCCAAAGATGCCTTGAAAAATTTACACAGTTCTTGGTTTGGTGCTTTCTTGTGTCTTAACAAGATTGTGCCTTCAGCAAAGTAAGGCCATGCCTTCTGGAGAAGGGAGTAAAAGTGAGGGGAAAGGCAAGCAAAACACAGACATATTAATATTTTGGTTGTGGGATATTGTTGTGAAGTTTCTGTTCACTTTTGAAAAATATCATTTTGAGTTGCTAAAGCAAAGGGTACGGTGCCTTTATTTACGCAGATAAATATTGGACAACTCCTTTTTAGACAAGTTATGGGCTATAAAAACCCTTCTGACAGACCCAGCCCAGCCTAGGTGTCACAGGAAGGATACAAAAAACTTTGTCTTTTGAAAGTAACTGCAGAGTTACTGGGCCACAAGGTTACATGCTCATTTAGCTCTGCTGTAGAGAGCAGAGCTATGAAGTTTTGCTTTCCATTTTCTATGTTTTCCCACTGACTCACCAACTGTCAGGTTGTCTATCTTACTTTTCTTAAAGTTCAGCCCTTTCCTTGAGACTTTGTTCCTTCCATCTCTCAGCTATGGCATACTTGTGCAAAGATGATCCTCTCAGTCTTTGAAACGTGAAGTTGGGATGGGAGACAAAATTGGTTGTAGGGATGATGCCACTTCTGACATTTCCGTTGCCCACCTTCCAGGCAGGAAGATAATTTTCTGCAAAAATTTGACAGAATAGTACTTTTGTTCTTAAATAGTAAAAATGGCTTCACTGCCACAGTAAAAAAAAAAATCCCTAGGATTCATCTATTCATTCATTAACTGGTCTTAAAATCTTAAGCTTTAAGTTCCCTGATGTACCTTCCAAAGCTTTGAGGATGTATGTAACTATTTACTTCTTTTCTTACTTCTTTTGGCAGTTTTCTAGAGTTCTAATTAACATGTCGAGTAAGAATTGTTTGAAAACAGAATTAACTAATTTCATTACAATTCATTATTTCTTTTTCCTAAATTATGGATAAAATATCATTATGTCATAAATTGACAATTCAGTTTTAATTTTGATATTTATTTTTCTGTAAGACATCTTTGACATCACTATTATAGAAGGAATTTAAAAATAGAGATATATGATTTTTGTTGGAAGTACACTTATTTTAGAAGATAGTTCACAAAAGATTTATGTATGAAAAAATAGTGAGAAGCATAATAATTCATCATTATATTTCATAAATAACTGGCAGCAGGATGGAAAGGATGATAAAAATGCCAGCTGTTCCCAATTAAGCTTTTCATATGTGTTGAATTTCTGTCGATTTATTTATTATGTAATTCACTTTTTTTTCAAGTTTTGCACTAACAGGAGCTGTAGTCCAACAAGAGGAGCAAGGTCTGATACCGCAGTGCAAGTTTTCTTTTCTGGCTCTGAACCAGGTACACAGTATGTCTCATGATAGTTATCATCCTGATTAAATTTTCAATCCTCCAGCCAGCATCATACCTGAGGGTTTGGAATCCTTTCAAAGTGTAGCAAAATATCTGAAGATTTGATATCCTACGGACTTTTTCTGAGAGGGTCACATTTTAGTGACTGCTGAACCTCAAACATTTCAGATAAGGTAATGCTGTAAGTCTATTCTTAGTTAATTAAACATTTTAAATAAGCTATCTCTGCAAAAAATCCATAAAATTCTTAAGAATATTTTGTATTTTGATATTTCTGGTGGATTACTTTTTTGGTTTTGCTTTTTTTTTGTGTTTTAGTGTTTGTTTGTTTGTTTAAGTTCAGTGAAGATATATAATTATGCATAGAGTTTAAAACTTAAAATATTCCTAACTTAATTTTTAATGAAGTTCAATGTTCAAGTCTTGTAGAACAGGTTAATTGCATATCTCTTGGGACTGAAAAAATATATATATGATTATATCTTTGCAACTAAGGGAATGATCAATGTGACCTATGATACTTGGTGGGAAAACAACCCTGCCCCCCCCAAAAAAAAGGTAAACACCAAGTAGGAGAAGTTAAGAAGTATATAAAGATTTGTAGACATTCTGAATTTTAAGACTCAATTTGTAATTTAGAAAAACTAATTTTATTTTACAATGCAGAAAAATTAATACTGCAGTTTTGCATCATGTCTGTAATCTAAATTCCTCGCACAGGAATTAAATGAAATAAAATTTTAAAATTATTTAACAAATGCATTTCTGGTGTATGTATGCTGTGTACAGTCAACATTAGTTTAATGGTTATCAAGCATTGTAAAAATGCTTGATATTAAGAATACCTTCCTTGACCTCAATTGGTTTTAAAGAGAAATTGTTTTGTAATAGCAGTACCACCTTCTTGATGAAAATTCTCCAAAATTTTTATATTTGTTTAATGCTAAATGTATAAGCATATTTCATTCATCAGCCAAGTTCCAGACAGCAAATTCAACATTAGCTTTGTAACAGAATGTCATATGCTGTTACTCCACAGAGTGCTGTAAATCATTTATATGTGCTGGCAACACAATTGGTCAACTAACCAAGGCCTGGATTCTTATTTTCAGGCAATGTCCTGACGTCTTTGCAGATTTAACCATCAAGTTTTGAGCACAGCACATGGTGAGGAACTATTGCTAATTTGAGTTTTTAACTGCTTAATTTATAAGTTTTTGTTTTCTATTCTTGATTATATACATTTTCCTTCAGAAGTCTCATCAATAATAAGAATCCTGTATGTTATCCAGTGTTCAGATATATTGCATGCTTGGTGGATAACACATTTGAATTGAAATCAGAATTGTTTCGTGTTAAATGCAACTTTTTCTGAATCCATTTTTTCTTATATCAAAATTACCGAATTTTATCTCATTTTATAAAGCACACTGAGGTCTATGAATAAAAACATTTTCCAAGACTTATAATGACAATTGTCATTCTTTGTTCTTAAGACAGTAAGAAAGCATGGAATAGATACAATGCAAGGATGAACGCAATGTGTCTATACTCACTCACTTGATCACTGGCAGAAGAGAGACAATTTTACCTTGCTCCTGGAATAATTTACAAGAAAACACACTGCATTTCTCTTAGATACAGTACCTTCTGAGTACGTCAAGAGTTTTATTGTTCATCCTCCAGTAATACCTCCGATAATAGGTATGTGTACCACTAGCTGATTACTTCCAAATAGAAAGGAAGATGGATATTTAGAACTGAAATGTTCTTCATAATTTGCAGTATTTTAACTTTCTGTCTTTCCAGCATGTGTATCTTCTTTCAGTAATATTTTCAAGGAGATGTAATATTCAGACACAGCTTCTGGTGTCTTTTTGTTAGGGCACTGCCCACCTAACAAGCCCTGAACCAGCACATTTATTGTCCTACAGCTCTAGATCTGCTCCTTGCACTGATCCTCATAGTTCAGTGAGCTATTATAGCAACAGGATATATCAATTTTCCCAAATCCTTTAATAATTCTGAATTCAGAATAGTATCAACTCCAGAAGATTTGCAGGGATGACAGGATAGTCTCCAAGTATTTAATTTTTATTTGAGAAGTTTGTTTCCTCTGGAAGGGTGTTTTTTTTTTACTTTTCTTGGCTAGTATAATGCTCAGGAGCCCAGTCAATACAAAATCTCACATATGATGAAATAGCTCTTTATAACTGTCTGGTCTATGCATTTTTACAAAAAAAGATCAAGTATCCTCCCTTGCTTCCTGAATGGACAATTTCATTTGAAAGGGGTGTTTATATAGAGGAAATTTCAGCTTAAGTGGCCATTTGTTTTGTTTTTCCATCTACTTCTATTCCTCTTTCCATTAAATATAATACAGCTGCACATGTTAATTATAATTTATAATTACAGTTTTGTTTGTTTTGTAGTGGTCTTGCTATGATGTGCCCTCTAGGAGTTTTCACTGCATTGGCAAACTGATTAAAATTTATAAGGAATATGAAAGTGTGGGAATTTCTTTTCTACTTAAAATTTCAATTTTGAAATACAGAATATGTTTTTTATACTTTGATAAGAAAATAGTCTAAAAGCTACTTAAACTCTGGTCCATATTTCTTGTCAACCAAAATGTATTAATAAAAATTGTATTTTTACCCTAAATACATATACAGGTTTAAGCTAAGAAAATAATAATACAAACATAGAAACAGTCTATTTAATGAAGAAATAGGACCCAAATATTTTTTTCTTCTTGCTGTATTTTTAAATTTTCAATAAATAAAACAATATTTTACACAAAGTGTATGCAAGTACCAATTAGTTCACTTCTAGATTGAAATAATGTTTCTCAAAAAACTATTTAGTTCAAGAAATTGCAATTGGCCATTTTTTAATAAATATAGATGCCTAAATGCATCAGCAGCTCATTGACTGCATTATCATTTTTTGTGGAATAAGACATTCTAATACAAAGCTTCAGGCTGAGACAAAATTTCTCACCACAAAAAAAACTTTTAAAGTCATTATAGAGTGTTAAGAAATTCAGTCAATGACTAAGTGATAGATCATCAAGGAATAACAAGATTAGATTGGAGGGCCTATCAAGCACCTCTTTTTAACTCCATTTTTTATTACAATGGAAAGCCAGATGCTTTGCTCTGGTTCTCTCATGGTGTCACATGCTTTCTCTGATTCTCTTGCATTTTCAGCAAGGAGATCAGAAAGGACTTTTTTGACAGATGGTGATCTTTTCTCTGAGCTGTAATTCATATGCAATCTCTGTCCAGAATTACATTTGTGCCATATACACTGACTTTTACATTCCCTTTGGAAATGGTTTTAAAAGCAAGAACAAGCAAGATCTTAAAATATGTAATTTTTCTTCCCCCTATGGTTATACTAAATGCACTTCTGCAAGGTGCTAATGGACAAGGTGTCTCAGACCTCACATCACATCTCCATAAGGGTGAGGCCAGCCTCAGCTGCTGAGGACAGGTCTCCTAAGATAACTAGTTGTGCAAAAGATGGAAATTAATTTATAGTGACAGATTAAATTTAAATGAATTACTTAAATTTTAGCAAATATCTGGAACCAGAAACACTTTATCAATGGTCTTACAAAAATCTGTCCCTCTCAAAAATAGAATTGAAAAGAAAGCAGGAATGTTTTCCTCTTTATAAGCTGTAATATAAGACTACTTCCTCTACCTTTAAGTAACATGGAATGTGATAATTGTGCTTATAGTAACTCATTATACACAAAAATACAGAAGGGAAGTAGGTGAAATACTATATTCAAATGTGTAGTGCAGTTTACATTGAAAGGGTAAAGGGTAGTATTCTAGTATAACAGCAGAACCAACCATAGGTAGGGCAGAAGGATAAAATTAATTATTGTAAAGGTAGAAAAAGGCTACAGAATACAAGGTATTCATTAACTGGTGTAATCAGCAAGAAAATTCCTTTGTGCAGGTTATGTCATATTTTTCCTCTAGAGATGATTTTTCCTTTTCCATGAAGCTCGACTGAAGGAGTAAAACCAGACAGACAAGACTATCAGGTGAGACCTAACCTTACTCATGTTTTTAAAATAGCACCGGTGGTTTTGTCATTTGTTAAACTTCTTGCAGTTTATGGGTCAAGTCCTTGACTCTTAAAAGAGGATTAGGCAGTCCAATGCTAACAGTTTTACAGGTCATTCAAGGATTTCCCTGTTGCACATAAGCTTCACATGCTAAAACTTAACTGCTCTGTTTTCACCACCTTTATTCACAAATATCTCTCATAGCAGAAATATAGCTACAGCATCTCAGGGAGAATTAGCCAGGAATAATCTGTTGGAATTATATTTTTGCACTAAATATCTTATTCATTTTCCAGTCAGAAAATTGCAACGCTATATTTTCCTGTCAGGAGAGTTGAAATGATGGCCCCTTGGGTGTCTGCTTTGGAAGCCCTAAGTTTTTTGCTCTTTTACAGCCGAAAAGATAATGCATTGGAGGACAGACAATTTGATCAGTATCCAGGTTGTTCCATTTTGTACAATCTATTATCTGGTAGACACAGAAAAGCGTTGAGTGTTTTCTTTGGGCTTCCTGTATTATGCCAATGCACCATAAACTGCAAAAGATACTAAAAGCTTGTGTCAGAATGTTAGCATTTTCTTGATAATTCATTCTGTGGATTTAGAGACCTTATTGCAGACTTTCAGTGCCAAAAGGGGACATACAGGAAGGGTATGCAGTGTTAGGACAAGGGACAATGGCTTCAAACTGAAAGAGGGTACATTTAGATTGGATATTAAGAATAAATTAAGTGAAGGTGGCAAGGCACTGAAAGAGAAGCTGTGGTTGCTCTATTTTTGGAAGTGTTTAAGGCCTAGCTGAAGGGAGCTCTGAGCAATTGGGTCTAGTGGGAGGTGCCCCTTCCTCTGGCAGGAAAATTGATGATATTAACTAGGTAATTTTAACAATTCCTCCCAACCTAAACCATTCTGATTTTCAAAAAGAAGAAAATGTATATAGTAATCTAAAGTGTAGTAGAATATTAGGTACTTGAGACAATGATTTAAAGCTTCTAGAAGAAAAATAAATGTGTTAAGCATGAACAGATGAATGCTTCCCCATTTTAAAAAAAAGCCACTTATTTTTGGGATTTTTTTCCCCACACATGGATTTTAATTGCCCCTGAAAACAGCAGATCAATATAAATGACAATGCCATTTCATTCTTTGAATATTGTAGGTTGAAAAATGCTATTTGCTATGTCTTTTAGGATACTTTCTATCACTGCAAAACATAAAACAATTTCATTGTTTGTGATAAAACTTCAAGGCCATAAAATAACATCCTGGATTCATCTAATACAATTTTTTTTCTGGTCTTCAGAGTAGATTCAGATCTAATGTTTATTTCAGGCTCTTGTTGAAGGGAAATTTTTCTATATGCATAGCAAGTAAGAAAGAAATGAAATTCATATAAATAAATATGCTGTATATATGTGATAGCAAATATATTCCATTAAAACTGCCAGACTACAGTCTATGCTATATCTTTTTTTCTTGAGTGCAGTGAGAAAGCAGAAACTTCTAAGTGCTATACATTTTTTGGTTAGCAAGGACATTCAATAAATCTATGGGAAGTCTCTAAAAAGCACAAATGGTAATGTTTTACCAGACTTTTAATCCTATTACAGCAATTTTATTTTTTACATTTAATAATTATCAGGATCTCTAGGGGTTGGTGGTTTTTTTCATTTGTGGTCAAATGCTTTTTGGAGGGTTGTGTATTTATTTTTGTGATTTGTTTTTCTTATTTGATTGTGGGGCTTTTGCACCAAACTCAGCATTAAGGACCTTATCTCACCCTGGCCAGCCTCATTGAATCTGATTTTCTCTCTCATTGAGCTGATATGTTTGAACTATTGCCAAGCCAACTTGATCTTTAATTATTCTGGATAGCAATGCTAGCATTATCCTGATTATGCATTTTGGGAGGAAGGATCGTGTGTATATGTTATATTTAAATTATTTCAATTAAATGAATAGAAAATGTATTCTTAATAATACAAGCTGCCAAAATCTATAAAGACAAAAACAAAGAAGGGTTTAAAACAAGATGACATTACTTCCAGCCAGTCATCTTTTGTTATGCAGTTTATTGTAAATACCATAGACTTTGCAAACATTTCTTTATATGTCTTTTGACTGCATATTTTTCCATCCCCCTTCTTCCTTCTTGGGAAGAAGGAATCTCATAAACTCTGATCTCTCAAGTGAAAATATTAAAGCAAATCCATACTTCATTTTTTTATACACGATTTTTCAAATTTTTCAGTGGTTCTACCTGCAAGAGATCTAGAGAATCAAGGAAAATTAGGCCTTTTCATTAATGAAAAATTATCTCAGGAGACCATTTATTTTTTGCCAAGTTAGAACAATGCATTCTGCAATTCTAACTGTTCTCTAAGTTTGATGAAAATGTCCAACACAAAAGAGTAAATTCATAATCTTATTAACAATATAGTTCAAGATAATATCTAATACTATTTCTGCAGATGAAGAAAGAAAATGCACATACTCTAATGGCTTAAGTTTTCCAAAGCCATCTTAGAATGATTTATTATAAAAATAATGGCAAAATCTGGGAAATATTGCAATCTACTAGATTGTTGCTAGTTATCTAGAGAAAACTGATACTAGTACGACAACAATAACTCAATGGTAGATAATATCACCAGAGACAAGACTAGAAGTTCTTACCAGAACAATGATCTTACCAGAGTACTATGGCTGAAATAGAATTTCTTATCTTGAGTGTTGAGTTAAATTCCACCTTCATTGCTGGAAGTATGCTGTTAGACAAACACAGAGCAAATACTACACTGTAACAATGACATATGGAATAACAAAGTTGGGAACTGGGAGCAATTGGTAATGAGAAGCTAATGAAGAAACAAAAGCTTAATATACATTCATAAGTTGTGCTTCTGTGAACAGAAATAACCCACAGAACAGTACTGTAAATGATGCACAGAATTACATTTTACAGCATCAGCCAAATTGCCCTTATTTAAATCAGAAGCTTTCTAAATTCAAGAAAATGTAAATAAAGTTGTCATTAGCAATGCGTTGCACTAGTCATGATTAATTGGATAGGTGTTCGATGAACAGTTCAGATTTAAGATTATGAGGAGCTTGCTATTGGTTTTCTCTGTAGCGTTTCTTTAAGGTAGCATACTGGCAGAATTAATACTGAGAATTGAAGTGATAAAGCAATAAAGAAACGATGGTTAATCAAAACCTGTGCATTTTGTTTTAGGGAAATCAAAAAGATATTTTTGATTAAGGATGCAATTAAAGAGTCAATATTTTGAACGTTAATTCAGAAGATACATAAGCATACTGTAGCTGTATAAAGACAGTTGTAGATAAGAATATGTGAATATGCGAGAGGTGAAGTGTGGTTTCTTATTGAATGCAATATAGTTCTTACAGGATTATCATACGGGCAATAATGATGAGCCATAAGCCTTCATATATTTCTGTAAAGAAAGGAGGAGTATTCTTAGTACTCAGCTCAGTTCTTTTGAAGGGGAAAGAAAAATCTTAGATCCATAGTTTTACATATTTAATAATTTGGTTTTTTAATCTTGATAAAAGTACACAGAAATATATCTGTACAAAATATGTCCCACTTTAAGAAATTAAAATTTTATTTTATGTTTTTCTTTCTCCTCCAATTTAGTTGTATTGTACTGTACATCTGAATAGCTCTATCCACTCCAAACAAATGTACAGAGTAAAACTTTTTTAGCCCAAATAAAATTTCAAATCATATCCTTTCTCTGTATTCAGGTTGATAGGATACTTTGCAGGTAAGCATAAATAATCAGCTTTTGCCCCTAATGACTGAAAATTTATGCTAGACATGCCAGAGAACATCAAACTCTACAAAGAGAGGAAGCAAGGACATGAAGGTGGCAGATATGTCATAGAATAAATGGTAGAGTAATTTGTCAAAACTTTTTTGTCACACTCAAAATATATGGATTTTAAGACAAGGTCTCAGATGTGGGATGTTTTGACAAATAACAAGCTTTAACTGTGGCAATTTATAGTCAATTTCTTTGGCATTGCAGTAAGGCATTCCAATTATATTTGGATAGAAAAAACCCAGCAATGTCTAGTCTTTTTCTTTTTTTGCTAATGTATAATAAACTATTGGCATAAATCTGCATAATTTTAACCAACAAAATAAACCAGACTTTTTTGACAAAGACATTTACATAGGATATATAAATGATTGGAATATAAAGACAGGAAAAAAAGTAGTAAGTGATAGGAAACATATGAAACATTCCTCAAATTAATTATTTTTATAATGAATATTTTCTATAAATGAAAGTATTTTAGAACTTTGATGTGGAAATTTGGTGCAAAGAAGAATAACAATGAATAGGAAAACAAGGAAGATGGAATTAAGTCAGAAAAAAACGCTCTGAGCAAATGACTGATTCACTGAAACTAGTCTCATCAAAATATACATAAATATGAAGTCTTGGAAAAATTACTAATGAGGTAAAGCTTATTTTGAATTTTTAGAATTTCTCATCTCATTTTACTTTGATATATTTTATATTTAATTTGTAAAAATAAATGTATTTCCTTTTTTTTCCCTTCCGTATGTCAGATATTGAGAGATTTCAAGCTGTTCTGGGTAAATTCTGTGGAAAATTTTGGAAGTAAAAACACCTTTCTGAACTTTATGAAAAAAAATATTCCCTCTTTGCAATCACTTTTGCTAAAATAGACCTCTTTCCTCTAAGGACATGAATCCAGCCATTCCTCTGATGAACTTGCTTCCTTTTTCTCATTGAGAGTTGAGAGGTAAAAAGAATCTTTTTTTCTCAGTGCTGAATATAAGCACTCCTGGTCATATGGCCAATCTTCTCACAAATGATCATTCACAGATCCATACGACTGATATCCTGCCCTATTATAGGAAAAAGTACCAACAAACCCAACCAACTGAAAAACAACAGCAAATCTGTTCATAATAGTGTTTATGTATAAATGGGTTGCTTCAACAGGTTGAATATGACTTCCTATTGATTCTTCTCTGTCACCGGTGTTATCATTACATCTATAAATTAATTTCAATTAAAGTAGCACTGCAGTAGTTTTTCTAAGAAGTCTTTGGTCTAGTGGATGAGTTGAAATCTGCTGGAGATGGGCACACAATTGATTTAGTCTCTGAAGTACCATACAATAAGGTATACAGCATGGGGAACAAATGGGAGAAATTTGAGATCTGCATGGTACGTTTCCTTTGAGGTAAGAGATGTGGTGGGATAGATCACACAATTGGAATGCTACACTGAGTGAATATAACATTTTTTAGAAAGAACACGATGAAGAAGTGAGAGTAGGGAGTCTTCCTTTTGGGAGAGAGCAGTAGGAATTAATGGAGCTCTACTTTGGATTGGATGACTTAAGAGTTCAGGATTAGTGGGCAGACCAAAATGGGTAGTCTTGCAGTGGGTACATCAATGACAACATCCTGACACAGATTATTAACATTTGAATAGCAAAAGATGCTCTTCTGAACTTGGTATTAAGAAAAAAGAAAGAAAGTTCTAATGGGAAATCAGAAGGTTGGGGCAGCCTTTGCTGCAGTGTTTAAGAGATGATAGAATTCAAAATCCTGGGGTAGAGTGGGGAGATGGGAGTAGAAAACAAAGGTAAAAAAGGCAGAATCACAGCCTTAAGCTTGGTACAAGTAGATTTAGGCCTCTTTGGAGAATTCCATGTTACAAATTTGTCAAGAGAAGAGATGTTCAGGAGAATTAGTGGATTTTCAATAGTCATCTCCTCTAAACTCAAGAATGGTTCATCCTGAGCAAAATAACATCAAATGTGACACAAGGCTTAAAAACATGAGCAAAGAGCTCCTAAAAATGCTCACATATTAAATTGGAAGTGTAGAGAAGCTGGAAGAAGTACCTGGTGACCCTGAAGGAATTAAGGTATTGTGGGTTAGATTTCTTTCCTTTTATTTCTTTTTACTTAGGGAATCTTTTCCCATAAGTTTTTAGGAAACACTAACAATTGGGTACTTGAGAAAAATCAAAGAAGTGGCCAAGCTCAGGAGAAAAGGGCATCTGGTAGTACTTCTCTTATCTGGGAGTTTCTCTCTGAGGGGCAGAGATAGTGTGAGACTTGGGCAGGTAAAGGACGGGGCTGGGGCAGCTCCTGCTCTCTTTCTGCCTCAGCTTCAGAGGAGACCGGTCTAAGCTGCTGCTTCGGGAAGGGAATTCGCTGCTGCCGTGGGAGCCCAGCCCAGAGCTCTTTCATCTGCCATGGGCTGAGCCTCTGCTAGCGAGAGCAGCCCCTGAACTGGGACCTTATTATCACCCAGCTCAGTAAAAGAGGGACCTGTCACCATCAGCTCAGGTGCCCGTGATCCTGAGCCCGCCTCTCCCGGCCCAGCTGGGAGCCGGCCACCACTACCCTGCCCCCACCGTTTCATTGGCGCTGCTCCAAGATTTTGTTGCACTGTAGCCCCTCATCCCTTGCCTGCTGAGGTGTCCTGCCATCCCAGCTTGCTGCTCCTGAGAGTCCTGCTGAGCCCCAGGATCAGCTGCCCCAAGGTGGGTTGTGAAGCAAAGCCTCTCTCCCATCCCTTCCTGTCTCGGCCCAGTCGCCATCACCGCGCGCTGCCCCAGCCCGGCCACAGCGCCCCCTGCAGGCGCGGGGGAATCACTGCACCCGCCCTGCCCACCCGGAGCCAGCAGCGCCCCTGCTGGCCGTGCCCGGAACTGCACCAGGGGTGAGTGCCCACAGCCGGGACGGCTGGAACTGGGTTACAGTTCTGGTTGGTGTAATGCCATAGTTGTTGTTGTTGTTTATTTGCTTTATTATGTGTACTAGTAAAGAACTGCTATTCCTTTTCTCATATCTTTTGCCTGAGAGCCCCTTAATTTCAAAATTATAGTAATCCAGATAGAGGGACAGATTTAAAAAGTCAAAGTTCATCTGGGGTTGTAGTAGGCAAGGGTCATGAAGGGTAAAAGGAGGGGCATCTGCAGATATATCAATAAAAAAATGCGTTCAAAAAAATGCAACTGAACTTCAAGTTATGTTAATTTTAAGACGTTATTTGATTCAAGTCATACATATGGCATATAGCATAGTGTTTTACTTAACTATTCTGAAAATATTTTTGTAACAGGAAGTGAAACTGTTTTCTAGATGTTGAATTAATTTTAAGTAATAAAAAAGAAAGAAAACTAAGCTCAAAGATCTGGTGATTTTATGTTTTGCTGCTTTCTGGCAGATTGGTGGATAAATCAGTAGTTCTGACTGAATTTTGTGTAATTTTTGTTAGAAATTGTGTATTTAATGCTAGAAATAGAATGCCAACTGTTTTGTAGAAGATGAAAAAATTATAGGCCATGGTTTAAATGAAGGCCTATTTTATTCTGATTATGTGTTCCAAATGTTTGGGGTTTTTCTTAGTCTGTTCTATCACAAACCCACACATGCAAACAAAATATGTTGAGAAATTCAGTGACTCAGAGGTATAACCCAGTCTTGTTTTAGTATGTTGTAGGGTGTGTACATTTGCTGTTCCATAAACAAATCAGAGAAATGCTATTTAAACTTGATGTCTGAAAAAATGATTAAGAGTGAGTTAACGGACCTTTTTTATGCACAGGATTTAGAGATATAAAATTGAGATATTTTAAGCAGTTTCCCCATCATGATTGCAGATACCCTTGTAGACCACACTATTAAACAAAAAAGGATTGTATATTCATAACACAAGGAATAGCTGAATCTTACTGTGCTATATCACCATTCCTTGGCACAGCAATGTTCTAAGAATGATATGCAGTACTTTCTTTGCTGTTAACCAGACTGATCACATATGCGCTGATTCCTGCAGTGCTCAAGATCTGCAAAAAATTATGAGTAATTTATTGCATTTTGGATTACTTGATTAAGGACAGTACTCAGGAGTAAAGAGGTTTGCCACAGTTGAAACTGAGACTCAGAGGCATCTAAGAGTGCCTGAGAAATGTGGGGCTGTGTCCAGTAATCTCAGGTAGAAGCAATGATGCTGATACAAAAATGGAAAAAGTAAAGTTAACATACAAAAATAAACAAACAACTCCCCATATAAAGAAAAAAAATTATCATTTAAAAACAATTACATGACAGCATTTGAAAAATCAAATTTTATCAAGAGTATTTTGCAATCAAAACTGAGGTCTTGATTTGAGGCAACAGTAATATAAACATGAGACAGGACAAGGAAGTCTTGTGACAATGCAGAAAACAATGCTTGTCTGATCTGACAATAAATTAATTAAAAGTAAAAATGATGATGTGACTACAGTCAAGGAGTTTTTTACAAATTGTTTTAGTAATGAATAGAAAATGAGAAAAAAATAACCAAAATGTACAAAGGAAAATATAAGGGAGATCTAGAACATCATAGTAAAAACACTATTAGAAGTGACTTGAACAGTGATGAAAATCTTTAGAAGAAAAACACTTATTGTTTAAGAATTTAAAAATTTCTGAATTGGCAAAATAATTCTAAGGGACTTTGAATGGTTTAAGTGGTATCAGAAGTTCTTAAGAAATGGAAGAAAAGAGATCTACTAATGGCAAAATAAAAGGTCTGTGTTATGACATTTGATTTTACAGACAATCACCAAGCTGAAAAGTTAATATGTGTCAAACACATTCATTAAAAAAACTCCATCTGTCAACAGCAGGAAAAATATGCCCTTAGCATGACAGGGGACAAAAAAGGGGCTATCCAAAAACATAGGAGTAGTAGAGAACAGCTGAGTCAATTAGTACAGGTTTCACTGAAGTACAAATGTATGAACTTCTGTATAAGGAGAAATCAGAACTGCCAAACTTTTGCTCCTAGTGACCCAGGCTGCTTTTGCTTTCATTACACTGAAAATAAAGCAGAGCAGGAAAACACTTGATTGAGTCCATAGCATCTTCCAGAATTTGAGACAGAATCAACCACAAACATCACATGAAGAGCTTATCTCTTGCTATGATCATTGTTTTGAAGTCCTGTTCAAGTTTTCTTTAAAATTGTCATACTGGATGGCTGATTCTATCACTAAGACATCTTCTTCGGACCTGAATAAACCTGTTAAGTTTACACATAGTGATAAAAGTCACAATACTATATCTTTAGTTTGCCTTATGTTATCCAAGATTTTGTATTGAGGAAACTTGTTTAGTGTGGTGCAAGATCTGCTACGTCCAAAAAATTATGTAGGTTACAGTTTCAAAAAATAGAAAATATATTTATTTATTTACATTGAGAAGGTTCTTCTAATGGTTCTGAAAAAGATACGACTTGTTGAAAGTGGTGTACTCCAAGTGTCATTTCAGTTGTACTCCTGAAGAAAGCTATATTTCCTCTCAGACAAAGAGTTTTCACATTGAATCATACTGTTTTTTCTAGGGAGACACAGGGTTTCTATGTTCACAGATAATATAATCCTTTTTGCAGACTTCTGTGTCAACAGAATTAGTTATCATAGACATGTCCAGCAAGACAAGTTAGTTTCAAGTGCTCTGAGAAAATTTGAACACTTCTTGTTTCACAAGTGAAATTTTAGTAACTTATTTTTATATGGATCCTAATGAGCAAAGATTCAGCCAATGGTAGAAGGGCTCCCTTCGCCCTGGGGTGGCAGTGATCCCAGTGGGCACTGTGACTTTCCACAGTAACAGCCCCAGTAGCAGCAGCAGTAGAAGCAGCTGCCCCTTCTTCCATGACTTCGTCAGGAGTAGCAGCAATTGCAGCTTGATGCATTTTAAAAGGAACAGTCTCTTTTTTCCCATAATGGAAGTAAGACTGACTCCCCTTCTGGTTTCTAAGGACTTGGCGTTTTCTGCTGAAACCATACCCCCTGCTATGATGTGAGTAATATGGAATTGAATAGTGCTAGGAAACTCCACATTCTTTTTCCTCTCTAGTCAGGACAGCAGAGAAAAGTACTAATGTGTGATTCTGTGATTCGGTTTTTATAGTACTTCCCCCCTAAACTTGTATAACGAGAATACCCTAGAACAACTAATTTCAGTAAAATGGTTCAGAAATATAAAGTGAAAGATACATTCTGCATGTTTTGTGCACTTGAACATCACCTAGAGAGCCTCTCCAGACGCCACCGCTAACTGCAGTAAGAAAAGATTACTTTATGTTGCTTCCTGGTCTTGTGCAATAGAAAAAGTTAATGAAAGTAAGCTCAGTTGATGAAGTATGCTCATTACAAATAGAAATCAAACAAGGAAATTAAATCTATGAAGAAAGTACCTAAACATTAATTCTCCTTTAGGAGAAAAAGGGTATGATCCACTATGAAATGTAATATAAAGAAAATACTATTTTCCATTTTTCCATAAAAGAAGATTTCCATCTTACCTGAGAGCCTCTGCCAGTCGTGGACACAAGCTGTGAAGGGTCACAGATCACCACAATAATGAAATCTGAGCTCAACAGGATGAATGTGTCATTCAGAGAAATAAACACTTACCTTGCCCTCAAGAACAGTAGCTGTTGCAAAACAGCAGAATTTAGGGAGTGCAGAAATCATGAGATGTTCTGTAATCTTATGGGCTGTAGGCAGGGCTGCAGGGTCACGTCACTCTCAGCCATTTACCAGATAAAGACAGCTTTGAACACATTGGTAGTAACTCAAGATCCTGCTGCTGTAACTCTAACAATGACTTTGCACTCTGGCCCTTCCAAGGACTCTGAAACAGACACCTGCTGACTGACTGAGAGCATTCCCTTTGGAACCAGGACCATGAGTCAAGAAGTAACCTGCATTCTGGATCATATCATCTGATAAGGAAACCTAATGGGTTTGCGGCTTCCTCCTGTGCATAAGGTCATCATAGAGTTTTTCCTCCTCATCTAGACTCTGGTGAGATGTGCTGCACTACTTAAACTCAGAATGCATCTCTTCACAAACATAAATACTTCAAAATGTCCCATCTTTCTGAAGTAAAGGTAGTCAGAACAAAAATCAGCAAACTATGTAAATGTCATGATCGCAAATTTTTTACTGCCTAAAGGGGTAAAAAGAACAATAAGTCTTTTACAGTTTCTATCGAACCATGAAAACTAGCACTTCAAGTGCTTTTTATTCAATGAAAAGTTTTGCAGTGTGAGCACCCAGAGCAGTTCATGTGTTTAACTTACTCATTAGACTGTGTTGGAGGGTGAGAAAAAATGCCTTGACTGGAAGCTAAAGCCTTATTTCAGGATCGTTGCATAATGTCAGACTTTTCACACTATTGTTCGAATAAATTAGATCTAAATCAGATCAAATAATGCTGTCAAAATAAAATGGGACTCAATGGTACCTTTATTTTCTTTTTTTAAAAAACTATCTTCTTTATAAAAAGTAATCATATCTACAGAACATTTAGTTAAAATTTTAGATTTACCAGAATATATAATTTATTGGAAAATGTTTAAAGTCTTCAAGGTTATGAAAGGATGAGTTTTTGAACATTTGGAACCTAATCATTGAAAAAGTGGGACCAAAAGAGAACTTGAATCCAAACTGCTGCTAAAAGCTGGTGAACTTAGACCAGGTTGCTCAAGGCTTTGTTTGCCTGGGTGTGGAAAATCTCCTGTTAATTTCTATAAATTTCAAAACTTGATTAGCAATCAGAATTTCAGACTTTATTACTCCTTTACACACTTTATTAGTGTGTCTCCTAGTGTCATCAAATTTAACTGGCAAATGAAACCTTCAGAGACCAATCATTGAAGTTGAATGGTTTCCCTGTAGAATAGAGAGGTCTCTTCGACAGATGTTCTCTCCCAAAAAGAACTCCACAGAGAGTTGAGTTGTTCCATTAAAACTGTCTCAAAAAAACAAACAAAAAACAAACAACCCTCCAAAACAAACAACCCCAAAACAAAATCCATAAACAAACAACAAAAACCCTCAAAAAAACAGGCAATAATAGTTTATTTGAAAGAAAAAAGCCCCACAAAATTCCACTAAAATATATATTTCTATAGATAAAAAAATAATTTAATTGTTTGTTAATATGCTAACAGTTTTTTCTGCAGCAGTGCTGAATATGAATGAACATCTACTATAGATAAATGCGTACAGTACTTAAAAAAATAAAACTTCTGGCATGTTGACACAACTCTGTAGACTTACATCTGACCAGTTATCAATTTGTACATTTTAAAAACATACAGTAAACTTATTTTGGATAAAACTAAGCCAAAACCAAACAATGAGCATAACAGAACAAAACTAAACATGAACACTGAATTAATTCAGTAGTGACCCATACTAAGAATCTCTTTGGGCTATGTAACTGGACCCCTTGTAAGAGTTTCTTCTTCTTTTAGGTCTAAACTGAAAAATATTTTTTTTTTCCCTTTAGGTCATGCCATAAATGACCTGCAAGGTACATGGTTTCTGATAAGGGTGTGCATCTCCAGTTGGCAATCAGAGAAGTTCTGTATCATGTAGTGTTGTTTGCCCAGTAGGATGGAAGTGATTCCACAATAAAGAGTTGCCACCATTTGGGGAATAATTATGATTGGGATGTGTGGCTGTATGATGAGCGACCAAATGGTAATTCCCAACAGAAAACCTGACTTTATTGATTGAATATTTACTAAAGGTATCTAAAGTCATGTACTTTCCTGCTATATTTGTTTTCAATTATTTCTTTATACATGTATTAAAAGAGGACAAGAATTCACTTAGTAGTTTGCTTGCCTTGATAGCTCATCAGTAAGAAATACATGAATTAAATGAACAGCAATGTTCATTGATATTAATTTAAACTATGGTGCACAAAATGAATCTACCCTTTCATTTGTCATTTATCATTTACTATTTTCTTAGATAGTTACTGAAGTTGTTCCTGAGGATTAATTATAGCATCTTAAATATAATTTATATCTGTGTCAGAATGCTACTGTCAATAATATGAGCTTTTGTGAAAGGATTTTTCCTTTCATTTTTACTTAATGTCCATTTCCAGTTGTCAGCTGTTAGAAAGAAAACACCTTGGGAGAAATTAGTTCAAATTTCCATTGTAGATGACTGTATGAAGAATAATACTTCTTTTTACCTAAAATATGAATAACAGTGTATTTCCTGGAAAAATGCAATCACATCACCTCTGCTCCAGTCCTGAATTTCCTTGGGAAAAAACAGTTATTTCCCATTTAATTTTCTTACAGCTCTGATTCAAGTATTTAATAAGCCAGAGGGAGACCACTATTATCTAACAACACAGAAGAGGTCTGATTCTTATTTCAGATAGAAAATGAACCATTTAGAATATAAAAATATCTACTATACAGTATCACTTTACAAGCATTATGGTAAACTTTAAAATTGCATATATTACAATCTTGATAAATGATAGAAACACTTGAAAAATTTAACATTTTTAATTTTTTTAATTTAATGTTTGTTTGTTTGTTTTTTTAACTCCCTGAAGTATACAGCTTTCTGGTCAGGAAATTATTGTTGATATTCACAGGGAAAAGAGAAATTTCTGTTGATAACTTTCACATGTATTTCTAACTGAAAGTTTTCTTCTTTGTGAATTTTAGTTAAGAAACTGTCCTAGGATGATTTTATGATGCTTGTATCCCTGGTCATCTGTTCTCCTTATGCTGGATATTGACTTCTGTGTTTTTAAGACTAGATCTGAGAGCAAAGTGGGGGAGAAGAAAAAGCAGTGGAATTTTTTTCACAGGTTTATTCAAAAACAGAGATAAGAGCTTCAGCTCTCTCTCCCTCGGTGCATGTTGTCTGCAACATGGACAGAGAGTGGAAGAGAATTCTCCTTTGCTTTAAGTTAGCTTTTTTAGCTAGTTGAGGCAGAGAAGTTTCCTGAACTGTTGCTTTTTCTTTTCCTGGAACTATTCAAACCTGTTCTGATCTGAAATCCCAGAAAAAACACTGTGAGCTCACTTGGGCCTGAGACCCTTCATTCCAGCACTTCAGGGACTGGGAGACATTCAGTGAGGTGAGAAATACCCCCAAAGGACTTTCTCTGAACTACAGAAGGACTTTCTGAATTTGTCACCTCTTCAGAAGAGCGAGAAGTTTTTTTTGCTTAGTATTATTCATTTTTAATGCTTGTGAATACTTTGCTTGTTAAATAAACATTTTTTCCTTCTTTTCTCAAAGTAGATTTATGTCTCCTGAACTGATGGGGGGAGGGGCCACTTGAATTTGCTTTCTAGAGAGACTTCTTTGGAGGTTTTCCCCCAAATTTGTTCCAAGCCAGGATGGAAATGTATCAAATTCTTTTCCTTCTCATGACATAATACAAAACAAAACCCAAATAATTAACTGCAACAATTTCAGAGAACATATTGACCTCTCTCTGCGGTGCCTCTTCATAAAAACACAAGTCTGTGATCTGTAATATGAGAATTGTCAAGTAATACATTTGTATTAACAAGAAGTTTGTTGGAAAGAGGCAATGCCAAAGATGATGTTGATTTTTTTCCATTGTTCTTCACATAGTTCTCCACATGTAAGCCTGACCACAAATAACAGAATGTCACTTTCATTCCTATTTGTGCCTGAAATAATATATCCATTCTGATGATAATTTTACTGACAAGAGCTATCAATTATAAGACATAAACATCATGTAGCTGAATTCTGTGGGGCACTGATTTATCTTCTACAGCATCAAGTAGGGTATGGTAAAATAATAAAAAGTAGTAATAATTCCAAATAATATAAAAGTACTAGAAACTGGATAATGTATGATTGTTTTAGAAGGAATATCCAGCTCAACAGAATAAGTCATTTTCCTCAGATCAGGGGTAGACATTTTACTGATTTTGACAGGAGTTGAGTAAAGTCTTTATAGGATAGTTTTCTTTCTGATAGATGTATGAAACATACAAACATAAACGGCAAAAGGTAAAAAGAGGATGAGGCTGTTGTGCCCATAGCAGAAAAACAAGTGTCTCACTAAATCAAAAGACTGATGTTAAAATTTACTCACTTAGTTAAAAGCCACAATAGTTAAGAAATTAGGCCTTTCCTGCCCTTTCAACTGAGTAGGAAATGCCAGATGCAGTACTTTAGAGAAAATAATTGACATAATTGCTAAATTAATGACTGGAAGCCAACATCTTTTAAATTAATGAACAGAATTTGACAGCTCTTACTATCTGTGCCTTCTATGTGACTATGTATAGCATTACAGAGAAGTTCAGTGAGTTCATAGTCTTCTGGGAGAGCTCAGTATTCCTTTTATGTGCATGTGAGGACATTAGCACTAAAAAAAAACCTACTTTGACATTAATTTTTTGATAGGCCATTTTTATATGTTTATGTTTTAATATACCTATAGTTTTATGGGCAAGTAAGACTGGATAATGCTAACTATCTAACTTAAAAATATATATTCAATTAAGAAGGAAGCATGCAGATAATTTTAAAGTATTCACTGTATAGAAAAAAAAAGGAAACAAACCAAGAGGCATGGATTGCAAATAGAAGTGTTTTAAAAATGGTGGGTTTTTTAGTGAGACAAATTCAGGTTTTGAAACTTTGAGTCCTTAATTCTATTGGAAATGTAAATACTTGTAGTAATGCAGGATAACTAAAATCCTTGCAAAACACTTATTTACTTCAATTACATCAAAAACAATGAGCCTGTTTCTTTAAATGATATCAGCATTTATCTATTTAATAGATATTGTCAAAGACCTGTAGACACTGATAAAAGAAATATAGAATAATTTTGATGTTTATGGGAATTTTTGTCAAGTTTATGAATAATTAATAGGAGCTTAAATAAGTACAAAGATATCCAAATATAGACTTAATTTTTGTATTGGGATATATACTTTTACCATGTAGCTTTGAAGTGATTTTGTTATGTAGAATTTGTTTTAAAACCAAGCCAGGTCATTAATGACTAAGGATATCTGCTGTCTGTGATCAGACTTTAGTGAAGGGACTTGAATATATTTCCAAATCCTCGCTTTTCCAGGGATTAAATAATACTAAGCTAGTATGATCACTTTCTCTTTAAAGATGATCCCACTAATACCTCCGATGTATTGGCAAGACTTACAGTGTTCTACCATTTCTTTTATCTCTTTTGTGAACAGATGTATAATTTCTTGCCTATGAGACAAGCGTGCAATTTGTCAGGATCACTGGACTGAGCTGAAATACAGAAACAAGGAAGTTCAGAGCACATGCAGAAGTAAACTAGGGAGATTAATGTCAAATATCTTTTAAGTGTAGTGTTTTTCTAGAATTTTAAGTAATGCATAGTTACATGGAAATA
>VZTB01018377.1:45880-77848 GCA_013397245.1 Thryothorus ludovicianus
CTAATACAGGTTGCTTGAGGTAAATCATAGGGTGAAAATTCATGCAACCAAACCTTGACTGGAGATGAAGTTGTCCAGAAACATCGGGTCAATAAAAAGAGATTTTTAAAAATATATTAACTGCAAAAGGCAGTGTAGAAATAACATCTGTCCATTATACAAAGAGTATTGATGCCTCAAAAATAGGGACATAGACAAGACAACTGTCTAGTGTTTTCTTTGCCTCTGTCTTCAACACAGCTGACAGATGAAGGGTGTCTCAGTGCCCTGAGCTGGAGGACCCATGGCTATGGGAATGATGGATTTCCAGTTGATCCTGAATTTGTAAGGGATCTGCTGTGACAGCTGGCTCTCTACAAATGTATGAGGCCTGATAGGATTAATCCAAGAATCCCCAAAGACCTAGCTGATGTCATTGCAAGGCTTCTCTCAAGAATGATTCTGATGGATTCCTTCCAACTCAGAATTTTTATGATCACTGTTCCTGTTCTATATTAATTTTATTTATTAGGATAGAGGACGTAGAACAAGAGCAAATCAAGTCTGTCTAATAATTCCCAATGACATTCTTATGCCATGGTCATGTCTTTGAATACACATTTTCTTATAGCTCATTATTTGGCTACAAAGTAATGCAGCTAGTGGTCCCATTTGTGATATTGTAACAAAGGAAGAAATGCATTGGTATTTTACCTCTTCATCACAGTACAATTTGTGAATGTATATTCAATTGCAATAGTGTAATGAGTGTGACAATGCAGTTTGTCATTCAGTTGTACAATGATTGTTTGCTTCTCATCATTTGAATGGAAGCAGAAATACTAAGATCTGAGCTGACAAAAGTAGATTGTGCAAAGCAGTTGACCTTCATAAACTTGAGTGGTAAATCATCAAAACCTTTAAAAATCATGGGATTTCTTTTCCACTTCCCCAGTTGTGTTGGAATAAAATACTTAAAATAAGAAATCTGAAATTATATATTATTAATGCAATTCTTTTTCATGCAGTCATCACTACGATTGCTGGACTAGAAAATCATAACACAATATGAGTTTATTTATAGACGAAAGGGTTCACTAAAGGAAAAAAACCTCTGCAGACAGAGAAAACATGACTGCATAATATCCATGCTTCACGGTGCTTCATTACCACTTAAAAACTATGAAAACAGTTAAAGGGTCATTGGTTTCTAAAAAAATCAAAGACCTAGCAGACAGCTCCCCAGATTACCTGCCAGTCTTCTTTTCCAAGTTCTTTACTGTCATTAAAAGAGCTGAATTCAGCATGATTACTTTCAAAAGCATTCTAGACAACTGTTAATTAGTTGTAGCATACCTTTTACTAATCTNNAGCATACCTTTTACTAATCTGTCAGTGCTTCTTTTTGACTAATATACTATGATGATAGTAGCATGTTTTACTCCAGAATTTTACTCCAGAATTTTCGTAATTTATTATTGTATACATTTACATTCCAGAGACACGTGACATCTTGACAACTATTTTGCAGGATATAGCCGAATATAGCAGGTAGACTTTATATTTTTAAATGTTTTTCCTCTTAAATCTACTTTCAAGATAACATGAAAACTTGAATCTGAACTATTCTGAGATTGATGAATCTTCAATTGTGTCTAAAAAGTATCACGTGGGGTTTGTGATATCAAGGAAATATATTCATCTAAGATGTGTGAGAATACAAGTGTCACATCTAGATTTTTTGGCATGTCTGAAAGCCCAATATTTGTGTGAATAGAGACAGAGTCTTGCAGAATAGATTCTGACTCAACCATTTCCCTGTCTACTGATTTTATTGGGCACAATTAGACCACATAAGAGGCAGCTGGCCAAGAACATGATGAATATAAGATATCTGGTTGTAAAAATATGGAGTGTTCTCCAAAGCAGGGTAAAAATGTAGTACAGGTTAAAAATATAGTACAGGTTAGCTAAAATCATGAGTAACAAGACTGTTGAAATGCTCAGACATACTTTTGAACAGTGATGAGACTTTGGGTTGAAAAAGTAGAAAGTGGATTATGTTGGAAACAGTGAATGCCTGAGTGTTTTCAGGCATAACTGACTGGCTTTTGTTAATATGAGGAACAGCTATTTTATTTAAACAGATTGTGTTACAATATTTGGATATCAGTCAATTTATTAGCTAAGATCAGCTCACTCCCAATTTTGACTTCCATATATAAATATGGATATATAATATAAATATGGGCAGAATGGAATGGGATTTTTTTGTATTTCACTGGTCATGTTGCATTACGGTTTAGGACAGGCATTTGCACTTAAAATAATTTTCATAAAGTATGCTAGCTACTCTACGTGCAAGTTCAAGCAAAATATGTCATCTGTTGTGCAAATACTATTCTGTCGATGAGACTTTTAACAGTAAGCAGAAAAACTGCATTTAGAAACATGACAACTATTAAAAGAAATCTCAGAGAGATAAAGAGAATAATTCATATCTTTCTGATGTGACAATGAAGAAGTATGCAAAGCATAACTAAATTAAGTTGACATAATGAAGATGTTGATCATTGAAGGTTTTATGTAGCCAGATGCTTAATTTGATTTGTTTTTTTTTTGTTTTCTAAATCTGTTACCCTAATTAGACAACCAAAGATGCATTTTGAAATTGTGTACTAGAGAAAGATTTAAGGTTGATGATGAGTGTATTATGAACAGTTAAACTTTTTGTTCCTACATTTTGAAAATACGCATCATTACACCTGTTTCTAAAAAGGGTAAAAACTGTTAAAAAGAGTAAAAAAGAGGAGGACCCTGGGAAATATTGACCAATCATCTTCACCGCCATGCCTAATAACATTATAGAACAAATCTTTCTGAAAGACATAGTGAAATATATGAAAGACAGGGAGATGATTAGAGACAGGCTTTAAACTAAGAGAAGGTTTAGATTTCACACAAAGAATAAATTTTTACAATTCAGGTGGTGAGACAATAGAGGAACTGTGAATGCCAAATCATCAAAAGGGTTCAAAGTCAGTCTGGATGGAACTTTGAGCAACTTGATATATGAGTGGTGTTCCTGACCATAGCAAATTGTTGAACTAGATAATCTTTAAAGGCTGTTTTCAATTAAATCCTCTCTGTCATTTTCTATTATTCCTAAAAATTATATTTTTGCATAGACATAAATTGAGCAATTTAATGAATCTCTATCATTTTTAATACTATGATTCAATCTAACTACTAAGCACTGTAAAACAGAGTCTTGCTATCACTGAGGAAAAAAGGAAATTGATACATTATCTTCTACAAGTAGAGAGTGGAATAAAGAGTAATTGGAAATAGTTAAAAAGAAACTCTTTCAGCTGGTCAAAATTAATAGTTTATAACATCATCTTTTCTAATAATGATTGAAGAAGTTACTGAGCAGCAAATAAAATGTAACCTTTGACTACCATAGACAGAAAAAGTAGAAGAATAATGGTTCCTTGATAATCATTTTGACATTGTTATTGTTGCAAATTAGGATTGAACTCGCTCTTCCTGGCACACTATTGAAGCTGTCCTATAAATCCTTACATTTCTTACAAAGAGAATCAGTTTTTATAGTTTTAAAAATTTATTCATCTTATGAGGGAATACTCTGAAATGAATTAAATACTGTGGTTTCATAAAGATTAACATTAAATGTCTTTTTTGTGGTATGGCAAAGGATAGACTTTGGTCCTAATTAAAACCATAGAAAGAATACATATATGTTTACAGACATAAACCAAAATTTAGCAGAATTTTCTAGTCTGATGTCATGGCTCGTTGTCATAGAAACATGGAATCATAGAACGGTTTGTGTTGGAAGGGATCTTAGAGGCCATTTAGTTCCAATTCCACTGCTGTGGGTAGGGACACCTTCATCTAGAACATGTTGTTCCGTGACTCATCCAAACTGGCCCCAAATGCTTCCAAGGATGGGACATCCACAGCTTGTCTAGGCAATCTAGTCCAGTACTTTACCATTCTTACAGTAAAAGTTTCTTCACTATATCTAATGTAAATCTAGTCTCTTTCAGTTTGAAGCCATTCCCCTTTGTTCTGTTTTTCATTTCCCCTTGTCAAATCTCTCCAGCTTTC
The DNA here is from genome assembly GCA_013397245.1 of Thryothorus ludovicianus. NCBI lineage: Eukaryota > Metazoa > Chordata > Aves > Passeriformes > Certhiidae > Thryothorus > Thryothorus ludovicianus. The sequence continues at coordinate 49,994 of VZTB01018377.1, forward strand.
TTTTGGGCTCCTTTCAGGTACTGGAAGGCTGCTCTAAGGTCTTCCCAGAGCTTTGTCTTTTCCAAGCTGAACTTCCCCAACTCTCTTAGTCTGTCTTCATAGCTCTCTGATCATCTTCATGGCCTTCCTCTGGACTCATTCCAAGATATCCACATCCCACTTACGCTGGTGGGCCCAACACAGTGCTGAACACATATGGAGAGTAAAGAGGAAGAGTCACTTCTTTTGACCTATTGGTCAGGTTTCTAGATATGGTTGTCTTTCTGGTCTGAAAACCTATATTATCTGGTCATGTTGAGTTTCTTTTCAAATCACACATGCAAGTCTTTCTCTGCAGAACTGCCCTCAATCCATTTTCTGGGATTTATGATTGAGATTGCCTTGACCCACATGCAGGATATTGCACTTGCCTTGTTGAACTTAATGAAGGTCACACAGGCTTGCCTCTGAATCCTGTCCAGGTCTCTCTGGATGGCATCCCTTCCTTCTAGCATGTCAGTGAACAGATTTTGGGACTGTCAATAATCTGCTGAGGTTGCACTCAATCTCACTGTCCATGTCAACTACATAGATATTAAACAGCCCAGTATGGGTTTTGGAGGAGCACCACTCATCACTACTCTCCGCTTGGACACTGAGATTTGACTGCAACTCTTTAAAAGTGACCATACACACAATTCATTACCCACCAATTGGATAATCCATGTCTCTCCAGTTTATGGATAAAGATGTCTTGCAGGACAGTGTCAAATGCTATGCACAAGTTCAGGTAGATGATATCAGTTGCTCTTCCCTTATCCACCAACAGTATCACCCCCCTGTACAAGGTCACTAAAAATTTCAAACCTAATAATTATTGCAGATCAGCTTTTGTCTTATAGCCCTTTAAATAGCGCCTTTTCTATATGTGCCAAGTCCTTATCTTCAAGTAAAAATAAATAGTCAGATACCTTTGAGTGTCAGATTTCTTTCCTAAACTATTCCTAAATAATTCTTGAAGTACTAGAGGCATTAGTTCTGTGTAAGACCTTTTCGTCAGTGTTTGCACTAAATATTGAAACTCAAGGTGTGCATTTATAGGTTATCAAATGTTTAAATAAGTGACTGTCCTATAGAAATATAATTTACCTAAACATATATGGCATTATTGTTTTGTTCTGTGAAAAAAAAAATTACTACAATAACTTGGATTTTCCACTTGAAGTTAAAATTTTAGAAGGAAATTGCATTTTTGTTATAAATTTGCCTGCAGGTGCTGCTTCACTTCCTGTAAGATGTGTGTCCTGAAAGTGCATTTCCTGAATCTTGTACAAAAGCTGTTTTTAGAACTATCTCCCTTAATAGTTGATTCAGAAATATATATTAAGTGAAATGGGAGACAAGATTCTGCCATCTGATATACATGATATGGTTTCATTATTACTATACGGGTCATCTACACACCTCTGAGGAGATTTTACTCAATCAAGTAACTTCACACAATATTACAGGAAAAGAAAATTTCCAGAATTGCAGGTACCCCAAATCTCTGATTAAACTTAGAAGAGAAACTAGAGGAAAAAACAGAGAAGGAACAAAAAAGTGCGAGACTGAGCTAATGTGCGAGTGAAAAGTAAATCTGATGACCAAGGGGATGCATTAGCTGAAACTTCAGTGAGCAAAGTTTCAAATCTGAAAACTAATGGATTGACAATTTGTCAGTGAAAAAGGAGAAGAAAAAGAATCTTGATGAACAGACTGCCTGATGCATGTATGCTGCACGTTATATAATAAAAATCATTAAAAGGAAATTTCAAATAATGAGAAATCAATTGCTTGTGATGAAAGCATGGGCAAGAATAGTTTTTCTTTATTGAATGGAGTACCTTGAAAATATTTTGTTATTAGAACCTGACTGAGTGCTGACAACACTATATCAAACAGCAGAGAGTTTCATTACTCTTGAGGAACAGAACAAAATCTATTAGGCACAGCCTTTCAAAAAAAGAATGACTTTCTGAGTGATTTCTCACAAGTATTTTCAAGGAGTCACATAAGATTTTTAATCAACAAACATTTTTATAAATTTTGAGCAACAGCGTAGCTGTCTTTTAGCAATCTAAATGTACTATAAAATGTAATATTGGAATCCAGAATTATTTTCCTTGGTGAAGAATCACAAACTTGATAATATTTCTCTGCGCAAAAATTTCAGGTTCTTGCTTTTTGATCAAAATTTAAAAACTACATTGATTTATTACAAGTAGAAATTAAAAAAAACTGTAGACAAATACACATGCATACACTTATTCTTATCTTTATTGTCAGTAGCATTTTCTGCTTGGTTCTGCTTCTCTTTCTTTCAAAACAGGAAGAGTTTTCAGGCTGCTTTGTGCCTACATGCAGTCCTGGGTGCTTCATTCAATAGCACATTATGGTCTGTGTACTCAGTCCTCAGGGAGCTGACACTCTTACCTTCATTTTCCAAATAGGGCATAATTCCCTAAAAGTAAAGTTATGAAGTGCATATTGCATACTGCTTTATCTTAGAAGAAAATGTGACAAATAATTTCAGTTTCAAAGTCTGTCTGACATTTTTCATTATAAAATATTATTTTCAATTGTTTAGATAAATTCAGTATCAAGTGAGTACATGGATAATCACATTTCTAAGAACTTGGTAAATTAATTCACCAAAGTGATGCTCTGCCTGAACAGGAGCTCCAGATTTACAGAGAAACAGAACATTTCAGGGATGCAAGAATTGAGGAAAAATTCTCCTCTTTTGACGCGGTTGATTCCCTACTGAACTCTAAAGAAGTTCAGTCTAGCTTTTGATTGTGTCAACAGAATGTGCTGGAGAAGCATCAAAAAATAAACTCATCTCAAATGTGGGGTGGGATGAGAATAAAATAATAAATGCAAGAGCTAGAAGCAAAGATAAAGAGAAGGAAGGCAGAACTATAGAAAATCTGTGGGATGCCCCTGGCAGAGACAGGATGAGGAGTAAGAAGAGGGAATTTCAGATGATGTGAGAGAAAAAAGTATTTATGTGGTTTTGATGTACAGAAGTTAAGAAGATAGCTCTGTGTGTTGGTATGACAGCAGGAAATATCTTAGGAATATTCACCAGGAATTTATTTTCTCACAGCATGTCTTCCAATCCTCATTGCTAAGTGGCTATTTGTTCAGATTGTTGTAACATGTCTTTTTGCAGTCCTGAATGTGAGATGTGTTTGCAACTATCTTTGCAAGTTATTCCAGTACCTGAAATACATTTTCATATTACTTTGTCTGTATTGAAGAAATAGCTGTGAAATCCTTTTCTAAAAGCATTCCTCTTGCACGTCCTTTATAAGTCCAGTTTCTCAGAGAGTCTTTCAAGGCTTGGATGTATGAAGGTTTTTCACCATAAAAGTCTGCATTGTTGCACTTAAATTCTTAGCCTTAATGACAATCCATATAAAAATCTGGGAATCTGGGTTCTCTGGTGGTTTTGGTGTTTTGTTTTGTTTTGTTTTGTTTTGTTTTGTTTTGTTTTNGAATTACAAATTAAAAATCTGCCATAAATGAATTTTGAGAGGATGAACTTAATCCCTCTAAAGATGACATATAAAGCTATATGTGCTTTTTTTTTTTTCCTTCCCTGCAAAGTACATTCTACACTGGAAAGTGTCAGGTAGCCATAGATCAGACATGTAAAAATATCCTCTGTTTAAAAGTCTCACTATTTTGATGCCTCATAATTACTCTACAGGAAAGAAATGTTATTTCTATTTTACAGGTAGCACATTAAAGCATACAAATGAGTGTTTTTCTCAAAGCTGCAGAGGAAATTTGTACTATAGCAGATAATTAAATGTCCCAAAACAGCTACTGGGCAGATAAATATTCTTCTGTTAACATTTTACAATATAATATTGGGATAGGTTCAGATATTTACACACAAATCCCTGTGCACATACAGACAGGATCTTTGGTAAGATTTATGGGCTGTTTAATATCACTAATCAAAAATTCAAAAAGCCCAAAATTAAGTATAACAGAGACATGCTCTGTGTCTGAGGAACTTAATCTCTTGTCCTACTTCTCCACTTTTGAAACCTGTGCTTTTTAAACTATGGCACCACTTGACTGAAAGTCTTCTGTTGAAACTTGGTATATGATTTCTGAGGGATATAACATTTTAATCTATTTAAATCATCAATTCAAAATATGTCCCATGAGAAATGCGTCAGGTAGCCACTTAGATCCCTCATTGTCTCAAAGAGGAGAACTAAGATCACTTTCTGAATTGCAAATTTGCAGTAAATGCTACTATGTTAAATTATAAATTTGTGTTCTCAGACTCAAAGAATACCTTTAGTTTCATTGATACAAGATTTTCTTTGGGCAATATTGCTTGTTTAGGAAATGGCTTAAGCATCTTAGAAAGCAGAAATTACAAGAGGATTATTGTTAGTTAAAGCATTGCTACACAATAGAAAATATATTATCAGTTCTTCTGTCTGGTAATGTCTGGCTTATGTCAATAAAATTATACCACCTCAGTATTCAAGAAGCAATTTTGGTTCACATAAAAGAGAAAAAACTTGCCATATTTAAAACAGAAAGTAGTTAAATATTTGCTCTGCTCCCTAGTCTACCCTGCCTGAGAGATAATTCAATTGTCTTTTTTTGTAGGTGGTGACCAATATTGACTGAAACAAAGGTGTATCAAGATTCCATCACTTATGTTTATGAGTCTGCAGTGCAGGAAATTGCATGTGAGCTAATTATGTCTAAGCTCCAGCTGCAGTCCAACAGAGAGTTAACACAGTCCATGAAGCAGAGAGTACTATTCAAATATAGACATCTAAGTTAGGGTGAGATAAACAGTTCCCCATTGTCCACAGCTGAAAAGATCTGCATCTGCAACAAGCAGCTAGCCTGCTAAAACTTACGCTGTATGTACCTTAATTTGTGCATCTGGATATGGAGCTGAGTACTGCTCTAGGAGCTGGGTTCATAGTTACCAGGGGGCAAAGATTCTTCCAGTGGTGCATGCTTCAATCTGTTGTGCATTTGTAACCACCTTAGCCCACTGGCCAGATGGCTCATATCCAGAGGAAGCAAAATTCTTTTGAAAGATTTTGGAATTTTGAATTTAATAAATTAGAAATTTTCTTTTGGAAAATTTTGGAAGGTCTACACGTAGTGCTGCTGTTGGACTATTAGAAAAGTAAAGCAAGGCTCTAGTAAATCCCGGCCTAAGGACACCACATTGTTTGATAGCAGAAGTTCATAGGTCATTAAGCACTCAGGCCTTGGGTGAGTTCTTCAGAGTGGCTGGATTTGAATGCTGTAGACTGTCTTCAGAAGTCCAAGGAAAGATTAATATTGACTGTACCTGTGTCCCTTCTCATTTGTAGTGTTTCTTCCTTTTCTAGGAGGCAAAGACAGCAGACACCTGCACTTTTCAGCCATTTTCAGCCCAGATGCAGTCAATACTGATGCATGATCTGTTGACAAAGATCAGCATTTTGTTACAAATATTCTGTTCCTTCTTCAAAGAATGGGAGTGTAAATCTTACTTGTCAAAACCAAGGTGGTACATTGGATTTTTTATTATCTAACAGTTTTTAGTGAAGTACAGTTAAAAACATGAAAGTGAATACAATCAAGTCCCATAAATATATTAATATTAAGGAGTGGAATAGGAAAAAGAAGATGCCACAAAACTCACAAAAACCTTTAATAGATATAAAAATACTACAAATTATTCTATTATATATACTATCAATATGGACACAGGAAATATTAAAATTAATTAAAATTATTAAATTGGATCTCTTTACACAAATAAAGGAGTTTTAATAATATTATTTTTATAACAATATGAGATCTCATTTCACTTTTCATTTTGTAGGAGTATTCTGAGAAAGGCCAAACATGATATGTAGGCAACAGTATTGCCAGCTCTGAATATTTTATCTGGTTTCCTGATCTTTATATTTCTTTAGATACTGCTCAGCATGTAGAATTTATATTGAGCACTGTGCTGCCCCATCTGGGTATTTCTGAAGTTAATCCAGAGTCACGTCATCATAATTTAGAGCAAAAAATGCTTCACTATGCTCTCACAGAGGTTTTAAAAGGTCAGAATTCTCCATTAATTTATAAGAAATGTGGTCATTCTAATTTGTGCCAATAAAGGTCTTTTTATTTCCATGTCCCTGTCTTATGCCATACAATAAGATTCTTTTAGATGTGAATTTATGGAGTAATAATTTATGTCCCTATACTGTCATAGCTGTTGACCTTCAGTCTTACACTCAACACATTAAGTCTGAATTACTGGGTAATATGTAGAGCTTTACAGTGACTCATTCCTCAGCCACAGTGATGTAGGTGAGGGAAGGACCCAGACAACATCTTCACAGTAAACTACTTTTCTAAGGGAAAAATTATTGCATTGTTCTAATGAATCCTTACCATTTCCTTATAAAACTTTATGCATATAGAGAACATAAGAAAAGATTTGTTGAGAACATAAGAAAAATTTGTTCTAATGGTAAATGACAATATAAACTAAAATCTTTTTGTTTAAAGCTACAGAATAGAAAATATATTATAAGTTCTTTTTGTGTATGGTAGCCTCTTGCTTATGTCAATAAAATTATAGCACCTCAGTGTTCAGGAAACAATTTTGGTTCACATAAAAGAGAAAAACATTGTCATATTTAGAGTAGAAAGTAGTTCAATATTTGTTCTGCTAATCACACATGGGAAATGTCTTCCATCTTTACATGCATCAATAACAAAACCATTTTCTTCTTAAAAAAAAACATGTTATCAACTAGAATTTTTATTTTAGATGTGACTTCATTCTCAGAAACTAGCATTTTCATATGTGATACAAACATTTGTATAATATTACTGGACTTTTAAAAGCAACATCATAGGAATTTCTTCACTACTAATACTGAAAACTGTATTTCCTGCTATCTTATGTTGAATTATTTTGTTTTTATATATAAAGTTTCCTGAAGTGAGTGATCATCTTTATATATTAACTACATCTCCAAATATGGTTTCTTTCACATCTAAAATTTTTTTGTCTCATCTTTTGAAGCATGAAACAGATTCACCATGGATCACAGTACTTTAGGAGTATAGGACACAGGATACTTATTTCTGTTTCTGTTCTCCTGCATGAGATTTGGAAAACTCTCTCCCATGGATGACATTTCCTCTATCTCTCCACTAAAGTTGGTGGCAGGGTCCCAGGAGTGCCAACGGGCTCTGCAGACATTCTCTACTGTGGATTTAGCCACCTATGGTCTAGGCTAGCTCTGACCTGGTGCAGCTGCTGGCCTCTGACTTCTGGGTCAGCTGTGAGAATAAAAGACTTGCCCCCATCTCATGGGGTCTGTATGGAATCAAGTGCTCCAATTTTTTCTTGAACTGAGATAGGCTGTGAGTGTGAGCCTCACTTTCCCAACCCGCTGCCCTGATCACCTACCATGAAATTTGCCTCATTGATGTAGCTTCTCCTGGCCTGTGGCCAATCTAAGCACAGCTCAGGAGGACTTGTGGGGACACGATGAGACTATACCCAGTTGGGGAGGGGAGGGTGAGGTGAGCATTTGTGTAGCCCATTGCATGAGCCAAGTTAGCATAAACCTTGGAGCTCTAACCAACATTTTCTTAAGCAGGAGAGACAAAAGGTGACCAATACCTTTTCCCAAACAGAATGAAACTTGAATACATTTTGTGTATTCGATAAAATAGAAAGCTGAGCTATACAAACAAGCTACTGATCCTCAAGTCTAAACCAGACCAGAAGTGTCCTGATCATCTTGGTGATGGTACTGACAAAAAAGCACATGACAAAACAGCACAAGTTGAAAATACTGGTCATGCGAGGGACTGGACTGCCTGTTTAATGACTCAGTTAACCGAAATATTCTCAACTCAACCCCATAACTTGGAAAACAAAAGAGATTTAAGGGACACTACAAGGAGAGAGGTTGTGGAAGGAGTCCATAATCAAGGAGAACCACACTACTTTGCCTAGAATTATTTTTAAAAACAGTTGTGCAATGTCTTTGTTTAGAGACTCATAGCAGATTGTCATAGCAAAATACGCAGAATTCCGTAGTAATTTTAACTCTGCATTGCTTTTTCTTGTTGACACTGAGATAATTTTTCCCCTAGAAAAATACAAATTAATTTATGTTGCAATAAATATTTTTAGTGAAGCCATTTTTTATAAATCTCATATATCTACATTTCAACTAATAGCTACTGTGGAGCTGTGTTTCATTTAGAAATGCATGAAATGAAAGTACAGTTCTCCAAGGAAAGCAATCCACTGGCTTTGAAGTGGGTTAGGCTGCTATGCTTCAAGGCCTTTGAATACTCATTTTAATTCTTCTACAAGTTGTTTTTCATAGCAAAGGATATTGAATGAGGTTATACTTAAAGAAAAAAGAAGAATTCTGTTTTAGAATAAACAATATATGTTATTAGTAAAAGAACCTTTACATATTTTTAAATTACTTAAATTAAATCACACATGAATTTGAGATACCATTTTGCAAATTCTATATTTCATGAGAGTGAAAAAAACATTACATTAATTTACCTTGTCTTCTAGTGACAGCAATGCATTTAATTGTCACAAGAAGTAGCAATCTCTGATTCTTTTTTTATTTTAAGTGTAGATGAACTTGCAGATTTTCCTCAAGGGTTATATTTGCTGTGACTATCAGCACCTTCTAAACTCTGCTTCAGTAGTTTGATGGTATCTCACAGAAATTTCAGAAATCTTATGCACGCCTAGAACTTCCTTGTTAATCATTTGAGAAGTTTCAAATCCTAGATTAGATGATTACAGACCATTAGATGGTTCATATCGTTCCAAAGGCAGCAGCGTCTCTCAGAAACCCCTCAGCCGGGACATCTCCATCCCTGCTCCCGCTGTCCCCTCGGGGCTCGCAGCGCTGTTTCCCGCTCGGTTCCCCTGGCTCAGCCCGTGTTGCCCTCCCTTGCCCAGCCTTTCCCCGGGGCTCAGGGGCTCAGCCGGGCCCTGCGCTGGGGCCGCTGCAGCCGCTGGCACCACCCAGATGAGCATTGGCATCTGGTGCAGAATCAAATACTGAATGTCACTTGTTTTGAAAATCCAAGTAGACTTGTTCAGGAGCCTTCTATCACGGCCGTGGAAGCACCTCCAGCCCAGACTGTCCCCCCTGACCCTTGGGGGGTCCTAGTTCTAGTTTTACCATACAAGTTCTAAAGCTGGAAATGGGGCTGTAGGTGATCAAAGCGTTACCTGGTATAACTCTTGCCATTAGTACCCGATTGGGATCAGCTAAATTTCTTCATGAAAATCTGTGTTTTCATTTTCACTTTGAAAGACAGATATAGCTATAATTTCAGTGTTTAAATTTTCTTTATCATCCAGTACCCAGCTATGCCTGACATATTTCTGCAATATTTTTTTCCCTGAAGGAAGTAATGAGCTATTCAGTGAAATTTCTTGATTTCACAGCAAGGTAGCATAATCTCTTTAGGATTCATTTTTAATTTTTTTTTTCATGAGGAAAATCTCCTTCAGTACTCCCCATGGTATGTTTTGCACCAGAGATGCATTTACCGAACAATTTTGTAATTATCAATATTTATAAGACCACAAGAATTACTAGCACTCCATGAGTTGTCTAATTTCCAAGTTCCTTACCTTGCTTTTTAGAGTATTTCAACAGAGTAGTGAGCAAGCTAGTGTGACTGGATACACCTGAAAGATTTTTGTATGAAACAAAGCTGTCATCAAAGAGTAACGTGGGGTGAACTACTTCCCCTTTTTATTTCTTCTGCATGATAAAAAAGGAGTAAAACCAGAAGTGCTATTAATATGTACAGGAATAATAAAGCTTCACAGAGGAAAAATCTATGATCCAAACACAAGTAAAAGTGGTTTTCTTTCCAAGTAATTAATATGAACAATATAAATTAAAGACAATAAGAGTTAATTTGAGTTGCTCTACCTTCCTGATTATAAATAGAACAGACAAATAGAGAAGTTAATAGCAGTGTCAAGGTGCAGTAGGAAAAACATTAAGGGATATTAAGCTGTCTCTGTGCTGAGCAAATCAAAGTACAGCAAAATCATGGAGTGAAAACCCATGCTGCCACAATATTGTTTAAGATATTTGAAGCTCTAATTTTGTATTACTACAAACAGTTCTAGATTACTTTTGGAAAAACTATTTTTTTTCCAAAACTTTTGGAAGTTTAAAACAAGCTAAGGAAAGCCCACTATACAGAGTGAGACTTTATATTGCTCTTTCAAGCTGTTATCTCATATAAATTATCAGCAAAAGAAGACAGATAGTGCTAATGAAAATAAATAAATGAATAAATTTCAGTTCTCCTGTCAGAACTAAAAGAACTGTTAATTATTACTTTTGTCTTTGATCTTCATTGAATCATTTTATGATTAATTATGTTGTGATTTAAAAAAATAATTAATTAATAATAAGCCCTTATTTTTAATTTTTCCTGCAGAAGAATTCCTAAGGCTGTTCCACTGAGTTTATTTTCTAAAGAACAATGAATAGAGGTACACTGACATTGAAACATAGAACTGAACTGTGCAGCTGTTGGTTGTTCTGAAGTAATGTGAACTCCCATTATGTTTAGAAAGCACAACCTAAGATAAAGACTAACCATATATACAGTACTCTATTGAATTTTTAAGAAAATGAAATCTGTAAGAATTGTCTTTAATAGCATGCTTTCACCTGTATTGTAAAGTACTTACCATCTGGGAGTGAAAACAGTCAGTTCTGTTAAAAAAATTTTAAATCCATTTTTTGTTCTAAAGGATCTAGGTAGTTCACCTGCAGTTCATATGAGAATCAGCAGTACTTTCAAAGCACCTTAGACAGTGAATTTCCTAAGGTTTTCTTGAAATCTGTCTCTGGAGAATTCCTTGAAAAATAGCAACCTTCATGTCTATGTGCACAGATGTGCCCAGTATTCTATTAGACATTTGTGATAACATCTGATCTGATGATCTTTATCATTTGATAAAGAGAACTGATTTTTTTTTTAAGGAGAATAGCAATTCCAATCTTATAGAGAAAAAGAAATGCACAGGCAGTGAAATTTTGCTGCTTCTGTTGTTCTTGTAGGAAAACTAAGCAAAACATCTGCCCATGCTACTGTGACTGCTTTGAAAAGATAAAACTGTTACTTCTTGGGTTTTTTTCCTTATTTAGAATAGACTGACTATTCATCTCTTCCACTTTCCTTTTCCAGAGTAGTTTAGACACAAAATATGGCATTACTCTGTTTTCTTTTTAATTCAAAGAAACACAGAAGAAATTGATGTTACTTCATAGTTGATGGTGTGTCATAGAGAACCTTGTCATCCAAAACAAAAGTGGAGGAACAATGATTTGGACTCAGTTCCAAATTCTCTCATTACATGAACTTTCATTATAGTATCCTAGAACCAGTAATTTCTGCATTATCCTTTCAAGGATTATCATGTAGAGGATGAAAATAAAAACGATAAATATATACATTATAAGTAACATATACATTAACATTAATATTTTTCATTACTATTTCTTAAGGTATGATTCTTATCTTCAGGATGCTGGCAATGTCAAGCTGTACAATGTGAAAGGAGCATGTGCTAGCATTGAGTGTACTTCATGGAACAGCAGAAAACTCAGTAAAGATCAACCCTAATTAAATAAAATGTGAAAAATGTCACCTTCATCACTACTAGGGATGGAAATTCTGTTAAAAATCTTCTACAGATATGCTAAATTGCAACTTATATTGACTAATTAATTTTCCTTTCTGGCTATTGTCTTGTTAAGTGTTCATTAAGTATACTTTCAAAAAAGATAACAGCTCCTATCTCTTTCCAAAGAAGTCTGATGTCTCAAAAGAGTTGCCTAATTGGGAAATTGCCAATTGTACCGATACTGAGTTCTCTCAATGACTATACCTGGATGATCACTCCCTCTGTATACAGATAGACAGAAGAAAGACATAATCTTTTTGAGTTTCATCAAAGCTTTTGATATTGTCTCTAACAAGATCCTTCTGGAGAAATGTCCAGCAAACAGCTGTAAAAACACATCATACAATGGGCATGCAAATGGCTCATGAGTGAAATACAAAGGGTTATAATGAATAGAGTTCCATTAGATCTGGCAGCTCGTCATCAGTAGGGTTCCTCAGGGCTCCATTTTAGGACCTCTGCTCTTTAACATCTTCATAAATGACTGGGATGCAAAACTCAATGGGATAAAAAGAAAATTTCCTTAAAATAATAAATTGGGAAGAGCTGTTGATTCCCTTAAAGTCAGAGAGGTCGTGCAGAGACCTCAACAAATTAGAGGGCTTGGCAATCACCAACTGCATGAAGTTTAACCAGAGTAAGTACCAGATTCCGTAGCTGGAAAGAGAACCATGAATGTATGGACTGATTGGGAAAGAAGAGACTGGTGAGTGCTGCAGAAAGGGACATGGAGGTCCTGGCAAATGGCAAGCTGAACATGAACCAGTAGTGCCCTGGCAGCCAGGAGGGCCAATCCTGTCCTGGGGAAAATCAGGCACAGCGTGGCCAGCTGGGAAAGGGCTGGGATTGTCCTGCTCTGCTCTGAGTGGGGCAGCCTCACCTCCAGTGCTGGGGGCAGTTCTCATAAATATAAAATTAATGTTATGAATCTACTGTTGCACAATAATTATGTAAATATTGTTAATAGATATTTCTCTTAACTATTAAATAGATACTAAACCAGACTGAAATTCTCTGGAATTCTATTCACTTACCTCCTAATATCATAATTAAAATTAAAATGTATGCATGTTGCCTTCAGTTGTTATACAGTTTGCTAAGTTACTTGTTTGTGTCATACCGTCTCTTGATCTGTTTTTAAACATATTTATTATGTTACATAATATACTAGAGATTAGAAGAAAAGTCGGGATTGCATTACTGCTTTACATGTCCATAAGTGTATCCTTCCAAATGGCCTGTTATTTACCTGCAATCTTTTTCTCAAGCAACAAAAGTCTCTTGTTTTGAATAATTGATCTACTTTGCCACAGAAAATATTGGATTTAGGTGCTGCTGTTTAGTTTAAAATCACACCATTGACAGTCACAGTTCCTTCAGTACAAAGTCTGTAAGCCCGCATGAGGCACATGAAACAGCAATATAAAGACATCAAGGCTTTACATATCACTGCAGGTACACTGGCAGTGCACTCCCCCTCCACAGCAACTATGTTGGCTGCTACACTGTACACCCTAGAGAGGTACTGCAGTTCTAATGAACCTAGGAATCTGGCAAGCTCTTGAGGTCATATCAAGATCAGGGTCATCTAGTCTTTCTTCAACACTGCTGTTTACTTTTTGTTCTCCCTGCCAGTTATTAAATGCCTGCAGCTTCTCATGATTTCTGTGCTACCCAGATAAATTTCTAAAATACCACCCCTTATAGATGAATCCTTCCTATTATAAGCCATTTCTACCACCTCTCTTGAGGGTACTAGGAACCATGGTAGCAATCACAGGTTGACAGGAGCACCCATGGATCATTTTAACATAATTTTTGAACTAACACATTTTTAGGAGACTTTGATACTCAACAGCAGCCATATAGTTTTTGCATATAACAAGCAGTTTTTCCAATGAGCTTGTCTTTCTGTTTCAGCTCACAGACTCATGAGTGAGATCACTTCAGTAGAGTCAAGGATAGGTTAAAGTAGTTCTGGACTGAACCCTACCCTTAGGAAAAAATATGATCTTTCTGACTCATTGTAGAAACAAAGGACAATAGAAACTAAGATCATATTTAAAGCTGTAGATTAGGAAAATAGCAACATTACTTAAAAGAATCTTTCTTGGAGTTAACCTCAAATACTGAGGATTTTGAATTATTTAGTTGAAATCTAAGTCAGATGATAAAGAAGGGCTTATGATACTTTACTTTCTGTCCATGGGACTGGCTTTTGTGAAATGATTTTTTTTTCTTTTAACTAAAGAAAATTTAAATTGATAGATTAACCAACCCCAAATTTTGCAGAGCATTGAGTACATAATATTGGCAACCCAGTTTACATTTTGACTTATACTTTCTTAAAAATATCTAAACTACACAGTAAAACTGTCAAAAACCAAATCAACCCAAAATTATCAGAAATAGAAATGTATCCCTTTTTAAACCATGACTCTCCCATAGACATGGGTTTAATATAACCCAAATCAGTGCCTTTAACATTTTGTACTCAGATTACTAGACTCCATTTAATCTCATTTGAAAATTACTTCAAATATAATTATCAATTATATTATATATAGTAGCCTTGGCAGCCAGGAGTTTGGATGGGCAGCATTAGGCACAGCATGGCCATCTGGGCAAGGGAGGGGATTGTCCTGCTCTGAGCTGGGCCAGCCTCAGCTCCAGTGCTGGGGGCAGGTTTGGGTGCCACAGTGTGAGAAAGACATGAGGCTATTAGAGAGTGTCCAAGGGAGAGCAAAAAGGATGATGAAGGGCCTAGAGTTGAAACTCTATGGAAAGCAGCTGAGCAGTGGTTCAGCCTGGAGAAGAGGAGACTGAGGGGAGACCTCATTGTGGTCTTTGACATCTTCACAAAAGGAATCATAGGGGAAGACACTAATCTCTTCACCCTTGTCACCCTTGACAGGAGTTGACAAAACAGCACAAAGCTGATCCAGGATAGGTTTAGGTTGGCTATTAGAAAAAAGTTCTTCACCCTGAAGGTGAAACAGGGTCTCTGGGGAAGTGGACACAGCACCAAGTCTAACAGATTTCAAGCGTCTGGACAATGGTCTCAGGAATGTGGTGGGATTCTTGTGGGGTCCTGCATAGGATGAGGAGCTTGATGATTCTGATGAGTCTGTTATGACACAGCATATTCTTTGATTTTATGAATCTATGATTCTATTTCAAACATGTAGGATTTGACTGTTACTATATTTTTCTTCTGCATAAAAGAGATGGGGATAAAGAGACCAAGAGAAAACTGGTTTTTGGCTTTTGTGGGTTTTTTAAGTAGAGCAAGACTATAAATGAGTATAAGAAATCCAAATGCTGACTCAGATTTTGTTGGGTACTGTTGACCAGAGGAACAGGCAGCTAGTTTTCCTTTTTCATAGTTTGTAAAACTGCAGCAGAAACACTAATATTCCCCTAAATTATGCACTTATGGTGGAGAAATATCATTGTATGAATCTTTTTCTTTCCTTGTGTCCTCTGAATTCTTAAAATTGCCCCATTAATGCTTGCATCTATCTTAAGCTCATTGATAGAGAGAAGGAAAGCATACCAGCAGAGAGCAAATAAGAATAATATTTTCTAATGGAGCATCATGAAGGACTGTATCTAGGATGTATTTACCATATGTTCTATAATGAAATTTTTTCATGACTTTTTTTTAGAACATAGAAAAGCTGACATAGCATTTTAATTTTAAATATTATAGAATTTAAATTAGTATCCCAAAATATACTTATTCAATATTTAAGCACTTTAGCATTTACACAGTAGACACAAATTAGTCAATTTTGATCTGTTAAGTTGATGAAATTGTAGCACATATTTTCATATTCATTCACTTCCTAAATGCCTTCGAAGAAATGCATGTAGGAAAGGTGCAAAATAATGTTTTTTCCCTTCCCAGAAAACTACCATACCCTTTTATTAGAGAGGAAATTTTTGTTGGTGCTAAGCAACTACTTCAGTATCTTTGTCTCAATTTCCTTCTCTGCTACAAGTTTTCTGTGTAATTTTGGATATGCCATATTAAGATAGATCAAAGTTTCTTCCAGGAACAGCCCCTCTGGTCGAACTAGGGTGCCTCCACATTCAATACAAAATTAAAGAAGTAATTTTTTTATGTGGGTCACCACTTCAGTTAACCATTTAGCAATGTTGTTTGTCCCTTGAGGTGTAGTATACTTAAACATCAGCAGTTGTGCTAGAATGCAATGACGTTAAGGAACTCTGGGATCCGGTATCAGAACAACTTTTTTGGGACTTTCCAGCTCCAAACTCCAGTTGTTCTCCATGAAATGTCAATGACCAGGTAACTATGACTTCAGATGGGATTGATAAAGGTTCCAGAGCCCAGCTTCAGTGCAGTTCTTTGTGTTTATCCCAGTTACAGGTGGGTCTCTGCATTTTAGGCTAACAATCCTGAAGCCTCAGCAAATGGGACTGCTCCGTAACTGCAGAGTCAGAAACACTAATTTTCTGACAATGATGTATTTGACCAAGAATCCACACAGCATTTCCATGGATGTAGTTCAATAAGTCAGAGCAATTGAAAGACTGAAATTATATGTTTATGATACCACAAAGATGACTTCCTGAAGTATGTCTTCCTGACTTCAATCACTAATTTTTTTCACTAGTTTAATTCCCAGACTGCTTGGTAATTTTTCTTACCTTCGTGTCTTAACAAACATTATTGTTTCTTTGTTGTTCTGGGTCAGAAGTGAACTCTTACTGTTTTTTTATTGGAGGATCACAATGGAATTTTGCCTGAACTTGTAGTGCATCATTAATTTTAAAGTAACAGCTTTTAAAACTTTGTTCATGTTAATAAAAAACAATAATTCTGAAACACTATTGAGAATCCATGGTAACAAATATTTATGCATAAAATATGCAAGCAGTAATATTTTCTCCTGAAACATAATCACCCATAGTCGATTACATTACAAATAAAAACTTACTATTTTCAATAATAAGAAGTTGCTTATTATAAATATACATTACTTTTTATCAGTAAGACTTATTTCAGTTACATAACAAAAGAAAATTAATTTTATGGGTAGACTAGAAACAAAACCAGGTTTCTTTTTTCTTTAAGAAATTTTCTTAAATGTTTTCTTCTGTGTTCCTCCTGGTTTGCTTTGACTTTGCCAAGAGATATCCTTGGTGCAGAATTTGAGGTGAGTAGCTGAAGAACAGATTTAAAAGGAGGAATAATGATTGCTTCAGAAGGAGTAGTCTTCTGAGGAAACACAGAAGTTTGGGAATGAAATTATTCTTTTATGTCATGTTCAAAACAATTTTACAACACTATTTTTCAGAGTAGCCGGATACAACTAAATTTATATTGTAACATATTTAAAGCTTTAGGATTATTTTGTATATCTTGTTTTGATAAAGTTCACAGAGTCATAGAATGTGCTGAGTTGGAAGGGATCCATCAGGAACAAGTCCAGCTCCTGGCTCTCTGCAGGACACCACCATGTGCCTGAGAGCATTGTCCAAATGCTTCTTGAACTCTGTCAGGCTTGGTGCTGTGACCATTGCTGTGACTGGAACAGGGGAGCCTGTTCCAGTGTCCAGTCACCCTCTGGAGGAAGAACATTTTTCTAAAATCCAGCCTAAATGTTCCCTGACACAACTTCAGGCCATTCCATCGGGCCCTGTCCCTGGTCACCACAGAAGAGATCAGTGTCTGCCTTTCCTCTTCCCCTCATGAAGAAGTTGTAACTGCAGTGAGATCTTCCCTCAGTCTCCTCCAGGCTGAACAGACCAAATGCCCTCAGCCACACCTCATATGGCTTCCCCTCAGGGTCCTTCACCATCCCCGTAGCTCTCATTTGGATGCCCTCTAGTTGCTTTGTATCTTTCTTATGTTTTGGCACCCAAAACTGCCCCCAGCGCTTGAGGTGAGGCTGCCCCAGCTCAGAGCAGAGCAGGACAGTCCCCTCCCTTGCCCAGCTGGCCATGCTGTGCCTGTTGCCCCCCAGGACAGGGCTGGCTCCCCTGGCTACCAGGGCACTGCTGGCTCATGTTCAACACGCTATTGGCCAGGACCCCCAGGTCCTTTCCCATGGCATTGCTCTCCAGCCTCTCATTCTCTGATCTATACACACAACCAGGGTTGCCCCATTACAGGTGTAGAATCCAGAATCTGCTGTCGTTATATATAGTATATCTCAATTATTATGTAGTAGATATAAGTTTTATATTAGTGCTGTGGTTTATATCTAGGTGAAGATGCAGATGCAGAGAATATGATTCATGTACTATAAAAATTGAGTGGCAGAGTGTGTTCTGTAAAATTAAAAAAGGTATAAAGTTCAACTGAATTGTGAATGCACTTTTGATATTCCCCTAGTTGCAGCTATAACAGTGCTGTTAATTAAAAATGTAAGCTGCAGGTACTCAGTGCCACAACTAACAGATGAATGTGTGATTAGAATCAAATGAAGGCAAATTGAATTAATTCCTCCTGGGGTAGTATGGTGTATCTGGCATATACTCCATAGTCCCAAAGCCTACACCATTGTCTATTGCACACTGTGAGACATCCCAGAAATAAAAGAATGTTTGGCAGAGGACCAGAAAGGCACTGGAGAACTTCTAGATTTAACACTCAAAGAGTCCTGTGGTGCATAATTTTTTTTGTATGCTTACAAATTCTTTTGTGCTTATGAAAGGGAGTTTGCTGGTTTCCTCTGAAAAATTTGTTCCAAGTTTGTTTTATTTTATTATTTTTTTGGTAAGAAGAGAGAAGGTGGGTAGAGTACTAAACCTTTGCAATAATTCTGCTTAGTCCAGCAAACAGAAGAAATGCTGGCAGGCTGAACATACACTTTATATCACTATGAACATATACTTTAAGCCACTAATCACATGTAGTGATCACAGTGGTTTGTGTGATGATGGAAAAGTAGGTCAGATGTAAGTGCTGTTCAATCACGGTTGATAGTGAGGCTATACAAAAAGATAATCTGCTGATAAATCCTTGCCTCTGCAAAGAAATGAAATGTTGCCACATGGCTGGTAAGGCTTACATGATGGTGTCACTCTATAATCTAGTTCAGTATCCAGCTAAGCATCTTATGGCCAAACTGTGTCTTGGAGATTCCCCTTTGTTTCTCTGAGGTAGGGAGTATCCATTTTCTGACTCCCAGGTAGACAAGATTTTAAGTCAGAAATGGCCATCTTATTCATTCATTGATCTAATGAGATCTGAGTCAATACTGAAGGTCTGGAACCAAATTTCAGGTTGACTCAATGTAACTCTAGTGTAAATTTACTGAAGCACAGCTGCTGCTCTGTATTTACAAGACATAGCAGAACATGATAACATTATCACATCAGGACTGAAACTTTTGTTGTATTCTGATAGTTTTCTGCAGCTTGGACTTAGCAAGAATGAAAATACAATCATATGTTTCCAAAGGAAGTAAACTACTTTAGTAATGTGCATTTTTTATCTTGTTCTTTAAAAGGTAAGTTATTCAGTAGTCAATTAACCCATGGTGATTATTCAGCATGATCAGGGTTCATTATTTGTCCCATTGGTGTCTTTCTATAGTTAAAGAAAAGGAAAAATGAAAAAAAAGGAAAAAGAGAGGAAAAAAACCCAGTTAATGTTGCATATATTTTAATAATATCTAAATATCACATGTTTGAGGTGCTCAGGAGTTTTTTACCTCAGTATTCATTTGACACTCTCTCCCCCCATACTTCTTGAGTGGATGGAGAGCAGAGTGGGGTTTGGAGGAGTAAGGTGCTTTGCACTGTAAATAAAGATCAGGGTCATGACCACCTAAAGACCCTGAAGGTACGTAAGTGTTTGGGACCCAGAGTCCTAAGGGAATTGATGTAGCTGCCAAGCCACTTCCATAATTGAAAAGCCACAATCATCAGGTGAAGTCCCAATTGACTGGGAAAAGGGAAGCTTTGTACCCATTTTAAAAAAGGGTAGGAAGGAGGACCTGGGTTAGGGCAATCCCCAGTATCAACACAGGATGGGGCATGAGCAGATCAAGAACAGCCATTGCAAGAAGGACTTGGGGCTGCTGGTGGATGTGGGGCTGAATGTGAGCCGTCAGTGAGAGCTTTCAGCCTAGAAAAACAACCTTGTTCTGGGATCCACCAAAAGAAGTGTGGCCTGTGGGTTGAGGGAGACGATCATACTTCTCTGCTCTGGTGAGACCCCACTGCAGTGCTGCATGCAACTCCAGGGCCCCAGCACAGGAAGGACATGGACCTGTTGGAGAGAGTCCAGAGGAGGGATACCACGATGACTAGAGGAATGAAAAATGTCTCCTGCAAGAAAAGGCTGAGAGAACTGGGGTTGTTCTGTCTGGAAAAGGGAAACTTTGGATGTGACCAAATTGCAGCCTTTCAGTACCTGAGGGAATCCTGCAAGAAAGCAGGAGAGGAGCTTTTGACAAGGGTGTGTAATGACAGGTCAAGGAGGAATGGCTCCAAACTGAAAGGGAGTAAATTTAGATTAGATATTGGGAAGAAATGCTTCTCTGTGAGGATAGTAAAACACTGGAACCTGTTGCCCAGAGCTGTTGTGAATGCTTCATCACTGAATTGTTCAAGACTAGTTTGGATGGGTCATTGAGCAACCTTGTCTAATAGAAGGTGTCCTTGTCCACAAGAGGAGCATTGGAACTAGATGTGATTTAAGGTCCCATCCAACCCAAGCCATTTTCTGGTCTCTTTCATACCTATTGGCAGTATTGGAACAAGCCATATGTTACTACTGTATAAAAAAAAATATATTTTCAAGAATATAGGATTTATATACCAGTGAGTGATTTAATACTCTGGTGACTGAAGGAAAGTTTAATTTTTAGTTTAATATATTTTTTGCCTCTGGCAGTTTGTTCTGAAATTAGAAGGCAGAAAATGTCAAACATACCTACTTGCCT
Source organism: Thryothorus ludovicianus (assembly GCA_013397245.1). NCBI lineage: Eukaryota > Metazoa > Chordata > Aves > Passeriformes > Certhiidae > Thryothorus > Thryothorus ludovicianus. The sequence continues at coordinate 70,706 of VZTB01018377.1, forward strand.
GATTTGTTATCATGAGAGAGAGTTGTGACTCACATTGCTATCATCTTCCCATTGAGTTTTTCTTGGATTCTTATGACAAGTATGAAAATGAATCAGTTAGATGACATGTAAGTCTAATGGGTTTGATAATATAATTCTGTGTAGTGCTAATGTTCTGCTGCTCTTCTATTTATTCAATCTGCTGCTGTTCAACTTCTGTTTTATTTCTAGTACATGCTTAGCTTCCACAGAAAACTCATGTGGGTAAAACTGTATGTATGGCTGTAGAGAGAACTAACTAATGTGCTGCCAAAATTGCTGTCTACAATCTTTGACAGATTGTGGAGATCCAGGGACTTCTCAATGTTGGAAGAAGGAATATATTGCCCACATCCCCAAAATAAAGGCCAAAAGGAAGCCTGGGGATCTTTAGGCCATCAGCCTCACTTCAGCTCTTGGGAATATCTTGGAACAAGTCACCTTGGAGGTCAGTTCAGGGCACTTGCAGAAGGGAAAAGTGGTTGGGAAGAGTTAGCAAGGATTTACTAAGGGTAAATTACAAGTGGTTTATTGCCTCCTGAGATTTGTATTGTCTTTAGCAGAGCTGTTGCAGTCTGGAGGACTAGACAATTAGGTGAATAAAAAACTGGTTGGATAATTGGGCTCCAAGAGTAGTAGTTAATGGGTCATACTCAACATCTTTGGCAAGTGGAATATTATGAGTGTCTATGTAGGGACCTTTTCTATTCAGTGTCTTTGTCAATAGCCTCTATTTTTTCAGCCCAGAATTACTGAACCAGAAGTGGGTTTATTAATGAAGTTAATTTTATTGGTCAGAGAAAATTCATATTCTCAAGGACCAGTGTCATCTCTGGTAAGTGTGGCAAGTGATTTCAGAAACTAGTTTAACTACAGACTATTAATTTATGATATCAGACTAACAGGAGGTGTCTCTCAACTCATGTAGATGAAAGCCGGGGAATCCAGCTGTTGTGTTTTGCTTGTCCAGTATCTTTTTTCAAGTGTAGTAGTTGCATTTATGATTTAGTGGGTTTCAGTGAAGTTAGTGTTGTCATACAGGGCATTTCAAAGGGCGTTGCTGTGCTTCTTTTGCACATGTTTATTTGTTAACTAAAAATAAAATTGCAAAGTTCTCAGCAAGATGAAATTGGTGTCAGTGTCTGAGATGTCCAGCTGTTTAATGTGCCCAGACCTGCATCCTAAAGAATTTTTTTAAATTGAATATATTTTTATTTGCTCCTTTCTTTCTTTCCTATTGATTAATTTGAAGAAAAATTGCTTTTCAGGTACAGTCTGTCAGTGCAGTGTGATGAAAATGAAGTTGGTGCAGCCAGCACTAGACATTACTGAAATCAAAAAGATAAATTAGTTAACAAATAGAAGGTTTTCTTTCTTTTCTGATTTTCTAAGGCAGAACTATATGGGAGAGACCAAACAGATTTGGATAAATTTAAGGCATTTTTTTTTTATATTCTGTGTTAACAGGAAAATAATCAAGAGACCTATCAATGCAAAAAGAAATTTGAAATAAAATATTTTTTTTCTAGAGGAATGATTTTAGGCTATTTTTCTAATTCTATATGAAAACTTATGAGTCATTGACTTAGCACAGTGCTTAGCTATAAATACAGTGACCACACATTTTGCTTCAAGTTATTTTGTTGTTTCCTCATGACTTTTACAGATAACAAATTAAAAAAAAAAAATTAAGAAAGAGAGGCCTTTAAGGAAGTTTAAATTCAAAGGCCCCATGAGCTTAAAAAAGATGGAAGGTATAGATGGAAATTCACTAATCTAATTCTAATTCTGTATTGTAACTATGCAATGCCTATAAGCAGCATATCATAATATTTCCATCAAAATATGTACTTTTACATTCTTAGTTTTTGTTCTTTCAAAGTTGAATTGAGTGCTACCACTCTTTACTTCTGATATCATCCATTTTCCAACATTGGAAGATTTTCTCACTACTCCTGAGAGTTCTTTTTTCAAGTCATGACATTGAAGCTGAACATATACTATCTTTAATACTGTTTTGGTACTATGCTTATAAACTTGTTCCTCCTTCAGATCACTTCCACTGACAAAAAGCTTCTGCTTTCAGTCTGTGGAAGATATTCTTTTTTCCTATCTCTCTCCAACTTCTTCATTGTTCTAGACCTATTTTACTGCACCACTGCTTCAGACTGCTTTCCAAATCTGAAATAAAACGTTAAAAATACCTTTCAGTGTCTGTTATTCCAAGGTATATTTTAGGAGTATTACAGCTTGGTCATTAGGTTTTAATAATGAATACTGTATATTCTTGTGAGGCTGTTAACAGCCTCCCTACTTCTAAGAGACACATCATCTATAGTTCTCACATGGATAAGGAAGGATACCAAGAATAAGGATTTTTTCATGTTTCTGCCATGTGGAAATGATCAAATATGTTACTGTGATTTACCTATGGTATACATTCCATGGTCCCATTATCTGCAGCCACAGGAGAAAAGTCCTGTATTGCTTGGCCATACTTACCCTTATTTTCAAAGGCTTTGCTGGAGAGAAAACTCTGCCACTTAGTATATGAAGTAATATAGAGAAATTCCTTCCTTGTTCATATGAATTTTGCCCTGTTTCTCATTTAATTCATTGAAACACTCACACCATCTGTGTCTGTTTAGAAGCTTCTTTGCCTAGTGTTTCCAAAGAAGCAACTCATGGCCTTCTGTGAAATGCTTACTAGTTAATTGTCATTGAGTAGTGGAAGTTTTTCCCAGTAAGAAGATTTTCCTATATTAAAGTATGGAACACCTCATTTTGACTGTTGTACTAAAAAGGCCAATTCCAAACTGGGAATAAACATGATTTATGTTCATTCATCCATGAATATCTGGTAACTGGCAAATTTTAACAGAGCAGAGTGTACCAGCAGCAAATGTAGTCTGTAACAAAGGTACATTTATAGTCCACAGAGATTAGCAGTGTCTTTGAGAAAACATCCAAGCAGTTCAACATAAAAGAAGCTGTCAGAAGGTCATGGCACTGCTGCTGATGTCTGACACTCTGTGTTTTTGCCTGTTCGACCTTTCCTAACTGACATTATTAAAACACCTTAAGTTCTAAGATTTCTCAATCTATTGACCTGTTTTTTGTGTGGGTAATGCTCAACACCAATCCAGTGGGTGAAGAACTCTTATACTTATCCAAACCTTAGACAATGTAGCATTTTTATTTTTGCTCAGGAAAATTCAACAGCTTCAAGATGAATTCTGTTTTCACAGAATAAAAAGTTCTTCCACCTGCCCTTGACCTGCAGAGGTATATTTTTTGAAATTCACATCCCATTTGGCCTAGAAACCTCATATTATCTCCCCTCTTCATGATTGTTAGTTCGCATGTAGAGATGCATGAGTATCTCCTGATAGAATTATTTTTTAATCTTAATGCCTCAAACTGGTCTAATGAAACGGACATTTTGTTGACACTATTAAAATAAATGAATAAAAAAACTTCAGGCAGCTGAAACAATTTCATCATTGTGGAACTGAGGTTCAAAAGAAATAAATCCAAAGGGAAATTTTGATAGGTTATAACTTTCTGCTCACAGAAATCATAATTTTTACTAAATCTCCTCTGTGTGGAGATTTAGTAAAAATTTTGAACATTGGAGCATTTGAAAGATCAACAAAATTATTTGATTTTTAAGTTATTTTTTTAAACTATAAATTAACTTGTATGTTTTCCTAGCACATAGATAGTATTCCACACATGAAGTAAAATTAATTGTGTGCAGCAATTTTTACCATTGAGATTTAAAATCTACCAACTCCTAATTTCACAGGAAACAGCTAGAAATAAGTGCAAGACAAGTGCCTCTGTTAGCTGAATGTCATGGCATTTCCCAGTCGCTGTAGACATTGTGAATACTAAAAGTTCTTTGCTCCATTTTATTCCTAATGAAACACATAACTTGATTTCTGTCAGTATTGAATATTAAGCTGCAAAACAAAAGGGAACAGTCTCTTAATTAGTTCATTTAATGGCTCACACTATTGTTTCCAAGGAACTCAATTCAATGAAATTAAATAAAAATTGATTTAATCTTGCAATATGTTGTCCTGCTTTTTATTAAGTGACTAAAGATTGTTGAACAATGATGCAGTGTCTCAGCATAACCACAAGGAAACTCCACTGTTATAGGTGTAAAAGAATATATCAAAATGTCTATTTTTCATTTTTTTCCTTTTTGTGTAATTTCTGCCTTCATTTTATTTTTATTGATATTTCAAATTTTATGGTGTAATTAAAGTCATGTATACCTAAAAAAATTTCATGCCTAGAATAATGGCACTGATTTCCACATCTTTCCAATGGAAATATAAATGGTATTTGTTGAATTTATGAGATTTATCCCTACTCTGACTTGTATTACTTTTTTTCTATAAGCAATATCAAAATTTGCTCAAAATATGAAAATAAACTGTAATTTCTGAAGTATATCAGCATCAGTATGACTCAGCCTTTAAAGATGAAGTGTTTTCTTTGAAGTACATGCAAAAAAAAAGTAAAAATAAACTTCTCCATGAAAAAGAAACTTTAAAGAAGTACAGTTGTTTAATTTTGACAATATGAATTATTATTCAAATCAGCTACTAGATGAACTGTACTGACATAACTTTTAAGATTTTACTTTTTATAGTACAAATGCTAAACAGCTCCATTTTAAGTAGCTCTTTGGATTTCACCAAGTTGTCTTGGTAAGTTGCCTGTACATCAAAATAGTGAAGAGATTTTAAACATATGAAGTCTGCCAGATTAAGCCATAGTGCTTATGGTATGACCCAAAGTTACGTAATCAAAACAGTGAAAGACAGAGCAATAGCTACACCTGTAAAAGAGAAAAAAAAATGGACAAAAGTTTAATATTAATTAAATTTAATAAAATAATGTTAAAAACTAGAACACCAAGGGAACTGAAAATCTTATTTTTTTCCAAGAAAATTATAAGCAGAGCTAAAATAGTATAAAGAAAAGAAGACTAGAGTTTAAAAAAACGTACACTGAACACATGAAAGGAACTCAAAATGGTCTCAGGATTTATGCAAATAATTACAAAAATTTATTATGTATTTAAAAAATGTAAAGATGAGTTCTATTTAATCCCTTTGTTGAGTGCTTTTCTTCCACAGCATTTGTTTTAGTGTCCTCACTTGACTTGATGTTATTTTACAGTGGTATTCCATGCTGATTTCAGTAGATTTATTCTGTTTCATGCCATGGTAAATTAAATTGAAATCTATCTCACTAAGCTTCTTCACTGCAAGAAAGGCTACTGAAGAAGCAATGCCCTTTTGCAAGTTATTTTAAATTTTTATCTAGCATCTATTATGTATGTCAGTAACTTTTTTCCAATCTGAGTGTCACTTTTTGTCTGTAAAAATAAGCATGATATTATGTACGTTATTTTCTCATAGAATTATTAAACTGGTTGCATAAGATCAATATTGGCATCCATATCATGTTGCAGCTTTGATTTTAACTAAATATTTTTTCTTCATGTTTCCCTAAAGACTCTTTCTGTGCTAAGGAAATAACGAGTTTTATTAAGCATTTGTTTGGTAGATACCAAGAGGAAAACCCAGATTATTTTATTTGAATCAATTACATGTTTTTTTTTTTCTGATTATGTTATGTGCCATAGCCACTTTTGATTTTAGATGCAATAGCAATAGTAAACTAAGTAAATATTTGCATCTTCTAGTAACAACCATAAATTGCATTCTAATTATACTCTGAATTTATAAGACTTGAGAAGAATGTTAATGCATGCAGCTACATCAGAGCTGTTTCAACAGAAACTTTTCACCACACAAAGATTAAATGACAAAATTATAACATTTTGTTTATTTTGCTTTGGAGGATTTCTTTATTTTTTAATTATGATGAAATTGAAATAAATGAGGTTGCATAGAATGATTCCACAACAATAGAAAATAATATTAGGATACAAGTCTTCACAGAAAAGGTGGTTGAGCATTGGAAAAAACTTCCCTGGGAAGTGTTCAAAAAACTTGTGGATGTGGCACTCAGGGTTTAGTAGTGAATATGGTGGCTAATGGTTGGACTAAACAATCTCAGAGGTCTTTTTCAACTTCAGTGATTCTACAATTTTATGAAATGTACATCCAAAAGACCTCACAAATATCTAAAATTGAGATAATTGGTATCACTTTGCCTGGAGACATAGAATAATTTATCAAATAATCTTCACTTGAGATTGGTTTAGACTTGAGCTTGGCAGTTAATAAACATAAAAAACTTTACTATCTGCTTTCACTGAAGAGCCTTAACATGAATTTTTCTCTCTGATTCTTTGGTTTAAAATTGATCTTAAATTACTAGTGAAATAGACCTCATAGTATTCATAACAGAAGAACTGAAGCTATTGCAGTTTATTTGGTCTTTTCAATAGCTTTTTACTTGTTTAATTGGGTGACATTTTTCTGGATTTAGAGGTTAAAACATATCAATTTATTTTTTTCATTTTCTCTTTATGGTCTTTGTAACATTACCCTTTGAATCATGTGATATATAGTTGTAAATAGCTTTCATGTAAGCCTCTTAGAAAGAGTGCTACAGTCATAATGGCCTGAATTAATATGAAAGTAATCCTTATTAAACTGCAAAGAAATCATGAGTCCTTGATGCAAAATGTTCTGAAATAGAAGGAATTAATTACGTTTCCAAGGGCTTTTTCCAGTTAACTGTTGTGTGATGTTAAATGTACAATTTTGTTTTTTATTGCAAATAAGTGTTGGATTTTAAAGTTTTAATAATTATTAAAGAAGTAAAATTTTTTTCACAATGCACAAATGAGTAGGTATGTTTTGATTCTACTCCAGAAAAATATTCTGTTGCTTCTAACCCTTTTTTTTTTTTTCCTCTATTTTATTTGGAAGCACTTGTTTTTGGGCACACTTAGAGAAGCAGATGAAATAGACCAAGGTTCAGATATAAGCTAGGTAAAACCTCGCATGGACTTCTCCTATTTTTCTTGTCCAGAAATGTCAGTAACACAAAACCTAGATACTTTTTGCACTTTTCATGATTTTATTTTTTTCTGGCCATCTGAATCAGCTCAGTTGGACTTACTGCATG
>VZTB01018379.1:0-17814 GCA_013397245.1 Thryothorus ludovicianus
GTGCCTCGCCTGCCGATGCTGCAAATGAGGACGATGCAGCATGGATGCAGCTTCGACTTGTAAGGGAAAGCTCTCCGCAGGAAGAGCCTTGCTGGGCTGAGCCTCCAGCAGAAGCTTTCCCGGTGCCTGCCCAGCCCCTGGCACGCAGCGTTCCTGCTTGCCCCGCTGGCAGCGCAGCCGTCCTGCAGCCCCCGGCCCCACGGCCATGGCGCTCCATGGCCAAGGCGGCCCGGCGGGCTCTGCGCCGGCTNCTGCGCCGGCTTTGGTCCTTCAGCTGCCTCAGGGGGCAGCCAGAGGAGTGAGCCTGGCTGCCGGCACCGGGATGATCCCCAGAGAGGCCGGCTCATGCTGAGGATGCCCAAGTCCCAGGGACAGCAGCAGCTCCTGGATAGAGCAGCACCAGTGTGAGACAAACACGGGATACTTCAAGGGATGGATGGATGGAGCCCAAGGCAAACACTTGCCAAAGTAGGTCCTGCTGCTGGCCTGAGCCCCTCACCACTAGCCAGTATCCAGGAAGCCTTGTCAGGGAGAGCTGGCTGGGGAAATCTGACAGCTCTGCCTTGTAGAATCTCTCACAAGATGGGCCTGGGCTGCATTCTGAGGGGGCATCTCCATCTTGCCCAAGGCTGCATACGGAGTTGAGGAATTTCCCTTGCACCTCAACATTGCTGCTGAGTGAAGGCCTAACCCATCCTCCATTCACATGGCAAGTAGGAATATGCTTTCCTGGATATCTGTAACATGGACTGGAGAAAGGTGTTAAGCTCCTGAGAAATGACCTGGCGTCCCCATATCCACAGGAACCACTGGGAGCCCAGCGCAGAGAAGTGCAGGATGACAAAGGACCTATGGGACCCAGCTGGAGCCAAGCCTCTTGGATAGTTCTCTGATCTCTTCCCCACCCCATCCCAGCCCTGCTCTTCTTCACACCCCACCACATCACTCTTCCCTCTCCCAATCCCCAATCTTCCCCATCATTCCTTCTCACTCTCCTCTTTCCTATCCCCTTCTATCTCCTTCCCACATATTTATTGTAAAATAAAACCCCTAGTGTTGACTTTGGTAGTTGATCTCCTGGGCACATAATTCACACAGAGGCATCTCTCTCTAACCCCATCTTAAAGGGTACTCAAGCTCTGGCTGCCCCAGTGCCCAGCACAGAGGGACAATCACTGCCCTGGTGCTGCTGCCACACTTTGGCTGCCACAGAATGCCAGGATGCCACTGGCATATTCCTGACCAAAATTCCTCCCACCACCAAACCTCCAGAAAAATAGAGAATGAACATTTTCCTTGCCCATCTTGGCATTTAATCTTTTGTAAAAACCACAGTTCATATATTCTTTCACAGCAGTGACCAGATTTAGTTCAAATAGAGCTTTTGCCTTTCTGGGGATCTTTCTTCCTGGGGTCATGGCCAAGGCATGAGACACATGGATGGCTGGGTGAGAAAAGAACTTTGGTATGCTCAGGGATGTTTTGGGGATGTTTATGGGAGGAACATAAGTTGGGACAAGAGAGAGCTGCAGGACATTGGGAGAAGAACAAGCGTAGGCAAAGTCGAGGGGTAAAGGCCTAAAACTGGCCTTTGTGACCAGGGGCAGCTGCATGGAGACCACCAGGCCTCTGGGACAAGGGGCGACCACCAGACCTTTGTGACCCATGGTGACATCGTGCCCAGAGGCCATTGTGACACGGGTCAGGTGTCCCAGTCGTTGGGGCCACCAATGCCTGCAGTGTCCACTCCCAGGAGAGCAGCTCTCGGAGGAGGCAGCAGCTTCACTGGAGGCAGCAGCTCCCCTGGGTGATTGTGGTCAGTGTTCATCAGAGGATGGCCCAGGCACAGCAAGGCCCCAGAGGCAGCGAGCACAGCTGGGAACCCAGCCCAGCCTGGCTACCATGGCCAGCACCTGCCTTGGGGCCAGGCCTGGGCTTGCCAGCACATGGGGGACACTGTGCCCATACAGCCTCCTCCATCCTGAGCCTCCTTCCCACAGGTGACCCACAGGCAGCCACAGGTGGCACCGCAGGTTACCTGGCCGAGCATCACGGCCCTCCCTGGGGACAGGCTTATTCTGTGGCCCAGACCAATCCCCTCACGCAACCCCAACAGATCCTGCTGTTATAAGTAAATTAATGGATGTGAGAGAGTTGATTGTTGGCTAATATTTATCACTAATGAATTCATGGTTCTGTGGGGTTGCAGTGGAATTTAGTAGTTAAGAAGTTGTGAATCCAGGCACGGGTAATATGTTGTGGATTAATTGGGATTTTGGAATACTGCGTAATGATATAAGTTTAGCGTCGTTGTATGTACACTGAGACAAAACAAAGGAAAGTTGTGGGGCATAGCAATAGTAGCCCAGTAAAGAGAACAAATATTCCAGAACAATACTTCGTAGGAGTGACATCAACATTTCAGACAGCAATTGGTGAAAAGATTAACCAATCATTCAGTGCTCAGAAGAAATGACTGGACGAGAATGCACCTTGAGAAAGACCAATGATAATCGTAGAATAAAGCCAATCATGAAGACGATCAAGAATGGATATATCATGGATAGAGGGATGCTTGGGTTATAAAGAGCGTGCTTGGGTTCTGTCTGGGGTTCTCCGGCAGAACTTTGGGCCCGTGGTGTGTGTGGGTGTGTGTGGATGTGTATGCTGCACTGTTGTTAGTCTGGCTTGTCACGTGGGACCTTAGACTACCTGCAGTCTTCCTCTTCAGTAGTTTTGTTTTGTTAATAAATGAGTTGTTATTTGAAAAGTCTCAGCCTCATTGATGACATAGTGAGCCTGCTGGCTTGGAAGCACTTGGAGCCCTCTGAGACAGTGGAGCTCGTGGAGGTGCGGGAAGGGCATGGTGGCAACACCTACAGAGACCTTTCTGGAGGCTTCAGAACACACATGTTAGAGGACAGGTCCATCATATCCACCTGCATGCACGAGCAGACAAGTGTCCATGAAGAGGTGGATGCAGAGCCCCAGTTGCTGCCCAGTGCTTCCAGCTCATCCAAAGGCTCCTCAGTAGAGGTAGGAATGTGCTCTGAGCTCCTGACCCTTGTCCAGTTGGCAGAGCAGAGCTCTGTCCCTGAAAACTCACAGCCCAGGTACACTCCATGGAATGGAGGAAGGTTTAATCATAGATGAACTGCTCAAGGTTTTCACCCCCACAAGAGTGTCCAGGTCCCCAGAGCAAAGAAGTCCAGAGTGAGGAAGCACTGACGGAATGCTACTGGAGCCAAGCATCTTGGACTGTTCTTTGTCTGACCTTCCTCACTCCACTCCCACTCTTCCCTATTCAATCCCTCTCTTGCTCTTCCCCACACTTGCCCAGGCCATTCAATCCCTAACCTTTCCAATCTTTCCTTCTCACCTTCCTTGTTCCCATCCCTATCTATTTACCCCACATTTATTGTTAAATAAAATTGCCATTCTTAATTTTTTTAGATGGTCTCCTTGGCACTGTTAATTCGTGCACAGCCAACTATCAGGAATCCCATCTTAATGGGCACACATCTGCACACAGCACTCGAGCTGTGCCCTCCCCAGTGCCCAGCACACAGGGACAGTCACCACCCTGGTCCTGCTGCCCACACTTGTGCTGACACTGAGGGCCAGGGAGCCACCGGCCTCCTTGCCCACCTGGGCACACCCCAGCTCACGTTCGGCCACTGCTGTCCAGCACCCCCAGGGCCTTTCCTGCTGGGCAGCTTTCCAGCCACTCTGCCCCAGCCTGGAGCACTGCAGGGCCTTCTTGGTGGGGTTCAAGGAGGCCTGGCTCTTCTTGAGCCTCACCCCTCTGGCCTCACACCATCCATGCAGCCTGTCCATAGCCCCCTGCAGAGCACATTGAAACGCTCACCCCGCTTGGTGTCAGCTGCAGACGGACTGAGGGTGCCTCATCCAGATAATTGAGAGAGATATGAAACAGAACCTGCCTACCTGTGATGACATTTGTGAAGACTGTTTGTATTTGATACCTGCATTTTGGTTGTGCATTGGTCACACTTGATGTGACAGTGATGCCTCTGTTCCTAAAACCTGTGTGTGGAAGAGATGCAAAAGCCAACTGTTAGTGTTCTGTAGAGATCTGCATATAACCCATGGATTAATAAAGCTCTTCTGTGATTTGTGAAGCACTCCCTTCTGCTTTATGAGAGAAACTAAACTACTTGAGGTCAGAGCATTTTTAAGTGGATATGCTTTCTTAGTTAAAAATACAGATGCTTCAGGGAATTGAATAAAGACACATAGTTTTCCCAACAGTGCCTTTTTTTTGTTGTTGTTGATTTTTTTTTACTCTTCCCTGATATTGACATTTCAATTTATGCTAATTTATACCACTTGAAAAGCCCAAATAAATCACTCGGGTGGAACTGAAGAGAGGGTGAGTGTAAGGAAATTAAAATTATGAAGTTGATGTCTGTGCTAAGATAGCACTTGAGACACAAAGCATTTGCAATCACTGTAGCATGCATCTAATCTGTATGATACTTAATTGGTTTTTCAACAAGTGGTTTGAATTCCTTTGAAAATTTGTGGACCTTTGTTTATTGCTAACCAGCCTCCTTATGTCCACACAATAAATGATCATAGAGCTGGGGCCATCTGGAAACCTGAAAACAGGATGTTTTTCAAGTCTTGATAAAGAAAGATTAAAAAAAATAAAAAAAGTAAGAAGGTATCTAAGCTTTCTGCCTTTTTCCCAGTTATTCCAGATAGGAAAAATTGAGAGAAGGGTCTTCAGACAGCTGGGTTGATCCCTTTATTAGTCTTTCCTATAATATCAAGGAAACACTTACGTCAGTGGGCAGGAAGGCTGAAGGACATGAATTGCAGAATGCTGTCCATGAAGCCTAATATTCTGAAACTGGATCTGAACAAGGAGTGACCATGGGCAATCAGTCTCAGAGCAGTCCCAGCCCCTGGAGCCAAAATTCCAGGAGGACTAGTTTGCGGTGTTGGTAATAAGATGCATAAGATACAATGCTAATCAAATCGAGGCTGGCAGGTGCCCATCCAAAAATTGTTCCAGAATGAGGAAATCCTTTGGTTAGAGAAAACTGGCATGAAATTCTATTGTCAAAATTTCCTTACTATCAATGCTAATCTGGATACTGAAACAGGTTATCCAGAAAACTGTAGAGTTTCCATCCTTTGAGATATTAATCAGATTTCTAGGATGAGACTCCAGGAATCAGATCTAATCTCAAAGCCCTTTTTTTACCAGGGGCTTGGACAGGAGGATTTCTTGAGGCTCTTTCTGACTTGAATTTTGTTATGATTCCAAAAACTGTGTGTACTCTTCTTGAAAGAGGATGAGCTACAGAAGGTACAGGGAAGGACACAGGGACAACAAAAATACAACTTCATAGGAGAAAGTGTTTTTAGGTCAGCCATGACCTCTTCTTGTCCCAAGTTGTTCAGAAATCTTTTCTAAAGTCGAAGGTGACACACCCTAATGAGCAACACTCACATACCATGTAATTGTTTGTATCCAGTGTGCTTGTACAGACACCTGCAGATATAAGGATATATCAAACACCAGGACCAGCAGGAGATGCACTTCACACTGGGTGATGGTCAGAGCTGTGGGAGATGAAGGAGTTGCCCTTTCCTGAGGCAACAAGTTGTTATTTAGCTGGTCAAGTGGCAGAGATAACACATGCAGAGAGTCACTTTCCTCTCCAATCACCTGTTTTAATGAAGAAGGATTTTGCAGGACTGTCACCTTAACAGGAAACAAACCAAAGCTGAGAGGGAAGCTAAATGTGCTCAAATGTCTGTGAGGGTCTTGCTCCAAGGACAGCCACCTGCAAGGACAGATCCAGAGTGAGAGACACAGGATAGAGTCTTTGTCCAGCAGAAGAACAAAAAAATCAGATGAATAGAGAGACACACAGAGAGAGAAATCTCAATGTTTTCATATTAAACAATATTTTTCTTTAATTTCTTTTTTTTTAAGAATATTTTTAATTTATTGGCACAGGTAAGTGAGAATGCCAGAAGTCTGGAGGCAGTAAAACAGCCATGGATAAATTAAAAGTGCGTGGGGGAAAAATTCTATCAAAAGCCATTAAATGTAAGGATCACACTTCTGTCAGAGGAAGTCTCTATTGCTAGAAAATTGTTACTGTGTGCTAGCCCTGAACTAAACAGCTGATCTCTGATTGTACTAGGTTTTACTCACCACTTTTGTGCCCAGAAGTGTTTAATACATCATTTAATATACGGGTCTAGAACTGATCTGCTATAAAAAGCATTACTCAGATGATTTTCTGGCAGGCACATCACATCAGCACAACTCTGGAAACATTCCCCAGGAAAGCCCAGAAATGAGAGGTGATGGCAGTGCTCTTGTTCCAGCACTAGTAATGAATTTTGTGGCAGAAATTTCCAACTGAGGAACTGTGCCCAACATCCCAGCATCATGAAGCTCCAACACCCTGCCATTGGCAGGGACACCTTTCACTAAATCAGGTTGTTCAAAGCCCCATCCAGTCTGGCCTTGAACACTTCCAGGGTTGCAGCATCTACAACGTGTCTGGGCAATCTGTTCCAGTGCCTCAGCACCATCAAAAGGAAAAATTTCTTCCTTCTATCTAATCTAAATCTACACTATTTCAGCTTAAAGCAATTAGCCCTTGTCCTGTCACTACATGCCCTTGTAAAATATCTCTCTCCCGATTCCTTGTGAGATTTCTTCAGGTACAAGAAGGGGCTCCAAGGTCTCCCCAGAGCCTTCTCCTTTTCAGACTCAACAATCCAAATTCTCTCAGTCTTTCAAGGAGTCTGATTACCTGAATATGGTCGCTTCCCTTATACATCTATGTACTGAGAACAGGGAACCTTCTGCCTTGGAACAGCTGTATGTCAGAGCACTGTAGAAAGAGCCTGAATTTTTAATCCTGAAGGAGTTGGAATGAAATCATCCCACTGGCCAAACTGGAGCTAGATACCAAGACTCCTTTCTCTTGAATCAGTGGAATCACTGTGATGCCTTTCAACAATATTTGAGCAAGAACCCTAACCCCTTCACAAGGTTGTTAATCTCACATGCCAGATCTGAGCATAGTTGGAAGCCTTTAGCAGAGATAACACAGCCACAGAGGTTGCCCTGAGGTCAAAGCCGGCTGCTGTGGAAATGAAATATTTGCGTAACCTTTTCTTTCAGGAATTTATGTGGTGGTCGATTGCACTCATTCAGGGTGCTTCATCAGTGCTCCACTGAAGCTGCCAGACAGGGGAGAAATAATGCAGTGTATTTTTGGGAAAGAAAGTGATTATCAGCCCTAAATGGGCATGGTGGGGCTGTGATGGGAGTACAGGCACAGTTGCCCTAGGGAGAAAGTATCTAGAGGAGATCATGATTGGGCATGGGCACATCTTGAATCCATCAACCAGTTCAATTGCTTGGTCTCCCTGGACACCCTGGGCACACAGACTGTACAATGGGACCTTGCTTTTCACTCTCCCTGTGGCTGTAGATGTGTGAGATACATCTCAGACCTGGAGTAAAGTGGATAGTGCCCACTCATTGTGCATTTTGGAAGATAAACATATCTCCTGCAAGGCAACTGCTGCCCCAGCTCACCAGAATTAGGTCAAGAAGTTGCTCTGTAACTAAACTCAGGGTTAGGAAGCCTTTGTTTTGAATCCAGAACAGCAGCTACTGCATTTGTCCTGAAAATGTGACCTGATTGCAGCCTTTCAACACCTGGGGGGGGCTACAAGAAATCTGGAAAGAGGTTTCTGACAAGGTCATGGAGTGACAGGACAAGGGAGAATGGCTTGAAACTGAAAGAGGAGAGATTTAGATTAGCTTTGAGGAAGAAATTCTTTCCTGGGAGGGTGGTGAGACCCTGGCACAGGTCATCCAGAAAAGGTGTGGCTGCCCCATCCCTGGAAGTGTTCAAGGCCCGGTTGGATGGAACTTTAGGCAGCCTGGTTCAATGGAAGGTGTGCCTGATCATGGCAGGGGGTGGAACTGGAGGATCTTTAAGGTCCCTTCCAACCCAACCCATTCAGTGCTCACACATGACAGCCACACTACACTTTGTGGGGCTGCACTCCTGGTGTTACTGACCTTCAGATGCCTTTCTGGCACTCAGAAAGGCAATAGTTGCTGCCACTCCTGCTCCCAGACTACTCAGCTATTTGTTCTTTCCCTCTTAAACTGCCTGTTTTACTTTTCCTAAGTTTCCTTTCAATGTGTTGTACATAACTGGAGAAAGTGACCAACCACATCTGCCCAGAGAGCGATTATCAGTGAATGCAACTGTGCCTTTATTGTTTCCTTCTTGTTTAAAACCAAACAAATAAATCTCTTCACTGCATTTAAGACTTCCTTATATTTTCAGAAAGCATGTATTGTTCCCTCCTGATTTCATCTGACAAAACACATGCTGTGGTTGATTTGTATTTATTTTTCTTCTTTCTTGGAATTTGCAAAGCAGTGAAATCATCTCAATCATATTTACTCTTCTGTTTGTGCAACAGAATCAATAGTTATTGTGCCTAAAATGTACCAGAGATGTACTTAGGTGTGAGATAATCTTATCCCTGCCCAATGCTGTATGGAATGAATACAGGTTCCTAAAAAGCTGCTTTTTATTGAGAATTTGCTCTGACATGTGCCCTTTACAGAAATGCATTTTTGAAATTAGAAATTAAGAAGACTACAAGAAATCCCACCATGACCAAGGAAAAGATTCAATCCCTAGAATACCTGAAAGTTTTGTGCATAATAATGCTTTGAACACTACCAGATATAGCAATTGGCTTTTACTGGATGGTCTTAGAAGAATCTGAGTATTGAAAAAGAGTTTTTGTGTCTGGAAGGTTAAATTCGTGGTTCTCCTAGCAAGTTCTGAGCCAGTCAAGTTACCAAGACAGAAGGTGGCTGTGAGTTCAGTGCCTGAACCACATGGAAACTTGAATTGTGTGAGCAACATCTGGAGCACTTAGGATCTATACATTCCTTTTTCACCAGCATTTCAGACTCCTGTTCCTAGGGTGAAACACTTCATACTCAGTAAAAACCTCCATTTCCTCAGTTGAGAGAGTCTGAGATGTTTGGAAACACTTTTTGTTCTGAGGTTTCCATATCTCAGCCTATGGACCTGTTGAACACTGTAAGATCACCTCTAAATTATGAACAGAGGCAAAGTAGAAATGGCTGCTCACACCTCCCAGGATGACACAGTGCATCAGAAATGTGTTGAAGTGCCACCTTTGAGTGACCAAAGTAGAAGCAAGTCCTCAGATGCTGCAGGCTGGTAATTTATGCCAGCAAAGGCTCTACTTGTGAATATTTTTTGCCATAAAGAGCGATGGTCACTCACAGCATCTGGAAATCCTCAGAGGAATCTCCAGCAATGAGGTGAAAAGCTGCTTGGTAAACCCAATTTCTGTCAGCTCACATTCAGCTCCACAGCACTGATGGGGAAAGGAGATGGGGAAAGGTCACCCTGGTCTCCTGCAAGAAAAAAAGAAACTCCAGATGAAAGATAAAGGGGGAACTCCCAAAGCTGCATCCAACAGAGCAGGATTTCACCCATATTTTTGGGTTACCTCTGTTTGATGAACAAGCTCACTGTTTGATGAGACACATCTGAATGGATCTTGCAGCTTATTCCTAAGAATCACAGCTTCATGATTTTTCCTTTTGAAGCCTCTGCATCATTTCCCATTTGTTTGCTTATTTGTGGAAGGAAAAGGAATTAATTATTTAGTTCTCTTTCTGAAATTCTGTTTGTGGACTTGATTTCACATCTTTAAAGCCTTCCTTTATGTCCTGTAGAGCTCCAGAGCATTTTATTAATTAACAATTTTACATCTCTTTTGGAAGCTTGATCCACAATTAAAAACTGGTCAGAAACGTCTAATTTATTAGATGAATAAAGCCAACAAATAATGTAAAATTCCTACTAAGGCAAATCCCAGCCTTGCAGGAACAAGTGTGTGAGTCATTCCACTGAAGTGTGGTCAGTTCAGCTGCTCTTGCATCGCATTAGACAGGTGCTAATATGTCTGAAAACAGGCAAAGAAACAAAAAAAAAACCCACTTGGCTAAAGAGACAAATACCAATGGATTTTACTGTGAACTGCTCCTGCTCCTTGGCTGGAAAGTTGCTTGACTGGAGAGAGCTGCCTGACTCACAGGGCTCCACGTAACTTATGAAGTATCTCACAAAATTCACAGCAGTGGTGCAAAGCCCATCTTCATGCATACAAGAAGGTCAGAGCATTGATCTGTTTAAAAGAAGCCTCTGCCTTGATAAAGAAATCAAGAGACAAGATTTTTTTGTTGACAGAGTCAGTATTCCCATCCTCTTGGTACCCTTCTTGTACAGCCCTCCAGTAAAGGCTGGAGCCCAGGACTGACCTTGTCAGTGTCATTAACTCTTCCTAGGTTGGATTTCTTTCTTTTGCATGTTGGAATTCCATGTCCTAAAGCTCTGATTAATTCATATAAGCAGTTGTTCTTGATGAAGCAGTTATCCTTTGAAAATCCCATAAACTACCATTTGAAGAACTCAGGAATATAATTTCAGCCACTGCAGTGAAGCAGAGGCAGCATACTGAAGTCTGTGCTCCCTCCTGGACTCAAAACTTTGTAGAAACAATGAGTTCACACTGGCTGGCGTTTATTCAGAAAATTAAAACTTCAACGAAGATATAAACATAAAACCAAAAAAGTCCAACTTTTTTTTCTCTAGAAAGCTGAGATATCTCACTGAACTAACCAAATCCACCACATGCAATTTGGGAAAAGTTGTTATCCTAAGGGGTTTTTTTTATTCTGCTTGCTTGTGCAGCAGAAGGAGCACAGATAGCAAACATTGGATAGGTGCAGAAGTGTTATAACCTGTCCTAGAGGGCCAGGATAACTCAGGTTCTTGTTTATAAATCCCTTGGGGGAGATTAGACTGAAACAACATTGGATGATCAGTGTTTGCAAACATAAACATGTAGGGTTTATGGTAGAACAATTCATCTGCACAGAAAAATGGATGTGGAGTAATTTTGATTGTTATCCATAGTAAAATGCCAGTATAAAAGCATAAAGACACCACTTACAAAAACATATAAGAAAAAGAAGGAAAAGGTAGTAGTAGAAAGATCTCACCACCTGTAGGGCTCACAATAAAACTTGGTCGTTGCAATTTTAATGTCTGTTGATCAAAGTGATGATCACAGACCAGACTCAGCAAGTGTTGGGAGAAACTCCAGGAATACCACCTCTACTGGATTTATATCCATCAGATTCAGGTGGAAATGCCCAGGTACCTCCCCTGAGGCAGGGACTTTCAGCTGGATGTTGGTTTGCTGCTTTCCTTACCTTGTTTAACACCAGCTGTAGCCTGAGGTGGGCTGTGCTCACCCTCTCCACCTGGGCAGGTATTTTGCACATCGGCAGCTTCTCCCTCAATGTTTGACCCATCAGCATTCCAGTCTCTTCCAGTATCAGTGGTCCCCAGACCTGGGATGATTGGACAATAGCATTCTCTTTATCTTATCTCAAGTTCTTTTTATGGTCCTAATTACAGTTGGAAGATACATTTGGGAAAGGGGTGGCCTTCAGTGGCCACAAATGCACAGCTGTTTTGTTTTTTTCTCTTTGCAGTTTGCTACAGTGGACACACGCCTTTTGACATGCAGAGGAAGAAGATCTGCTTATGGGTTTGTTTTTTTTGTCTTAATTTTCTCTCCAAAATACCACTGGACCATAATACTCATCCCCAAATAAATTCAGCTGTGTCTAGAGTCTGGTTCCTATGACAATATTTTATGGACAAATAAGGGGCAAAGTCCATTTTTTGGTCTGGAGAACACACCAGGTTGGCATGTGTATGATTAAAGATCCTTACTTGGAAAGGGCAATTCATTCTGCCCTTTGAGAGCAGTCCCTGGCTTGTGCTGCTCCTTAAATGATATTTAGACATTGCCTGGGAAAGACCTCCTTGAAGGGCTTGAAATCTGCTCCACGATGGAATTTGTCCAGGCAGTGATAAATCAGTGCCCAAACCTGGGTTCTTCTCCCTTTTCCAGTGCAGACCACAGTGGCCAAAGGCTTGGATGCAGAATAGGGATGCCTCTTTAGTCAGAGCATGCCAGGAAAGCTGTTAAACATGTTGTCAAGCTTGTGATGACAACCTCTGCAACCTCTGTGGATGATACTTGATCTGCATGTCTTGTACTGCCTCTCCTCACTCTTGTCTTGTTAAATAAATATTCTGAGCATGGACCTGTGTGTGATCTTACATCTGCCAGCAGGGTCTCACCTCCCTCTCCTGCTGCAAGGGAAACAGCACAGAGCCTTGAAATGTGACACAAATAAAAAATAACCACTGTTTCTGCACATAAAAGTGCATCTCTCAGAGCCCTGTGACTTGGCAGTGCCCTGACCAAGTGGCTGCTCTGCTGAGGCAGCTCTCAGATCGAGGTGAAAAAAACACAAATAATGACTCAGGTCATGGACACAATTCATCATCGTCCTATTAATCAGGGTGGCCTGCCTGTCCCCTGCTCTCTCCTGACACACACACTTCCCTGGTGGAGTTTCAGGATCACAGAAACCTAATAAGGAGCCATTTTCACAAAATGAAAGAAAGAGCCATGCCCAGCAATGCTGCATGAAAAGGCAGATTCACTGCTGTGGTGAAATTTGTCATCAGAGCAAACAATTTCTTACGAGTCTGCAGGAAGACACTGCAACCCCAGGGTGGGACTGATGAAATTTCTGTGCTTGAATGGTACTGGGTGTATATTACACCTCCCTTCTGGCACGAGAATTGAGTCAATGGCATTTGGTCAATCTTGGTGCATGTATTGCCTGCAGACACGTTTGTCTGAGGAAGTGGGGGGTAAATCCGTGGGCAAGCAAAACCCGAATAGTTTGTGGACTGTTAAATTAGATGCCCTAAGCCAACCTGTAAATATTGCACTTTTCCCTTTACACAAGATGCTTTCAGCCAACAACTGCCAAGGCCAAGACAGTCCAAATTATTGGAAGCAATTATGTCTGATAGACATATTTTGGACTGAGCTTGTGCTGTTTCCTAAGACAAGACCTCTTTCTTTGATAGATTTATGTCTTTGACAGGGATACAAGAGATTTTTTAGGTACTCATCACATCTCACAACAAAAATAGTATTTTATAAATCAAGAAAACCTTTAAAGGCATCTTTTCTGAGGATATGTTGACACTGGTGACTAGGAAAAACAGTGTAAGCTAGGAGTAAAAAAACAGTGCAGACTTTAAAGTAGCAGAAGACATCTTACTGGTTTTGTGATTTATTTAACTTAGCCTTCCTTTCCCAAATCACTCCTCCCTGCTTTTACACCTTCAATCTCCCAAACCTGATTTTGGGAACTGGAGGTTCTTGCTGGGGGGCCTGAGGCAGAAGGAGTAAATCATTACTGGGATAAATGTGGAACTGTTGTCATAATCCCTGGAGATTGTGAGTGATTGAAATGGTGTTGGAAGTATGGGGTCAATTTGGGACGCAGAATCTGAGGGCCTGACATGACACTGATGTTAAAGGTCAGGGGTTGGGATGGTATTGGTCGTACTTAAAAACCAAAAGCTGCCTGTTGGAGGGAAGGGGTTGTATGTTTACTGAAGGGAAGAGGAGATGTTGCTTCCATGGAGTGTGGAGCAGGTCCTGGGGTGACAGAATGTGAGAGAGGCTGTATTGGCTGTGTAGCCTCATGTGCTGTCTCTGGCAGTGCCCAGGGTGGCATCAGGTATAAGAACAAGGTAAACACATCTCACTAAATTATTCTTCTGGCATCCAACCACTTGGTGTTCAGAGATATCCTGATCTGGAGTGGTTTCTGGGTATTTTGTAAAATCAGTGGCTCTCTTGGTGTGAACATACCCCTGAAAACTCACCACTTCTGAGCACCTAGAGCAGCCTGTGAAGAAGAATTTCCCAGCCTCATGGTAAACACTTTTGGGTTTGCTTTGAACTTACCCCATGGGAGAATTTGAAGCCCATTCCTATTCTCTTTCTTTGTCTTATCCCCACTAGAAAATAAAGTGCAGCAGTGGGAAAAGTGTCTGGTGGGACTAAGGAAGGATGTGTTCCTCCAACAAGTCACAACAGAAGGGCAGGCCCAGCCAAGTCTTGTTCCTACTGCTTTCCCTGGGAGGGATGAAGGGGTAGAGAGATGGAGGAATGAAGGGATTGAGAGGCAGAAAGATGGAGGCATGGGAGTACCTAGGGAAGGAGCAAGGTCAGTGTCCCCTCTGTCCCCAGCTGTGCTCAAGCTATCAGTGAGATCCATGGGCAGCAGCTCCCTGCAGAGGCTGAAAGTTTAAAATGGTTTAAATTTCTGATGACACATTCAGTAGAAACAGGATGGGCTGTATTAGAGGGGTCCTACTGGACACTGACCTGATAAGGACATTGCTCCCAGTGTCCTCAGAATTTTTTGGTTAATAATGAAAGCATAGGAGTTTTGGATTTTTTCCCTCCTTTTTTTTTTTTTTTAATTTTTTTTTTATTCTGTCATTGTTTTATTATGACCACATCCCTCTCCAGCTGCACATTAGCATTCTTCCTCTCTCCAAATCCTCCTCCCTCATTTCCTGCTCACAGTGCTCCCTTCTCCCACTCTTCCCCAGAGCTGCTTGTCATGACACAGTGAAACAGGAGCAAATGTGTGGATAGAGGGCGGGGCCATCGTTCACCTGCAGCACAGAATCGGCAGGACAGAGACAGCAAGAAGGGCAGATTCCTCCTTGCTCTCTCCTTCTGCCCAGTTATCCTGCTGCCATGGCCTTTTCCAGACTGATACTGCCTCATTTTCCTTTACCTGGCAGCAGAAGCACTTGCCAAGGTCTGTTGACTTGGGAGACAGCTCTGTGGATGGTGCATCAGAGATTTTCTGGGACGTGGCTGTAACAGGAATTTCCATCTGCAGTCTCTGTTATGTTGCTTTCCTTATGGCTCTGGAGATCTTACTGCCACCCACACGTTTATGTGTAAGGCACTGCCTATAGCTTGATATAAAGACTTCCAAAGAGTCAGATTGGTCACAGAAAAGTCATGAAACCAACACATTTTCAGCAAGTGATGAGCTGATTTCTAATTGAGGGGATGGTGATGATAGAGCAGAAGTGTTGGTGGGGGCTCTCTTATTTGTGCCTGTGAGGTTGCACTGAGTTGCTCAAGGTAAATGCAGTTTAAATTGAGAAATTGAAAGTGATATGAATTTAAAGGAGAATAATTTGTTTTGTTCCCTTTGCTCGCAGCACATTTTCCCCTCTAAATTAGCTGGCATGAGAGTACAGGCACTGAAAAAAGAAGGAAAAAAAAGTCCTGGGAGTTCATTTCTTTGTGTTTCCTACAGGGCTGAGTTTCAGCTAATGAAGCAGAAGGGAATCTGCTGTGTGAGAGAACAGAGCTCTGGCACTGGCAGGCAGGGAGCTGAGGAAGCACAGCAGGTCTCTCCCTGGGTGTGTGATGTGGGTGCCCCCTTCACACATCAGTTCTGACCTCTCTTGAGAGGCACTCAAACAAACCCTCATGAGAGAAAGGGATTTGTTTGCCAAGGAGTGCCTTGAAGATCAGATGCCAGCAGCCTTCTGGGGTGTTTATCTCAGTGCAAGCCTGTGAGAAAATTCTGTCAGCATCAACCTTTTTGAAATTAATATCTGATTTTAGGGCCTTTTTGGTCATGCCTCACTACTCAATAGAAAAGATACCAAAAATTATGATGATGAAATTCTATTCATTTGCTGGAACTGATTCACCAGAAGTTGGATATATAGTAGATATAAGAATAATGAAGCTTTTTTTAAGCCCTACATTGTCTGACAAATAAAGAAATGCATCAGCATTCCCATTCCCACAGGCACTGTCTTTCATTCAATACTTTTAAAAACAAAGCCCAGACCTGAACACTGCTTGAGGGTACTGTGTCCCTTTAAAATGGAGCTCACAGATACACCTCATATTCTTCTCATGTTCTCCTCATTTCTTCTCATGAAGGACATGACAACAGTTGATGTGAAAATCCAGTTTGGGACAAACTCTTGGCCAGGGATGGGCTCTTTACTATGCACTTATATTTTGGGATATTGGCATAAAGGGGGCTGGAAAGCAACTTTTGGCAAGGGCATGTAGTGAGAGGACAATGGCAGGGCAGCTTCAGATTAGATATTAGGAAGAAATTCTTTCCTGTGAGGGTGTTGAGGCACTGGCACAGGTTGCCCAGAGAGGTTGTGCACTCCCATTCCTGGAGATGTTCAAGGCCAGGCTGGATGAGGCTTTGAACAGCCTGGTCTGGTAGAAGGTGTCCCTGCCAATGGCAGGGGGTTGGAATAAGATGACCCTGGGATTCTGGGCACGGTTCCTCAGTTGGAAATTTCTGCCACAAAATTCATTACTAGTGCTGGAACAAGAGCACTGCCATCACCTCTCATTTCTGGGCTTTCCTGGGGAATGTTTCCAGAGTTGTGCTGATGTGATGTGCCTGACAGAAAATGATCTGAAGTGAGTAATGTCTTTCACAGCAGGTCAGTTCTAGACCCTCATGTTGATATTGGAAAAATATTTTTTATTATTATTTATTAATATTTTATTGTTATTTTTGTGTGCATGCCTCATCCCTAGAGGTGTTTGAAGCCAGGTTGGAAGAGGCTTGGGGCAACTTGGTCTAGTGGAAGGTGTCCCTGTCCATGGAAGGGTTTTGGAACTGGATCTTCAAGGTCTCTTCCAACCTATGATTTAACGATTTAACAATTTAATGACTTTTTATGATATTTAGATATAATCTACCCAGATAAGCATATGGCTGGACCATTGATTTTTTAACCATTTCAATATATCTGTGTTTTTTAGCAGGGCAGTTCACCAACTTTTAGAAGCTCAGTGTTTCACAAGAAACAGGAATATTGGAGCTGTCTCCTTGTTCCATGGAAATGTTAACAAACGAGCTGTCACCCTACAGCAGCTCATCGAACCTGATTTTGAAAGCTCTTTTAGGGAGGGCTCACACCTTTCCCTGGGTGAACTCCAGTGTCTGGCTGCTTGGATAAACAGCTTGCAAACATCTTTCAAAAATTTCTGTTCTCTTTTCCACAGGTTTATTCCAGACAAGAGACGTCAGGGCTTGATTTAACCCGAGGCAATCAGCAGTGTAAAGCATAAGGCTGACAATTAGTGTTGAAGAGGCAGCAGATGGGGGGGCTCTGCTGCCTGACCTTACTCCCCACTCAGGGGACACCTGTCACCTGTGACAGTCCTGATCCTCCAGCACTGCTGAGCTTCTTGCCCCTGCTAAATGGCCTCTATTTACTCTTCTGTTCAAAGCAGTGGTTAGCTGGAAAATGTCCAATTTTGTGAGTAACAGCTGTTACTGTAGAAGTGACAGGCTCCATTAATCTAAAACAATCTCCAACCTGAACTGTACAGCCAAGCAAAGGGACTTGTCCCAGGGAAACTCTGCTGCTGCAGATATGTGATGCATTGAGGCTCTGAGAAAGGCAAGAGAGCATTTGCAGTCTGTCAGGAAAATAGAATAGCTTATAGGAAAAAAACCTGCAGTACCAGCAGCTTCCAGACATGGCTTTTTGCATCATATTTTTCTGTTAGGTTACCACTTAGTCCTTAAGAAAAATAAAAAAGTAGACAGTGGGCTTGTGATATCATTTTGATGTTGTTACCCTTTCTTCTATTGTGGGAACACAAGATTCACCTCTGACTGCCCTGGAGGCTCAGGGACCTGGGCAGAGGTCTCAGAGACCCTGGCACAGAGCCCAAAACACCTGTGGTTTGGATTTTAGCCCTTGG
>VZTB01018379.1:17846-90242 GCA_013397245.1 Thryothorus ludovicianus
CAATTAGTAAATAGTCTGTATGTAATTTTTAGTATAAAAGACAAACATCACCTCTGAGGGGGGAGAAGGCCTTTGACTGTCTTGCTGGAAGGAGCTCGGCAGGGCAGAAAGAAAATGTTTCAGGTAAGAGAGAATAAACAACCTTGAACATGAAACCTGAAGAGTTTCTGCTCTTTTCTTCCACCTCGGGCTTGGAAAAAGGACTTTGCTAACTCAGGGAAATTTCTGCAAAAAGGCAGAGAACCCGAGATTCTATGACTTTCAGGAAATTACCTTGAAGCCAAATTTTATTGTGTCAGTATTTTAAATAGTTTGCTAACATGGTAGTCCTGGAGGTCCCCTCAGAAAATGGAGTTACCAAGGCAAGGTGAGCTCACCCTGCACTGGCTGCACAGTTTATCACTCACAGGGATTTCTTTTGACCAAGTGAGGAGAATTTTGTCAATGTAAATTTCCTCCATTTTTTTGTCAGTGAGTAACCTACAGCTTGTGGAGCTGAAGTAATTCAGACATGTGTCTCATTTCTTTTTTTCCTGATAGTGTTGCATTCAGTCATGACAGAGCTATCATAGAATGGTTTGACTTGGAAAGGACATTAAAGCCCATCTATTTCCAACCTCCTGTCATGGTCAGAGACAGCTTTCACTAAAGTAGGTTGCTCACTTTGTATTTCTGTAGTTCCTCTTTCCCATGGACTTCATTAAGCTTAAAGAAAAAAGGAATGAAAATAACTTCACCTTACTCTTAATTAGACATTTTTTCCCCTTTCAAGTTTCCAGGGACAAAAACCAAATCTGTTTTCATGTAACATATTTGCCTTCGTTTGCAGAGTGCCATGGATAAAAGTCACAGGGACTGGTGTTTGTTTTTGCTATAAAGGTTCAGGGGAGTCTGAAAGCTCTGAGCCTACAGAGAGCTAATAGACACAAGAGAGCTTGGAAAACAGCAGCTCTTGCTTAAATTTAGCAGCTTCAAAGCCCAAGCAAAGGCTGTGATGCAGAAGGCTTTGAAGCTAGACAATGGAGAGCCTGAATTACCCATCTGAGCCCAGCCACATGGCAGACAAGGAGATAAGAAAAGGGAGCAGTCATGGTAATGTGCAGAGAAAACATGTCCTGATGTCCCCCTGAGATTTTATGAGGTTTGGATGGGGAGATGCCCGGCATGATTCTGGGGCACCAGCAAGTTTCTTTCACTCAGTCCTGGCTTCCAAAGGAAATCACAGAGTATAATGTCTTGCACCTCTCCCAAGGTGTTCTCCAGAGACAAATTCCAGAGCCAGGTTCAAAGGATTCTCCTGTGCTTATGTTTGCTGAGATTCTGTATCTCTCCAGGTTCCTGCAGGTATTTCAGCTCCCACAAATTCAGCAGGTTTTGTATTCCTGAAGATATGTAAACTGACACTGAAAGGTTATTTCAATTGACTTCCAGCTCTCTGGAAATATGAGAGGCAGAGATTTTGCTCAGGCCTGCCCCTGACTTTCCTAAACACTTTCCACACTTATCTGTGTTACAGCTCTGTCCAAAGAAGAATTATGGGCTCTTCTGCTGTCAGGACCTCCTCTACTCTTTCCTCACTTGTTCACCTCCTTCTGGTGTCCCAACAGTGCCTGGAATAAATTGGTAGATCCATGTGCTTGTGTTTGTATAAGCAGAGATCAGAACCCCGTCCTACTCGAATGATTTAGAGATCAATTATTTAGACATACAATTTAGCATCAACCCAGGACAATCTGTTTACATACAGATTCATTTAAAGAAAATAACAGCATGGGTAAGAGGCAAGCACTCAGAAAAATGACCCTTCCACTCCTCTAGTTCCTGTCTCTGCTGTCCCACCAGCATTGCCTTCAGGTGTTTTCTTCTGCTTGCTGTGGTACAGCACAATCCCTCATTCTCTGCTCCTCAGGAGATCCATTAGTGTTTCATCCCCCTCTGAATCACAAACTGCTAGTCACAGAGAAGATGTCTTCACTTTCCTACCTTAACTCTCAAAAAAGTTGCAGGTAGTGATGGTGGTAAAAAGGCAGGTCTTGAAGACAGAAATAAATAAAAGCAGCTCATTTAATCAATTGGAAGCACTTACAACAAAATTCAGAAAATGTACAGCACACCAAAAGGCAGGCATTTTAAATCTCTAAATTTTGTTGAAAGGCTGCAAAAGTGTCTGAGAATTGTAAAAGTGTTTTTTGGTTTGTGGATAGCCTCTCAAGTCACTGCAATTTCCTGATGCTATAATAATAAAAGCCAGAAAGACTGCTCAGCCCAGCTTTTCAGATCAAATTGATTGACAGGAAGACTAATCCCATGGAAACCACAGAATCTGCCCCATTTTCTTCTCCTAAGACCCTCATGCATGACTGAATCTCATTTACCTCTGCACAATTTAGTGTAATTACATCTCTCTACTTTAAGTAGAACTTTTTTCCTGGTAAAGGTGTTTTGAAAGATGAGATTGAGTGTCTCTGGCAACTGCACAGGGCTTTAGTCTCTGTACTGTAGAAAAATACAAACTTTATTTCTCTCATTCCTCCACTGTTTCAGCCTCCTTCTCTGCACGTTTCCATGTGCAGTAGAAAAGGGACCCAACTCCTATCTGGTACTGATTTTCACTCTCTGAATTCAACTCCTCCTCAGACAGGGATTTTGTTCAAATCAATATCAGATCTTGTGGAAGATAATCAAGACTGTTTCTGCCAGCTGTACTGTTAAAGATAGGAAAGGGAAATTTGGGGTCGGGCAAGCGGAGATGTTGATTCTTTAGTAAATGCATGATAAGATGTTTTCAACGACAAGAGTAATTGAAATGCACAGTAGAACAGACTCATGCACAATGAGACGTCTCTGATTTTTCCTGTCATCTTGGGAAGCAGCAAAATTCCTGTAGCTGTTTTGATTCGTGAGGCAGATGCTGACAGAAAAATCTATATTTTCCCTAATTTCTATGTGTTGAATGATATATAAATAATTATAAAAGAGCTCAATAACATCTTCTCATTTTATTCCCAAGCTCTCTAAGGCAAGATACAGGAAAGATGGCCAGCAGGAAAGATGGGTCATGTTTTATCTCTATTCTACCTAGTATTTTGCAGCTTTAGAAGAACTCCAGACCCTCCTGGAATTGTGATTGCCTTACCAGTGTCTAAGGCATATCACAGCCCCAGGGACAGAGACTTCACAGAGGTTTTCTTTGTGAAGAAAATGGATCATAGAATCATCTAGGCTGTAAAAGGCCTCTAAAACCATTAATTTCAACTGTTAACCCAGCACTGCCAAGCCCACCACTCAGCCATGGCCCCAAGTGCCTCATCCACACACACACACACACACACACCTTTGGAGCACTTCCAAGGACCACTTCCCACTCTAGGGATGTTCTTGCCCAGTTGTATTTCTTTTTTCCTTAGCAGAAATGGTCACTGCCACGGAGGCTGGGCCAGTCCTCAGATGGGCAAAGGTTTGGAGTTCAGGCTCTGAAAGCAAACCAGGGGTTTAATGATGAGTGAGCAGAGCTCCCAGTTGAGGTGCAAACACTGCTGGCCATCAGATTGTGCCCTCCGCACTTCAGAGCTTTTTCTGTGTCTGCTTCTCATTCCTAAGCTTTTCCTGCTGCACTGAAGCACTCCTGGAAATTGTGGATGCTAATGGCACAGTGGGCAACAGCAAAGCTGCCCAGCAGGAGGGGAGTTTTTGAGCCTTTCAGGAGGAATTTGCATTGCTGCAGCACCAGGGATTCTCACGAGAGGGGCAGGGCTCTGTTTGGTGAGGATCTGTAGGAACAAAAAATAGCAGAGCTCTCAGTCTCGGGAACAAGAAATGTGCAACAGCGTCTGAAAGAAGTAAGAGAGAAGGTGTGAGAGTAAAGGAGGAAAACTGCTCACTAGGGACACATAAAGCCTCTTTTTAGCCTCAGCCAAATCCTTGTGAAGGTCTACCAAGGCTTCATAAGCATGAAAATTATACACAAGCCTGATTTCATAAAAATGAGGAGATAATATTAACAATAACAATATTAATGAATGGTTGCTTAAGATGGTTTAATTTCTAAATAGACCATGTTAAAGGCGAAGTGGGGTGCTTACAGGCCACCTCTGATAAGAAGAAGGAGGTTAAACACAGTATTATTTTTCAGTTTAGGACCTGATTAAACACTTGAAACTCACTGCACACCTGGTTTTGAGTGTAAATGTCTCAGGCCAGGATCTAACCCAGAAAACCTGGACAATCTCATGACCCCTTATTTACAGGGTAGCTTCAGGGGCAGGGAGGGGAAAGAGAAAGGAGAAAGAGATGCTGCTTGATGAATAGCAGTATGAGACACATAAATTAAAGTAATTTATAGTGTTTAACATTTTTGAAGTTTGTTGCTCTCTATCTGATTGTTGTTTAGGCCATTCCCTCACACAAGAGTTCCTCCATGTGCAGAAAATAACACAAATCATAACAAATTTTCCACTTTGTTTAAAAAAAAATAAAATTGAAACCTAGTCTCTTTATCCCTAAACTCTTACATAAAGAACAAAACAAAAATCTCATTTTACAGCCTCCAAGCAACTCCTTTCCCTATGGGAAAGTGCCTCTGTGGCATCTAACTCAGAAATACGTGGTTATGGAGAAGAAATTTTGGATGGCCTGAGAGTTAAGGTACAGCCACCTGTCCAGGCTGTGGGAGTGGCAGACACCCAGCTCAGAACAGCTTGAGGATCTGGGCAACAGAAACAGAAAATGAGGCCACAGAAAACATTCTCTGCTGGTTCCTGCAGGTCTGACATGGAGAAACCCCTTGCTCTGCTCAAAATCAGGCACCCAAAATTCCAGTTGTGCAGCTTCAGCTTTGGTAATTGGCATAGAAGAGCTGAAGAGGGTGAGAATGCTGTAGGAAACACTGGGCTGGAAAAGATTTCTGGTCAAGCCATTTCCTCTAGAGCGTACTGACTTCAGTTCAGACCACATCAGTCTAACCTTTCCTTAAATATCTCTGCTGATGGAAATATCACAGCTTCCCTGTTTGAAGGATTTCTTGTACGCTTCTGCTTTCGTTTCCTAAATTCTTTAAAAAAAATTCTTTAAGAATTTTCTGTGTCTCTCTTAAGCAGTCCATTATGTCTTTTTTTTTTTTTTTTTCCTACAGTTCCTACAGTTTTTCTGTTTTGTCTGTATTGTTGCTTCTGCAGAAAGACCAGATTCCAGCTGTGGCTACAAGTAGATAATTATGTGATATGATCTTCTTTATCTTCTTTAAGAGACTTATATGTTTATCTAAACATAGAAACAGTCAAAAAACACCTTTTTTAAAAGTTTATTTTAATTAAGACTTTTATCAGATCATTACATGAAAATTCATATTCTAATCAGATATCGTCATATTCCTTCAGGTTAATAATGCAAAATAACACCTGGGGGACTTTTAGACATTATACAGGTAATTTTCTGTAAAATATCTGTTCCAAAATCTGGGGAGCCTTGTGTTGCTAAGGAATGGTAGAAGATGTGTTGCACTTTATTAGTGAAATCTCAGATACCTGGTTGGGAATGGCAGAGTACTCTGACACTCCATCAGAATTTAAATCACACAGCAAGAACTACTACTGGCATTTCTTTCTAGTTTCTGATAATCTTTCCTTCATGCCTGATTTCTCTCTGGAGCACAACAAAAGGACAGCCTTTAACAGCTCAGGAGCCCCATCACAAAGTTCTCAAGAGATGCTGGTATGAATTCTGACTTTGCTGAATATCCCATGGTGGGTGTTTGTAAGGAGAGCATTGCTCAGGTGTTTTTGGCTCAATGTTTTTATCCTGCCTTCTCTCTCAGCACCTGCAATGACTCATGGTGCCATTACAGTTGCTTGGATTACACTTCTTGAATAGATGAATGAAACACTGAATAATCACAAAACCACAGAGCAATTTGCCTTGGAAAGGACCTTAAAGATGACCCAGTTCCAACCCCTGCCACGGGCAGGGACACTTTCCCCTAGACCAGATTGCTCCAAGCCCTTCCAGCAGGGCTTTGAACACTCCCAGGGATGGCATCCACAGGCATTTCTTGTGCCAAAAAACATTGACAAGGCAGAGCTGAGGGAAGGGCTTGTAAGAAAGGACCTACAAAGTTATTTCATGAGGGAATTTACATCCAGTTCATTGCTCTGGACAAGTGTAAATGGGATTTATTGTTCAGCCAGGGAGCTGTTTGTGAGGCTGAGGTCTGTACATCCAACTCCTGAACTGTGATCTGACTCCTGCAAGCAAACAGTTTCTCCAGGGCTTCGTGGCTGACAAATACATCCTGTGATTGCTGTCCCTGAGGGCAGATCCTGGGCCAGGGTTAATGGAAACAAGTTCAGTTTAATTTTTTTTCCCCAAACTTTCCGAGCAAGCAGCTCTCTATCTTCTGTCTTGGAAATACAAACTCAGTGATGGACTTGCCGTGGGTTGATGATTTTTAAAGCAGTGCTGATCTCTCTAGAGGTGTGTGGGAGTTCTCTTAGACCTCTGTTTTAACAGACTCCAATTACCACTGCCCCTGTATCTTTATTTAACCCAGTAGCAGCACTGACAGTGGCTGAGGGGATGCAGCTGCTGAGGCTTTCTGTGAAATATCCAGGAATTGTAGAGTGTGTCTCAAATTTTCTGTTTTGAAAATGGCTCCATTCTGATAACCTGTTCAAAGCCGAGTTCAGGCATTGACACTGAAGTGGAATTAGTTTGTCAGATATTTACATCACAATTTAACATGTTTTCCTTTAAACCTGTGGATGTCTGGAGCAATTTTATGAAATAAAAGCACAAGGTTCTCCTGAGTGCAAAGACCACTTGAGCAATGTAAAAAGTGATTTTTCAACCATTTGATCTTTCAATGCAAAAACTTGGGGTATTGATAAAGTCCAAGTGAAGCTCAGGTTGAGTTATTGCCAATACCAGTTTCTGAAAAATGACCTTAGGATGGTTCCAGTTGTGCTGTTATGCAGCCCCACAAACCTCTGAGGTATTGCCCAGAGCAGCTGTGGCTGCCCCATGCCTGGGAGTGTCCAAACCCAGGTTGGATGGGGTTTGGAGCGAGCTGGGATAGTGGAAGGGGTCCCTGCCCATGGAATGAGATGAGTTTTGAGATCTCTTCCAACCCAAACCATTCTGTGCTTTTCACAAATCCACTGTCTCATCCTGTCACAGCTTCCACCTGCCTGTGGGTTCTTGGATGTTTGACCCTGCACCTTTTTTCCTTCTAAACAAGATTTCCTGTGACATTGACAGGGCTGAAAATCCAGAGGTGGCATTAATGTCACCTCCCTTAGGTGGTGCCTTGCTCAGTGTTGGAAATGCCAGGCTCACCTTGCAGGCACTGCAAAGGAACAGGCATTATTCATCTGACTGATTTTTAACATCTGAATTATACCCTAAGATGAACTGTTGTTTTTTTCTGTTGACTCTAAAAGCACATTCCTTTCTAGTTCAGGTGTAGACCTTTAGACCTTATGATGAACCCAAATCACACAAGCTTTTGACTGAAGAATGTAATTTTATGTAAAAATGTTGTAAATTAATAACTTTTAATCTGAAGTGCTTTCTTTGAGGTGCCATTTTTAAAAAAAGGAAAATTTTCCTCTCTTCCTCTTTTGGTTTGTCCTTTTTTCTTCAGCTCTTTTTCCTCCTTTTAATTTTTTTTCTCCAGCTATGAATGCATTACATTCCTCTTAAAGCAGTTTCTTAACTTTTCTGCACTTTCTATTCAAAGTATAAGAAAGTTCAGGAAAAGTTAAGCACAGAATTTCTTTCACATACTAATATTTCATAAGATGTCCAAGGAAGAATTTTAAAAATTGTTCAACAAAAGCTGATCTTACATTTTCAACAAAATGCTAACTTTTAATGAACTAAAGAGTGATGAACTCTAATTATAACAATGAACTCTAATTATACCATTTCATATTTTCATCAATACTCAGGCTGACTGCAAATGTTGGCACAATGAGGTCTCTTTTACTGACATATCCAGAAATAGTTTTATCTATAAAATTCCAATGACATTGACTAAAGAACAAGTTGTTCAATTCTTGGAAGAGCTTTTTACTTAAATGTTAGTCTTTCTTTGACTGTAGAAAGGACAGACAGTTAAATGAATGAAAAAAAAAATAACAAGAGACAATAGAGAGACCTGGAGAATAAATGGTATTCATGGTTTGGAGTTAATCCAAACTCTCTATTGTGCTGTGATGATCTCAATGGCAATAACTCTGATCTGCTTCTGATGAAAGGAGCTACAAGAAAGAAGGAGACAGACTTTTCACAAGAGCATGGAGTGACAGGACAAGGGGAAATGGCTTCAAACTGAAGGAAAGTAGGTTTACATTAGACACTAGGAAAAAAAATTCTCTGTGAGAGTGGTGAGGCCCTGGCACAGGTTTCCCAGAGAAGCTGTGGCTGCCCCATCCCTGGAAGTGCTCAAGGTCAAGTTGGATGAGGCTCTGAACAATCTGGTTTAGTGGAAAGTGTCCCTGCCCATGGCAGGGGGACTGGAATCAGATGATCTTCAATCCAATCTTTTCCAATCCAAACCATTCTGTGATTCTGTAATTTGTTGTTTAAGTGTTAATACACGAAATTTGAACAATTCAGAAGACATGAAAAAAAAACCCTCAAGTGCCATTTCAGGTACCGTGGGGTGAGAACAAGGGGGAGGATGGTGTGAGGATGTGGGGTCCATGCTGGGACACCACCAGGGACAGCATGTGCAGTTCTGACATCTGGAGAGATGCTGCTGGAATTTAATAAGGCGAAACACAAGCAGTTAAGGAATTTGGATTTCTCTGATGTCAGAGGGAAGCAGCTAATTGGATGTTCAGCCATTGACTGGGTGTGCATATTTTCTCTTTGAATGCAAATTCCTCCTGGGCATAAATCCCTAGCAGGAGGAAAATTAGGTACCTGGTGGTTTATGCTTAAATTGTAGAAAAATTGATCTTGGGTCTGTCCTCTTTAATTTTTTTTTTTTGTGCAGCACCTGGTATAGGGGGATCACAGCAAAGCTGCAGTTATTACTATGAAACAGCATGTAAGATTTATCCTTTTCTCTCTAAGACCTGCAGAAACATTTTAATTTAAATAGTACACGGAGAAGCTTATTTTGCATCCTGTTAATTAAAAAATTGCTAAAATCCTAAAGGTGTCTGGATGTAAACCTGAAAAGAGATTTGAGCTCAGTGAGTCTCACCAAAATTTCTGCTTGGTAAATATGCAAATCCCAAAGTGCTGCAGCACTCTATTACAACATGAAAACATTCACTGAAAACTTATTGCTGGTTACTGTGCTCGTGCTAACTATTTAATGGTGAGTCTGCACATTTTGGGGGAATATTTGAAATGGGGATGGGAGGGAAGACTGTGCAATCAGCCACCTTATCTTTAACTTCTCATCCAATTTCCATTTTGAAAGTCTTTAATGGAGAAGCAAAGCATGTTTAATTGATTGCCATTAAAATCTTCAAAGGAACAAGCAAGATGAAAGTTGTTTCTAATTACTGCATTATGATGTAAGCTTAACGATACGACACTTCTCCAAATTGATTTTATTAGAATTTAAGATGAGGAATTAATTGAGTTGCTGTATTGATCCATTTTACTTTTCCCCCATTTAACATGTCCAGTGCCAAAAAAACACTATTGAGCTGTGGAATAGTAATGAGGACTTAAGAAGGAAAGTCGAATTGAAGATGGATTGGCCAATAAAAATAACTTATAAAAACTATAGTGGGATGGCAGAATATAGTGGCAAAGACCAATTTATCTCTAGGTTAATTAGAGTAAATTAGGGTTAATTCTTTGGTCATTTAACTGCTATTTTTTGTCTTGCTTCATCCTACCTGTTTGTACTAGAATAACTGCTTTCCTGGTAAAGCAATATTCTGAAAATCTTTGTCCAGTTCGGCTAAATTTGCCTTTGGAGTTGTCCTTAGAATTACTCCCAAAACCTAAAAACCACTTCCATGCATATGCTTGATCTTTCTTAAAGTTCTTCTTAAGGGTATTTAAGATTATTTTATTGGTCTAATTCTCCTAGAGCATGATTCCTGGTCTTTTCCCTGTGTGTCAGTACAAGAAAGTTGCTGTAAGGAAATTTAGGTGTTTAGAGATATAAGCCATTAAATTATTTTTGGCTGACAGTTGATTTTTGTGCTGTTCTGGGATAACTTTCCATAACTTCACAGAGTCATGGAAAGGATGATTTAGGGATGGAAGCAGGTCTGGTGGAAGCAGACTGCAAAGGACTCTGTCCTGTTGGTTTCAAATATCTGCAGGGATGGAGGCTGCAGACAGACCAATTCCTCTCACTTCTTTCTGAACTACAAAACTAAGTGAAAAGTATTCTGAGGGCAAAATGCTTCTCCAGGTGTTTGTTGCTGCATCTGAGATTTGAGTTGTGCTGCCTTGGCTTTGGTGCTTGTGTTGGGTAAATTAAACTGTTATATCTGAGATTTCAGAGTTCACACTGGTGTTTTCTCTGTCTTTCCTATTGATTATGCTAACTGGAATATTCTGTGTATACAGAGAGATTGCAGTGTAATTAAATACATGATTTACAATTGCATTTTAAGCTGTGGTAGAGTTTTAGGAGAGGCTGTTGCTATTTGAGCCTCCGAGCTGTAAATTCTCAGCTGACTTCTGCTAATACTTAAAGCCATAACACAGCTTAGAAAGAAATGAGAATGGACACACTTGGAGGTGTTAATTATAATCGTGCCTGGATTTCCTTGGAATTATATCTCTTCATCAAGCATTGATATCTTTCTTTGAAGACAGAAATCCCCACATTATTGATGTTCGCGTTCCCTCGTGCAGAGGGAAGAAAAATTGTGATGGAATGGTAACTTAAACAATAACAACAACAATAATAATTAAAAAATATAATTTGGAAGTAATACTCCTCTCTTTCATTGGAAAGAGCCTGGCAAAAGAACAATGATGCCAGCTTTCCCCCCAATGGTTCTCTTAGAGACAATTTATCCCTTTTGCCACCAGATAATTTACACACTATGCTGATGCCTTAAGTTTTAGCTTTCATATTTTTCAGATTCTGCACTGCATTGGTGTGCAACTCTGAACTTCATAGAAAGTGTTTGCAAGTTCTCCTCACAGTTCAGTCAGACAGAACAATTCTTTTCCAGGCCCAGAACCAGGGACACCATCACAGCTTCGGGCCCAAAAAGTGCAAACAGCAGAGAACTGAGGAGAGCAATCTGGGAGGATGGGATTTCATAACCTGGAGCTGAAATTGGACAATCAATCCCAATATGTAAATGGACCAAAACTTAACAAAGTGTAAAAACTCATGACTTGGAGTCCATCTTGGGTGTAGCCTCAGCCAGGCTCTTGCACTGCCCAGGGTGCATCCTTTGAAGGCCTTTTTAATAAATACCTTCTTTATTCCTTTAATACTGTCTGGTCTCTGCTCTAGGCAGCCTCTCAAGGCATCAATGCAGAGCCAGTTTATTTGCAGCCACAGAGTAGATTCTTATCAAAGCTCTATTGATGTAGCTCCTTTGTTAAAATCAGGAATAGCCTCTTATTCTAAATAACCAGGTCATGGTCTCTCACACATTTACTGATAAGTGACATTAGCATTAATTGGCAAAGTGATTGCAGAAATAGAGTGTTGTATTCAGGAGCAACTTTAATGAGCTTCTGGAGGATCAAAGGCTCCTGGAAGTTCAGAAGTTGCCCATTTCTGACGTTCATACTCAACTGAAGCTACTGGCATTTGGAACATGGCACTCCAGGAGAGAGGAGTGTGTGTTCAATAACAGCCCAGCAAGGGAAATAAAAGTAAGCAGCAAATATCTCAAAATGTGTATTTTTTTTTTAAATTGAGTTTTTAGTTCAAACACCAGGTGTAAAGCCAAATAATTGTGTTAAGTTTGAAGCGAAATGTTGATTACAGAAATCCACAGTGAAGAAACAGACTTGAAATGCAGCCAGAAAACACTCATTAATCAAGGGGTAATGGCTTGGTAGGGTAAGTGAGTAAACTTTAAAAAATCTTCTCAGTGGTAAATCCCAAAATCCTTTTGGATTAGATATTTCAGAAATATGTTCTTAGCTCCCAAATGGACAGGTACCTGCCTCACCAAAGAGGCACAGAACAGCTGCTGAATGAACACAAGCATTACTTGATTGCTTAAAATTAAAAGTGAAATTAAGAGCTGTGAGTCTTTATAAATGTGAAATGTAGCTCTGTCTCATTCACTCACCCTCTGGCTGAGGAGGGGAATCTGATGGAGCACAAGAGGGTTTGATTAGCCCCTCAAATCTGCAGCCCCAGTGAGAAGAGCTCCAGAAAAAACCTTGGAGGGCCGGCAGAAAACTTCAAGTGCCTTGAGTGTATTTTGTTCCTAAGCTGTTGGTAGTGACACCATGAAATTGTTATGAAATTTGCCATGAGTGTGCCCACACACACTGACACACATTTGTGTGAGTTTCTTCCAAAAAACCCTCTGGAGACCAGGAGGAGAACTATTTCTCTTCTATAAAGTAACTGCTTTCATGGCTTCTTGCATAGTCAAAAGGTGGAAATAAACCAGTATTTTATGAATCCTAGAATAAATTGCTTCAATTTATTTCCTCCCTGAGCATTTGACCAAAGAATGGTGCTAAGTGAGAGCTAATGAATTCACCAGGGAACAAAAACAAAGTAAATACATTTTGTGAAGGATCAATTCGGGGCTGCAATTTCTATCTCTGTGCCCATTTGCCTCTCTTTCCCACTCGTTTGTGGATTTTATCTCTCTGCAGAGCAAATAAGGTTGGATCACTGCTCCTGAAACTGGTACACGCTTGGCTAATGAGTGGAGCAGGGGAATTATTCACTGTAGTGTCTGTCACTCTTGCAAATTTTTTCCCAGATCTATTGGCATGGATCTGAGCAAGCACATGCATTAATCTATGCCCACTTCACTGAATTATTCCTGTAATTAACTGTGATGTGCCTGTCAAAACAGAGGTGGGAAAGCTATTGAATTTAAGTAAATGATGCATGAGTGGTGCTCTATACCAGCGGTAAAGTTTCCTTCGCCAAACTTCAGCTTTTAAGCATCAGTTGAAATCTAAACTGTCCAGGTTCTCTCAACAGCAGGTGGGAAAGGGATAGGAGAGCCTCTAGAGAGAGCTGGTGCTGAGTGAACAGTTGGACTCGATTATCTCAGAGGCCTTTTCCAGCCTTAATGATTCTATGGTTCCACAAAATGGCTTCTTACATTATCTAAAATCTTCTCTCCGTCTCTGCTCGTTCCAGTTTATGTTTGGTCCTTGATATCAATGTCTTCTCTGCCATGGGAAAAAGTGCTCAAGTAATTCCTAAATATTTTTGATGACCTCTTTCTGTCAACGCTTCTCCAGAGAGAGCAGGAGGCATTGGGAATTCAGCACAAGAACAGCATGATTACAATTCTGCTTTTTCTTCAGAGTGCTTAATATCCGTATTATCTTGTATGCATACATATTTAAATGCTACATGCTTCTTTTTAGCAATAGACTGCTGGTGGTTTGAAGTGCCCATAAAACTGCTGGAAAGTGGCAGTGCCAATTAATCTGTTGACAGATTTGTTGTTTAAATATTAACGGGATGTTAAGCAAATGTTGGCTGCTCTACCGAGATCCTTCAGAGCGCCTTTCTCCAAAGAGCTGAGGATTTCCACACACTGAAAATGTCTGGACACTGCAGGATGGGAAGGTTAGCACTAATCTTCTGTCCCTTTCCCCCACAGCTCCTAAACACACCACAAATGCCATTTACCCCTATAAAAAAAAGGAGATTTATGAAAGTATTATATAGAATGTAAACCCCTTACAGCAATAAACGATTTGAGCTGTGAGTTCGTAGAGGGTATAGCAGGGAAGGGTTCAGCCCTGACTGCTTCACCTTGGCAGTGGAAGGAGAAGTGAAAGTGGGGTGCCGAATTTATCTGTCTGCTCAGCTGGTGATGTGGGAAACCTTGGAAAAGCCTCTGGAGAAGAAGGAAATTTTGGTGCAGGATGAAGATGAGCTTGTGCCGTATCACCCATGAGGGCTGGGGTGAATTTGCTTAGAGGGGGCAGAGTTAGAAACAGGAGGTTGGTGGAAAGCAGGTCTGGCTCAGTCCTGCCCAGGAAAAAAAACACGTGGGGTCCAAAATAAGGACATTTATTTGTTTTTGATTTTCCTGGCCAAATACAGAGACCTTAAAGAAGCCCTGGAGCTCAGACCACGTGAACTTGGACATCTTGAGGCAGCAGCAACATGACAATAAAGCTGCCTCCTGCTCTGCAATTTCAGACATACCTTTCCCATTTTCTTTTTCCATCAAGCTCATTCGTGGTTCTGAACATTTCATTTCTGTCATTTCATCCTTTTACCTCTTTTATCCCAATGAGTTTCATATCTCCGAACCCATCCATCACATTTCAATTCAGTCTTGCATTGCTGCTGGAAGCCTCCCAATTTAATTTCTATTATTTCAACACATTACATGATAGTATGAACATAATTTGTTGACTGGTTCAAACTGCACATTGTTTTATTATTTAATGAAAGTTTTGATAAAGATTTTGAAAATTTTGAAGTGTCCTTACTGTAAACTTATTGCCCAGCAACCAGAATAATAAAAATTTATTGATTTTGCTACAGGTTCAATCATAAATATTTAGGTTGCACATTGCAGTTCTTTCATTACAGCTTCAACAAAATAAGGAAGTAAAAAAAGATTTTTTTTTTTTAATACTAGTTGAAAACAACGACTCAAGAAAACTAGGCTGAGAGCAATTTTTCTCTGGATTTTGAATTTTTCAGAATTTATAAGGGTTTTTCACAGGAGCTGCAAGTTTTCCCTGTCTGGAATATTGTTTACAGAAATCAGCATGGACAAAAGTTCAGTATTGCTCCACAGTTCATTTCTTGCAGCTGCTCCTCTTTCCTGAATTACAGTTGAGCTGTAACAAAGATTACCCATTTTATTTCAATAAAAGGCACAGTACAACCATGGCTGGAAGACAAGAGGTGGCCACAGCTTGAAATGAAGTCTCAGATCTCTCAAATCACAGCCAGATGAGAGCATTTGGGTCCCCTGGGTCCCTGTTGCTTCCACTGTAGACATTTCTCTTCATCTGAAAATTCCATTTGTTTTGGTTCCTTTCAAAAGAAATCGTGAGATCTGGTTTTTGACTTGAGATTAAATGAAAAGGGAATAGATATCCAGAGAGAAAAGGCTCACTAAAACAAGAAAATGTATAGGTGTCTGTGGAATAAAAGCTAATTTACCTCAAAAAAATCCATAATAAGATATTGATTACATTTTTTATTATGAGGTTGCTGTTGAGTCAGGGACAGCTTCAGTAAATAATACCAAAGATCAAAAAAGTTTCAAGCTTGGGTTTCACAGAAAAGGGTGATAATTACAGTCTGGAGCAGTTTAAACAGATTAATAACTTCTCTTTGAAAAATATAAACCATGGGGATGACATGTTCTCAGGAAGACAAGATTTGGATAATAAAAAAAAAAATAGATGACATAAAACCTCATGCAATGTCCCTTTTTTAAAAAAATAATCCTTTATATGCTTACCCATATTTTTTTTTATTATTTTCATTTGTTTTTTGCTGTGCTCTGACTTTCTGAGCACAGAGAAATGTTATAACAGTGGCAGTTTTGACAAACCCACTGTGAGGTCTTTTGTTGTCAAGCCGTGGATTCCTGATGCCTCTGGTTATCCCTCATGCCTCTGATCACTTTGTCTCATGTCCTTTCAGTTTGTAGGGGAGCCTGCAAACCTAAATAAAATGCAAGGTAAAATCAAACCTTGCAAATAAATGCAAGGTAAAGTCAAACCATATTTTCTCTATTAATATAAATATGGTCAGCATGGTTCCAATTTTTCCATGAAGACTGCCTGGTTCACTGCAAATTAATATTTCAGCCTCCACACCGAGCTCTCTCATGCCCTTTCAGATGCTTTTGGGGATGTCTCGTGGCCTCCAGGTGCTTCTGCCGAAGGTTTTGCATCCCCAGGAGGATTTCTGCCCCAGCTGTCAGTGCTGGGCAGGGATCTCCCACCCCGAAGTGCCTCAAAAGTCACACAGGGTTGGAGTGCAGTGGTGAGAGAGAAGGCACAGGCAGTGCTCACAGGAGACCACACTTAGCATATTCAGGATGTTTCCACCTTATTGACACAGTGCAGAGGTAATTTTCAGGCTGCTACAGCCCCGGGTTTCCCAGGTAAGCCTGTGCTACCTGCCTGGTGAATGCAGCAGCTCAACGAGGGAGGAACCAAGCAGCAAATGCAGAATAAAGATTCCTACAGGTGGGTGCTGTGTTTAGAGGGTGCTGTGGGCTCTGCACTGCTGGGTGCTGGCACACAGCTCTCTGCTGCTGCCTGAACATCAGTACAGTGCATTTCTGTTCACCTGAGCAATGAATGTGCAAATGAGAAGTCTCTTACTGGGCTGGTTTGGTGACCCTGCAAAGAAGGAGAAGCCAACAATGGGAGGAAAGAAGAAAGAATAGCTGCATAGACAAAAAAAAATAAATAAAAATCCCTGTAGCTCTCACCAGTGATGTGGAGAAGGACTCAAATCTTTTCCCAATCATCCCATCAGGGTGGAGACAGCTCTTCACAGAAACAGGGAATGGTTTGGGTGGGAAGAGACCTCAAAGATCTTTGAGTTTCACCCCCTTGCCATAGGCAGGGTCACCTTCCACTATCCCAGGTTGCTCCAGGCCCCATCCATGGCCTTGGACACTTCGAGGGATGGGGCAGCCACAGCTTCTCTGGACAATCAGTTCCAGGGCCTCCCCACCCTCACAGTGATTATTATTTTTCTAATAAGCAATCTAAACCTATTTTCTTCCAGTTTAAAGCCATTTGCCCTTGTCCTGTCACTACATGCTTCTGTAAATAGTCTTTGTTTTCTTCTGAAAAGAAGCTCTGGAGCTCAGTCTAAACCTGCTCTTGGATTTGAGAGTTTTTCTGTCCATATTCTGAGCTGGAAAGGTTCCCCTAATCTTTGGGCCATGGCTGGTAAGTGCAGAACCTGCACAATGTGTTAACAGACACTGAAGTTCTTGTTATAACCTCACTAAACTTGTTTTTGTACATTTAACAAAGTTGGTTTTCAATTCTCTGATATGTTTCCTTATTCCGCCAATGCAGAATTCTCACTATTTCAAGGAAGAAGTTGTCCAGCAAACTTGGTAGCTTCTGTGGAAAAAGATTTACATCACATTTTAATAGCTTCATCCAAAAACAATTCCTTAATAGGTTGAGGTTTCCTGCCAGGAATGGAAGAGAAAGTTCAGGGTCCTTATTACTTTGGTGCTTTTAATTTTTTTTAAAATTAATTTTCCAAGATATTTCTCTTGAGCAAGACCTTCTTTCATCAGGCGTATCTTACTTTCTTCTGCAGAGACACTATAATCAGTCACGAATGTTACAGTGAAACACAGTTTTGAAATACTTTTTTTTCTCAGCATGGAATTCTCCTGTTGTTTCTTTCCTTATGTATTTTTAATGTTTTGTAGTGCCAAGAGCAGTTAATAAATGCAAACAGGGATTTGTGGTCTGGGCTTTGACTTTTGCCAACTTGATGGACCTCAACATGATTTTCACAGTCACTCCTGATCGTGGTACC
The DNA here is from genome assembly GCA_013397245.1 of Thryothorus ludovicianus. NCBI lineage: Eukaryota > Metazoa > Chordata > Aves > Passeriformes > Certhiidae > Thryothorus > Thryothorus ludovicianus. The sequence continues at coordinate 35,497 of VZTB01018379.1, forward strand.
CCGTGGCTGGAAGCCATCACCACTGGGAGAAAACAGACTCTTTAAAACAGAAAGTTTCGGATTAATGAGAATTTGAACCTTTATTAAGTCAAACCACTGACACAGGTGAATCTTTCTCCAGAGCAAACACCTGAAAAAGCAGAGTGTGGTGCTTGTAGCTAATCATCAAACAATGGCAAATACAGATGGTGATTTCCCTGCAGGAAAACAGAACAGACGGTGCAAACTGACTTTTAGAGCCAAAGCTACAGATAAATGTCAAGCAGGAAGCAGTTGGGTTAAGAACAGAACTTAGTTAATGTTAGGTCCTGAGAGCATGAAGAAAAAGCCATGATTTTCAGACTCATTTTATCATGCAGCAACAGAAACATCTTAACCAGATACATCTGCAAGGTTTTGGGAGATCTGCCTTTGTGGGATTTGCAAAGTGGGTTCCTTGTGCTGGGCTGGTGAAAGGAAGGTTTGCTGCCTGTGCCTGGCCCAGGGGGATCTGCAGGGCTGCTCATTATTGTCAATTTTAGGATCTAAGACTGGACCTGCAGAGAATTTTTGGAGGAATACAACTTAACTCAAAATGCCAGGACTTGGGCAAGGGTAAATATCATGACCTGGATAAAAATTAATAATCTGATTTCCAAGCTGGAAGGACAGTAAAATCTGTGTTAAACAGCAGCATCTGATGATTTTCTTCTGGCTTTTCCTGGTTTGGAGGCTGCTTTCCAAACTCATCAGCTGTCCTGGAAATGGAATAAATGTAGCAGCCCAGACACTGAGTGAAGGGCTGGACTCTTGTCCTTGCCACCACCTTTACCCTTCAGAGTGACAGAGAAGCTGCACCATCTTGAAGAGTCTGACATAATTCAAACAGTGGAGAAATGATCTAAATCTTCATTTTGACTGACATGAAACCACTCCCCATCTCATTCTTCTGATCTCTGAACTGGCCAGACATGTTTGCCCACAGAGGGGGAACACCTCATCAATTTATTTAAACACCCAGTGTGGGAGCATAAAGAAGATGTGGTCAGACTGTTTTCAGTGGTGTCCAGTGACCAAGTTGAGAATAAACAGGCATGAAGAAAAATAAAGGAAATTCCTATAAATATAAGGAAAAATGTTATTCATAGGGAAGGCGAGGTAAACACTGGTTCTTGTTACCCCAGTCAAAGCCAGCTGGTCTGTACCACTTTTGGCTAAAGCACAGTGATATTTATTAATTTTTTTCTGGTTTCATCATCCTGCAGCCCAGAGATTCTCAGCTTCATCACCAGAAGTATTGGAGCCCACCTTAATAATAACCTCATTTAATGCTTGATATGGTGCTCAGGGAGCCTTATAAGCATGGGATTGTTTATTTACAAGTGTGCTTTGATAGCAAAAGTTGAGTTTACTGAGCATTGAACAGCAACAACAGCATAAAGATAGTGTTCACTCAAATATTATACATTAGCTCATCAGGATGAATGTTATTTTGACAAATACTGGACAAATTAATGGGCATTATACTGTTGTGATTGGAAATGATTATCTGGATTTTTTGACTGAGTGAAACCTCTGCACATGATAAAAGATGCTTGGCAATAAATACACTATCCCTGAATAAATCAACTGCTGTGCTGTTGAGAATGATCCTGGATGGGTAGGAGAAGAAGTAGGTGGTTCTTCCAGTTTTGGGAACACTGAGTTCTGTAGCTGCATTTGTTTTCTCAGATTTAGCAGTTCTAGACATAATGCTGTAACATGCTGGAAGTGTTCCCAAAAACATGTAGCTGTGTAGCTTAGGGACATGGTTTAGTGGTGGGCTTGGCAGTGCTGGGTAAATGGTTGGACTCAATCTTAGGGGTCTTTTCCAACCTCTTCTGTGATTCTGTGCCATCTGCTTACGTTCATTTGTTTTTATTTGCCCTTCTCTGGAGGAAGCAAAAACTGTCAGCTCAGCAATATCCAAATATCTCATGGCATTTTTCCTCCCTCCCTTTTGCAGGTGGGATGGAAGACACAGCAGTGCAAAGGCTGAAAGCTCCTGACCAATCTGTTCCATTCACCAATGACAACTTCAGAAGGAACAACTGAAGTTGCCTGGTTTGATTTCCCATAGCAGAGAAACCAGGAGTGCTCCTGGAGTTCATGACAATTTGAATAATACCTTGAAATTTAAGGAGACCCCTTCCCCCTGCTCAATAATGGAGAATCTACTGTGACTTTAATAAATTTTGGTGCTTCACTACCCTTCCAATTAAAAGCCTTAACTTCATTTCCCTCTGCACTTGCCAACATTAACCTCTGCTTTATTTAATAGACACTTTTCCAACATAGAGGAAACCAAATGATTCTTTGGGTGCCTGGTACAAGCATTTATAAATTTTTCCTCAATGTTCTGCTAAACTGAAAGCACCTGATATACAATGTATTTTCCCTTCATAGAAATTTATAATCTCATTATGGCTCCTTTAACTTTCTTTTGGCTGAACTAAAGACATCAAGCTCTTTCTGTTCTTCATGCAAAGGTTCATTTTGTGCCATTATATCAAATTTTGAACTTTGGATGATTTGCAATGCTCCCTCTTGCACTAGGGGCCATTGGAACTAAACGAAAGGGAAATAATCTTAGCACACCACCACAATCTATTCTGATTTACACAAAGTTCTTATTAGCCTTTACAACTACAGCAGGGAGAAATATATTGCAGAAGATTGCGAGTTAGACTAAACAATGCTTATTCCACAGGAAATTAATGACTTTAGTGGCACCACATGTAGCATAAGAAACCATCCTGTAAAACAGTGGCTCAACACCTGTGAACTGTGGGGACGTTCTTCAAACAGTCCTAGTGGGAGCTGTGGGTCAAAATTATAGTGGCTGAAGAAATATTACCTTTGTTTTATGTTAATATAGGGAATAATAGTATAAATAGGCTTTTATTTGGTTTGTGCCCTAGCAGATGTGACAAAGGGTAATGTAGTGGCATTAAAAAAAAAAAAAAAATCCAAAGTACTCAATCTTTCCCAGCCTTGACTGGTTAAAGCTGCAGATTACCCTCCTCATGATAACTCCCCCCAGCAATCTGAGGAGTTTTCATCCCTCTTACATGTATTGGGTGCCTAATTGCAGGGTTTTGTTATTGTTTTGAAAAATCACCCCCTGGTTTGTTAAAATAATTCTCCCTTTTCCCTGAACACTGGCAATGAGAAGAGTCTTTCAGCCACTTCAGTGTCTCTAGTCTGACAATCCTGTATTTTTTCCTTGTGATATCTGTAATTTCTCCTTGGTGTTATACCATGGTATCAAATTAGTGTCTATATTTTTACTGTCAACTAAAATAAAATGCTGCAGCCTATTCTGGAGTCTCTTCTAACAACTTGAAGGACAGTGTGAGATACTGACAGAGAAGCTGTGGCTGCCCCATCCCTGGAAGTGTCCAAGGCCAGGTTGGACAGGGCTTGAGGCAACCTGGTCTGGTGGAAGGTGTCCCTGCCCATGGCAGGGGTGGAACTAGGTGGTTGTCCTGGGTTGATGCTAAATTGTATCCCCATTCATCTGTTTAGTTCAGAAATAAGTATTGTACCTTCTTCACTCTCAGATCCAATTTTTAAAGGTACAACACTTATTTCTGAACTAAACAGATGAATGGGGATACAATTTAGCATCAACCCAGGACAGTGGTCTTTAAGGTTCCTTTCATTCTGTGATTCTGTGCTTCCAAACTTGCTTTCCCAGTGGGATCTGAAGTGAGACTGGACAGTAATTTTTCAGCTCATTAAGGTTTTCCAATGACAACTGGTAAATACCAGAAACATGAAGGGATGGCAGGACCTGCACCCCAAAAAGCTGTGCAAACAAGAGGCTCCAACAGTCTTCACATGGTGGGATTGTGTTTTGCACAGGAGTATTGGCACAGCAGCAGCAGCCAGCACAAATCACTGCACAGCCAGGCAGAGCATGTAATAACCCCACAGCTCTCCAGGCTCTTTCTGCACATTAAACTCACCACTCCCTGTCACAAGCACATGAATAATGCATTGCTTCAGCAACAAAGTTGGCAAGCTGAGGCTCATCAGGATTGGATTTCTTTCTTCTCTCCTTCACAGAGATCAGAAGCATCAAAGAAAGCTTTGTGGGAGGTACTGATAGAAATGGTGGGCAGAAATGATTTGCTCTTCTCAAATCTCTGCCAGGATCTGGTGTGAAAAAGTCAGGGACATAGTAAGCCACCCAGGGAATTGAGACATCCAAAGGAACGTGGTTCCCTGGATGGGAATCCTTCTAGGAAACACCTTTACCTCTTTGCTTCTTAATCAAGGCTAACCTCTGTAAAATGTGCATGATCTGAATTCATGTCTTTCCCCTTCTGTGTCACCAGAACATGGACAGTCTCCAAGTTCTCTTCATGGGAGAAAATAGAGCTGGAAGGGACTAAGAAAATGCACAGGATCAACTGTTCTGTATTACTCTATGATGGATGTCTGGACTTTTTTAGAGAACATGAAATGTTTTTGGACACCTAGAGAGAATGGCCCATTTCTGTCCTGTCTATCCCAGAAGTCCTTTATGCTCCTTTTAGAAAGGTGGGTTTTTTGGAAAGAGGGGATAATTTTTTGCTTGTTTGTTAAATTTTTTCTTTAATTATTTTTTTTTTCCCACTAAATACAGTTTTTTTCCAAGCCTAAATTCCCTTATTTCAGTCCAAACCCTTGTTTGGACTGAATGCAGAGTGATATATTCTGCTTCTTTTATTTCTCCTTCTTTGACAAAAGGTCAGTTCCTGTTTTCTTGCCCTGCATGTCAGGTTTTCTAAATCACTGATCACTATTGATAGAGCAGAAATGTAATATCTTCTTTTTCCCTTTCTCACCCATTATTCTGAGGCTCTTAAATCTTACACTAAGTAGTAAGAAGTTTTGGTAAACTTCACCCCATTTTATTGGCCCATGAAATATGGAGCTGAATCCCACCCTTGGAAAAAGTCTTTAAAATTCACATATGGAATACACTTTTGCTGTAAAATGTCAAAGATTTTTTGAAAACTGACGATTTTGACAATATTTTGTTCTCAAAGTATGAAAAATTGATCATCCTAGAAATAATTCAGCAGCTCAGTTTCTGGTTTTAGAAAAGCTTGAGCACTGCTATTGCTGTTTTTTTCTTACCCAGTCCTTTTTGACTCCTTTTGTACCTTGATGGCTTTGACAGAGTCTGATTACATGGAATTATTTCCTGAGCAGCCTGAGACCTACCTGGGACTTGGGTTCCTGACCTAAATGTGGCCTCCTGACTGCTTTACATGAACTGGAATCAAACATCCAGATAAACTGCTCACAGATTTCTGATAAATAAATATTGCTCAGTTCTGCAATTACCAGTAGGGAAGCTGGGGATGACTGGTCACTGAGAGATCAGACGGTCAAAGATAACCAGGCTAACTCCTAATTACCAGTACAGTTAAAGTGCCAATGCCTGTTTAGAATAGGCAATGGGTGTTCATTTCTTTTTACATTTTTAATTTAAGAAACGTAACCAAATTCTAATTTTAAAAGACAGCTTTTCTCTCTTTATATATATGTGTTGGATTTCAGTAGTGAAATGAGCAAGAAATATTCCAGTGCATCAAAACAAAATTAAATGCCTTGATTGAGCTGAAACAATTAAGGAATGTTTCAGGCAATTAAATTTTGTGAGAAATGTCAAAAATTGACTTTGTTTCATTTCAGGAAAACAAATCTCTTCTGAAGATGTCATAATTTCCACAAAATGGAATTCTCAAGTTTCTATGAGCTTCACATTTATTGTTATTGGATTTTAGACTCCTGTGAAAATGACTTGACATGTTTATTCCAATACAGTAACAGTGAAATAAACTCTTTTATTTCAAGTTGCGATTAGGTTGGCTTATGCTTGAACTTGTCTGATGGCTATTTCCCTTTTCCCCCTTTCTTTTTAATTTAGTCTTTGATCTTGGAGCATCTGCTCTCCTTGGGGGTGCACAGACAATTTGTGAGTCCCCACTGATGCCAAATGGAGACTTCAGGAGTTATGGAATTTCCACAGCCATGAGTGCAGAAAGGTGACATGATCCAGGCTGTGAGGAAGGGATGTGAAAGCCTTGAAATGTGGATACTCATCCTGACTTCACCACTGCTCCCTTTCGGGACAAGCCACTGTCCCTTTTAATCACTTTTGGCCTGTGGCTTTTTCAGCATCTCTCTGCTCTTTAATTGTAAATCCAAACTGAAGAGACTCTTTCTCTTACAAAAAAATATACAGCTCCCAGCACTATCTTTTTTTTTTTTCAATCTGAATCTCATACAGAAAATAAATTTCCTTTTGTCTTTAGATTCTGATGAATGTCAATAATACAGTACATTACAGAAATCTCATAACTGTATTTCATTACTGAGCTAGTATTTATTAAAAAAAAACAACATTTGAATCTTCTGATTATTGTTAATCTTTGTTTCTCCTGTGAGTAATAAGTTCTTTACACAAGGACAAAGAAATTTTTACCACTAAGTGTTAATCACTTACGCTGTAAGAAAACAGTCACCTCTGTATTTTCAATAAACTGCCTCAAGGTTAGAAGGAAAATTAAGTTTAGGGTATGCTGGAAAAGAAATTCCCCACATCCCTTAATGTCAAAGAGAACAAGGCAGAACTGTCTCCTGCAGAAAATGTAATAAAGTTAATGCTTGGATAAATATTTGTAGCAGTTTCTGAAGTAAGAGCAAGATTTTAAGGAACTGCCAGTAAATGCTGTAACACAAGTATTTTGCAGGTGCAAAGAGCAAGATGTTTTGTGGGGAATTTGTTCCAAAAATAGGTAATTGAGATAAATATCCTTGAACTGAAACTGCTACTATAATCTTGTTCTCCAGAAATGTATTTAAGCATATGCTTTGCTCTGAGCACACAAACACTGGCACTGAAGTCACTGAAAACAACCTCAAGGCCAAGCCACACTGAGCTGAATTGAGTTTCTTCTCTGTTTTATAATGTGGTTATTAAGCAGCTAACATTGCTATTGCTGTAGCTTCTCTTTTGCCAAGATGGACTAATAAACATGACATTTTTAATGTATAATTTGCATAATGCTTCTGTTAATTTGTTATTTTCATTACGGCAACAGAATGAAAACGACATATTACGCCCATAAAAAATACAGAGCAGTGCTAATCCCTGTAGTCATTACACTGTTAACTGAATTGCATCTTTTGCCTGGTCATTATTGTTATTTACAAAGCTTCTTGATAAGGGCTGAGTGCAAGGCAATGGGAAAGTCTCCTGATTTATCAAGGAAAGGATAAAATACTAAAATGAAGGAGAAAGCCAAGAGGGAGGGGAATTGGGACCCAAACCTCAAACTGATGAATGTGCTTTGGTGCAGAGCTGGAAATGAACTCGTCTAGGAGTGAGATTTTTTTGGTAACAACTGTTTGCTCTCTGGATCTGCCTCTACTGAATTTAACCCCTCACTGTCTCAGGTGTCTCACATACATATGGCAAAGCATAAACCTTTGTCCCATGAAACATCAGTGCAGGAATTACAAACTCTGAGCATTTACAGGGAGAAAGGATCCATTTTTATGTACAGAGAACTGTGGAGGAAGCTGGCATAAAGCTTATGGTGTTGTCTTACAAGCACCTAAGATGCTGAGAGAGCTTGAACACTTTGCTGTGGAGACAGTCTGGGAGCTGGGATTGTTCAGCCTGGAGGAGGCTCCAGGGAGTCCTCATAGCACCTTCCAGTACCCAAAGGGGACTTTACAGGAGGGCTGGAGAGGGATATTTTCCAAGGGCAAGCAGTGGTAGGACATGAATAATCACTGCCTACATTTGGTGGACAGAAACTGGGCCACAAAAAAGCCTAAAATTGAGTAGAACACCAGGCGAGTAAAAATGGCAAAGGCTTTATTGAGTGGCACTTAGTCCTCAGAAAATCCTCAGGAATATTAAAAGAAAAGTTAGTTGAAGGATGGGGTCACTTGCTATGACATTAAGCAAGAGGATTCATTGCTGTGATTTAAAATGAAAAACTGATAGAAGAGGAATGATCTAGCATTGGAAAAATACGATAACACTACAAGAGACATTATAGCAGTGTTCCAAAACCTAAAGGGGGCACCCATGAAGGCTGGAGAGGGTCTTTTCCCAATGGGATGGAGGAATGGAACACAGGCAAACAGCCTTAAGTTTAAATAGGACAGGTTTAGATTACATACCAGAAAAAAATTCTTTTAATGTGAGGGTGGTGAGGCCCTGGCGTGATGCTGGGGTCAAGCAAGCCAACGGGTTTTACTACAGCCCTGGGAGCAATGTCCCAGTAGGAGCAAACAAACCACAGGTCAGGGTGAGCAGAAAGCTCACTCCCATCATCCTCTAGGAGTTGTTATGCAAATGTTTCTGGAAAGTTCTTTGTTTCTCCTGTTGTCATTGGTTTACATTTGCTGCAGTTGTTTGCATATTCCTAATCCTCACTCCTGATTGGTACCCTTCCCTCAGGCTCTGCCCTTTAACCTTCCTTATATAAGTGACTGTTGCCCCCTGTCTGTGGCAGGGGTTTTGGAATTAAATGATGTTGAATGCTTCTTCCAACTCAGACCATTCTATGATCCTAGGATACAGTCCAAAAGTTGAATGAGGGGAGGAAATTGTTGCTCTCCTGCTCTCATGACCTGCTTTCTTTCATGTTTCTTTCATGTTTCATGAGCACATTGTGAAGTAGTGTTAATGCAAAAGAGGAGTTTTGGATTAGACACTGGCAAAGAAAGTTCTGACACTGCTGAGCGAATTGCCTGAGTTAAATATGGACTCTGTCCCACAAGGCTTTATAAATGTGATGGGTGAACATCTGGGAGGAACGACCTAGGGACAGGGAACTAGGCTGGCACAGGAGTTCTTGATGTCCTGCCAGCACCAATTTTTGATAATTAAGTGTGAAATTATTGTTACCAATGCCTAGGCAGACAGATAGAGGGGGCTACAAGTGACCCTGTCCTGGGTTGATGCTAAATTGTATCCCCATTCATCTGTTTCGCTCAGAAATAAGTGTTGTACCTTTAAAAATTGGATCTGAGAGTGAAGAAGACACACTGGAATTCCTGAGGCAGTTGTTTTCAAAACATGAAGATAAGGGTCGGCAGTTTTTTTCGGACTCACTCAGCCTGTGTTTTTAGCAGGGTGTGGACAGCACAAGAGAGCTCTCCTTTGCTTTTTGTTAGTTTTTTNATGCCTAGGCAGACAGATAGAGGGGGCTACAAGTGACCCTCTTATTCCTGACTCCCTTTCTACCTTCTTATGGCTCCTTAATGCCAAATTTTCACCATTAAAAGATTTTTTATTTGCTGTTTTATAACGCATGCCGCTTTTTCTCCCTCTCTCTCTTCCTTTATAATTCATCCATCACCACTGTATCTAAATGTTCCTCATCTACAAACATCATGCATGATTAGATATCCCTTATAACCTCCTCTGCCTCCTCTCTGCCCTGCCCAGACTCACACAGTGCCTCCTGAATAGTGCCATTAGTTACCGAATATTCACAGCAGTGCTGCTGTCTGAGGTAACAATTTTATTTTCTCCTGCACAGCACCACAGCTGACTTACAGCCCTTTCTCAGGGGGAGAGCAAAGCTGAGCCATTCTCTCATCTCTTTCTCAAATGTAAAGTAGTTAAGAGTTATAGGAAGCTTTTTCTTTATTGCTTTTGTGCTCCTGTCCTTTTAGCCACCTACACAGCTGCCAGATGATTTAAGACTCTGACAGACAAGGGGAGATAAATCTTGCTGCAGAGATGTGAGAGGCAACCACTTGCTGCCAGGGACTGTCACACCTTCAGGGTTGGGAGGATGCAGAAGGATGCAGGTGTCTGGATTTTGGTCACTGAGCTCAGCCTGACATGTGACTGAAGTGCCCACAAAAGTGCAGTGAGATGATAAACCTGGCTTAGCTGGATGTGTCTTGTGGCCTGATGGCCACAAGCTCAGCTCAGAAGTAGCTTCAGCTGAGGAGCTTCCAGTGGTGAGGAAGTGAGTTCAGCTGGGTGTCATCTCTGCTTGTAACCTGATGAGGTCAGGGCACAGGCCACTGTTTGCTGGCTTCACCAGCAGACAATGATCCCCTGGTTTTTTCACATGGTGATGGCTCTGGAGGTGGTAACACCACAAATTACTTCAGCAAAAATGTTTCAGAGATCTCAGAGGCAGGAAGATTTGAGATGATTCTTGGAGAGACAGAGTTAGCAGGAAGGACTTTCTTTAATGCATTGTGATGGATGATGTCAGTTTTATATGTCTGAGTTTATGTTTCTTGAAAATAGGATGTCAGATGGGCTGCCAGGAACACGAAGAGCCTGTTCTTTCCTTTGGACTCCTCCTGAACCCACTTTTGACAGGCAGCAGTTGACAAACAGTGGAACAGATTTGCAAATCTCAGCATAGAATTGAAGATCTGTGGAAGTGCAGACCCCACAGATGCCAAGAGATGACCAGGAGGCTGGGACAGATCTCAGGGAAGACAAGAGCTTGCTGAAGGGGAGAGACAAGTGGGCAGGGTTTGGTGCTGCTCAGAAATTCACTGAGTTAATTAAAGGCCATGCAAGGATGCAGTGGGCAAATGAGTGCTGGGTGGAAACGTTGAAATAGATTTTCTGTCTGACAAAGACAAAATGCTCTTTCACAACAGTTGTGCCACTACCCACGGTAGAACCCTATTACTGTGGAGGTGGCTGGGCAATTTGTGGGCATTTGCATGGAGTTGAGTCACCTCAGCTTAACAAGTTATTTCTCGTTAGCTGATCACTGTTAATGACTGAATGCATGAGTCTTACGTGCCATGAGTGCAGAGTGAAACATTTTGACTCAAACCCCTTCCAAATAATTCCCTCACTTCTTTGAGTTGGGCAGGAGAAATATCTTTTCATTTGATGATATTGGCCTAGAAGATTGCTTTTCTCCAGAAACCTTTGAGATTGGCTTAACTTTAAGTAATTTTGATGGCAGCTGCATCAGCAATGCTCCATGGATCCCACAGTCTTGCCCTGGGCTGCAGGAGTTACAGAGCATATGGCATGAACTGGGGGATGTATGGCACACTGGATAATGCTATGGGAAGGACAATGGCTTGTGGTCCTATTAACTTATTCCCTTTGCTTTTCCTTGGTTGATGGATCTTTAGAAGGGTAAAATCTCTTCCCTTGAACTGCCAGCAGTGTTCTTCCCAATGTTGCCCAGAATATTGTTGAGCATCAATGAGTCCTACGAGAGCACATTGCTGTCAGGATTGTTGTTGTTTACCAGAATCCCCAGGTCATTCTAGACAGGCCTTTCCAGACATTGGCACCCAGCCTGGACTGGGGTAAATCTTCCCCATGTGCAAAATGTTCCTTAGGTTTTGTTGATCCATTCCCACAGATTGTCATGGTCCCCCTCCATGGCAGCACGCCCGTCTGTGGTAACAATCATTCCTCCAGCTCTGTATCATCTGCAGACCTGCTGTGGCTCCATCCTGCCCCACCATCCATGCCATTTGCAGGGCTGTTAAAGTGTATTATCCCCAGTATTGATCCTTGGCAGACAATCTTGTGGAGTGGCTTCCAGCTGGATTCCATGATACTGATCACAACCTTTGTGTCGTACATTTTCACTTGCTTTTCAGTCTACCTCAGTGTCCACTTATGTAGTCCATACTTCATCCCTTTGCCCAGAAAGATTTTATGAGAGACAGCATTAAAAGCCTTGCTAGTCTGTTTACAGCAACTCAGTAATTTTCCTTGTCTTGTACACTTAAAAATCCAATATTGATGGTTTCCAAATATTGCATCTGCAGAGAGGGTGAACCCGCTTTACCTGCACAGTGCCAACATAAGGACATTTGTATAGGTGCCATTATCACTGTGAATTGTGGTTCTGGGTGTATCAATCTACATTCAAATGCTAATTACATCCACAGCTGCTGTGATTCTTTTGCTTAGTGCAAGTGACCTCCCATGCTGACATGATTAAACATGTTCATTTTTTTAAGACGTGTTGACACTGCAAAAGGCCTGAACTGGCCCTAATGAAACGAGTTTAAGCTCCCAAACATGTTTAAGCTCCTTCACATGGCACTACCCAGCCTGCTGTCAGCAAACCCTTGTGAAGAACAATGCTGATGGCATTATTTCCTGCCACCACACTGGAGCTGAACAGCAAGGCAGTGTTGTCTGCAAAACAAAGTGCTAGTAAATGCACCACTGTACTCCTACTGACATCCCAATAAAGCCCTGTTGCAAGGAGGAGGTGTCAATATGTTCAGAATACAACATCCTCCTTTTCAGAGCTGGTTTTATATAATTATTTTGAGAATTTAAAGAAATAAAATAGTTTCCAAGATAATTATCAGGAGGAATTGAGGAAGAAGGGACAAGGCAGGCTCAGCATATAACTGTGAAAGTCTGGAAGACATTTGAGGTTGGTTAGGAATCAGATCCAAAGCAATTCTGAAAAGGAAAAATGCCAGATTAGCTGTGTCATGTATCCCAGAACCACCTTCCTTCTGAGTAACTTGATACATATACTCTCCTTTAATTGGTTTGGATGGCCTTTGTTCCTTTCTTTTCTAAGCTGAGGTTCATGTCTTGCAAAAGCTGGGTATGTTTCCTTTGCTCATTACATTGACTACTGAGTTGGAAGAATTAATTAGTTGATTACGATAAAATCTAATTACTGTTTGCAGTTGGATTAATTAACCAAATTCTGAGAGATTCCTTCTATTCCCTAGCTGTTCCAGTGTAAGCAAGAAGATACATCCTAAGGGGTAATGACTTGGTAAATACTTAATAAGCAGCATCTGCAATAGACATATTTGCAAAACTCAAACATTGGAATCCAGCCCTTGGATGTACTTTGAAAGCTTGTCATTGAGTAGGACAAAGGGGAGGATGGAAGCAAATATTCACACAATGAAGGTGCACAATTGATGTGGGAGACCCCGTGGCTGAGGCCGAGTTTTGTTTTTGTGAAAGCAGACCTGCTCTGAAAAATGTGTTTGGGCAAAACCCCATAACAACCCAAAAAATGAGACAGGAAGCAGTGTGGTGTCATTGCTGCCCACTGGGCTGGCACAGAGACTCTGCAGGTCTGACACAAAGAAAGGCTCTGTAGATGCCTGGAGCAAACTTCATCAAAAACGCATTTTTGCTTTCATCAGTCCCTATCAGCCATGTCATTGTCAATCCATCTTCTGTGCTGGTAGGTTGGAGTGGGAAACGTGGCTGTGGGGATGGGAATGTGCTGTTTTCTGACAGCCCCTCCTGCATGGTGTTGGTCCCCAGGAAATGATTGCTGCCAGTGCTGCTCAGTTTTTACTCTTGCTGTACAGCCTTGTGTGCCCTCAGAGCTCAGGGTTACTTTTGGGGAAGGTTTAGAGATGTCCCCTGCCTCTTTTCAGATATTTTCAGTGTACAGCTCTTCAGTGAGCTCACTGCTTTTGACCTGGTGAAGGTAAAAGAGTGTGTCTAGGTGGAAATTAATTTGAAGTAGGTCAGATACCTACCTCAGGATGAGATGATGGGCACTCTGGAGAGAGCTGTCCCTCTGTATTGACTACAAAAGGACTTCAGCTCACATACAGAACCTCTAATTTAATAGAATCACAGAATGCTTTGGGTTGGAAAGGACCTTAAAGATCATCTCCTGTTACATCTGTCTCATCCTGGTGTCTGCAGGAGGCATGTAGCTGTATGCAAGCCAGATACTAAGAGTGTTAATAGGCCAAGAAAAGAAAAACAAGGAATATGATGCTTGGACATCCTCACCCAAGTCCAGTTTTAGTCATGGCTCATAATCTGAACACTGATCATGTTTTCAAATAACACAAAATGAAAATATACTTGGAGAAATATTAATTTTGGTCATGCCAGGCCTAATGGATTTTGTGTATTTGTGGTGTGTGAACAAGATATGTGGCAAATTGGTCAAGACATTGTAAGACATATGGCAGTATATAAACTTCTTCTGCACCAGGAAATAAACCAGCACAAGAAAATGCTCTCAGATACTGACACTTGCTTTGGTTTGGGTGATGAAGTCATCCCTCAGAGAGTTTCTAATGCAGTTATGATGGCCAAAGATCATCTGGACCAGGCAGCTGGATATGGCCATCACAGAATCACAGAATGATTTGGGTTTGAAGGGACCTTCAAGGCCATCGAGTTCCAACCCTACTACCATTGACAAGGACACCTTCCACTGTCCCAGGCTGCTCAGGGCCCCATCCAGCCTGGCCCTGAACACTTCCAGGGATGGGGCAACCACAGCTTCTCTGGGCACCCTGTGCCAGAGCCTCACCATCCTCCCAATAATGAGTTTTTTTGTAATATTAAATCTAAGGCTACTGTCTATAAGTTTGAAGCCATTACCCCTACTTCTATCACTCTAGGCCCTTGTAAATACTCCCTCTCCATCTTTCTTGTAGGCTCTTTCAGGTACTGGAAGGCCAAAATTTGATCACACCAAAGTTCTTCTCTTCTCTTCTCTTCTCTTCTCTTCTCTTCTCTTCTCTTCTCTTCTCTTCTCTTCTCTTCTCTTCTCTTCTCTTCTCTTCTCTTCTCTTCTCTTCTCTTCTCTTCTCTTCTCTTCTCTTCTCTTCTCTTCTCTTCTCTTCTCTTCTCTTCTCTTCTCTTCTCTTCTCTTCTCTTCTCTTCTCTTCTCTTCTCTTCTCTTCTCTTCTCTTCTCTTCTCTTCTCTTCTCTTCTCTTCTCTTCTCTTCTCTTCTCTTCTCTTCTCTTCTCTTCTCTTCTCTTCTCTTCTCTTCTCTTCTCTTCTCTTCTCTTCTCTTCTCTTCTCTTCTCTTCTCTTCTCTTCTCTTCTCTTCTCTTCTCTTCTCTTCTCTTCTCTTCTCTTCTCTTCTCTTCTCTTCTCTTCTCTTCTCTTCTCTTCTCTTCTCTTCTCTTCTCTTCTCTTCTCTTCTCTTCTCTTCTCTTCTCTTCTCTTCTCTTCTCTTCTCTTCTCTTCTCTTCTCTTCTCTTCTCTTCTCTTCTCTTCTCTTCTCTTCTCTTCTCTTCTCTTCTCTTCTCTTCTCTTCNTCCAGAACTGGAGGCAGCCCTGCAGTGAGGTCTCGCCAAAGCAGAGCTAAAGTTATTCCAATTCAAAGAACTAATTCTCCATGTTGAGAATAGCTGATTGTTTTTTTCACTGTGAAGTTCTTTTTATAAAGTCAACCCAAACATTTTCAGCTCAGGAGTACAAAAACTCAAGGCTGTCCTACAGATGTCTGGCAAGCTGATTTCCTGTCTGTTTGATTTTCTTTATTGTCCAATTGCAATCTGTGAGAAAACCTCTCAGCAGCACATTGTGGATAAACATGTTGTGAATTGAAAAATGCTACAAATTATAGGATGTGGAGTAAAGTGAAGGGACAGCGCAGACAACATCTGGAAGTAAACATGAAGGATTTTGTTGTGTTAGGTGATGGCTGTGAGTCACCACACAGCTGCCTGTAAAATGCAGGCAAAGTTTTGGGGCAAGATGGATGCAAATAATATGCCAGGAAGCAGGAAAGCATGAAACTGTAGAATGGTGCTTTGTGAGGTTAATATAAATCCTACATAAATTCAATATAAATATTTAATTGAAAGGGTTAGATATGTGATCTGAGGCACTGAGAGGTGAGGGGTTAGTCCAAAGTCACCCAATGAGTCAGTAGATGAGTTGAGAGTGGCTAGAAATGAAACTATGGTCCCAATAAAAACAAAAAATAAATCCAGACTTCAGTGGAAGGAAGACTTTTTCCTCAATACCTCTCCTAGCTTCTGCTCCTATATCCTGCTTGTCAGACAGTTTCTAAATTTCTCCATTTGGAAAAATCCTACAGGAGCACTGACACAATTCAACATTCAAATGAAGAAGGTTGATTAAATAGAGGAGATAGGTGGATAATGTTTGAAGTAAGTACTGCCAACAAAAGTTTCATGCAAAGACTCATCTATCCCCTGAATCTAAAATTCATCACTAATAAATTTTGGAATGTCTGCAACACCACATTCAAAGCTAAGCCTGGTATCAAGCTGTAAACTCAACCCGCATTGGTCTTCTGATATAGATACGTAACTTATGCAATTCCTTTAATTTGCTTTTATGTCCTGTTTCGTGGGGTAAATATAACATTTTCTAAAGGAAATTCAAATCATTGACCGGATGGTGGAGGAGCATGGGTATCAGAGCTGTTGGTGCACTTGTGACTGACATTTGGCAGATGCTTTTGTTGAGCTCAGATGGAGCCCAGAGAAGAAATCTTTCTGGAAGCTGCACTTCGGGTGGTTGAGGGAGCTGGAGGGGCTCAGCCTGAAGAAAAGGAGGCTCAGGGGAAGCCTTTGTGCCCTCTGCAACTCCCTGACAGGAGGTTGTAGCCAGGTGGGGGTTGGTCTCTTCTCCCAGACAATAAGAGGAAATGATCTAAAATTGCACCAGGGGGAAGTTCAGTTTGGACATCAGGAAGAATTTTTTCACTGGAAGGGTGGTCAAGAATTGGAAGGGGCTTCCCAGGGAGATGGTGGAGTCACCATCACTGGAGGTGCTCAAGGAACAAATGGATGTGACACTCAGTGCTCTGGTCAATTTGACAAAGGGGTACTCAGTCAAAGATTGGAGATTTTACCATCCATAATGATTCTGTGATTGTACCAGGGTGAGATGGCCACAGTGGCCATTGCTGTCCTGGAAAATACCACCTGTACATCAAGACCTACAACCTGCTTTGACTCTGTGGCTGATTTCACAGCAGCTTCAAATCAGGACCATTCAAATCAATTTGAATGAGACCAATGCAGAGAGGATTATGCTCTGCATCTGAGTAATTTGCTCTGCTAATTTCTCCCAGCAGTAGAAGATTGCTCAAACATTTTGGAAGCAGACAGGCTGCAATTCAAGGCCATTGAAAAACCTCCAGTGTTGTTGTTTTGTTTGATTGGTCATTTATGTATATTTACAACCAGGGATGCTTCACAGATGATTATAATTCTGAATGAAATACTGACAAGAACAGCTAATATGTAGGATGGTTTCATTTCTTTTCTGTTCAAGATCCCACAAAACTACAAAAAGTATTTTTCCTAAACTGAGAAACAAAATATTTTCAATCACATAATACACAAAGAAACCCCATATTTTTTAGTAAAAGAAAATGGTACCCAATGTGTAGAGTTCTGGTTGAATTAAGAAGAGAAAAGCAGACACAGCATTTCTGATAAAGAACCCAATTTTGTAGAACAGCTGAAAAGAAAAAAAGAACATTTTATGAAGAAATTATTTTTGTTCTTATATTATTGAAAAGAGATTAGAAGGAAGGAATGAAGAACTGACATTTTGTATTTTAATTTTGTTAAATGTTTTCAATTAGAACAGAACTTCAAAGTCTACTTTGTGTCTCTCTTGTTTGCTGTGTGGATTTCTGTCTTAATGTTAATTCTTTGAAGGTTCCTTCTTTCAGCAAGCACACATTTCTCTGTCAATAAACAGCAGCCTTTCATAGAAACAGAATATCCTGAGTTGGAAGGGACCCACTAGGATTTCCAGGTAGAACTCCTATTTTCACACCTATGTTCTTAGTATTTAGTATTTATATTCTTAGTATAGTTCATTCCAATGATATAGATTTATTTTATGTTTATTTACCATGCCTAGAGAAATTATATCTAGTCTAGTTTAAATTATATCCACAATGTAATTCTGAGCAGAGATCCCAGATTTCTTACATTTCCTTATGCTTGGTTTCTTAGACATCTCCAAGGTGGGAGAATTCAGGCTTGACTGTGTCATTGCAAACCTTTCTTGTAGGGGTTTCTGCTGCCAAGAATTCACCAGTGTGATATCAGTAATTGTCTGTGGCTAGGCTCAGTTTAGTGTCATAGCAGGGGATTGGAGTTGGGTGACCTTTAATGTCCCTTCCAACCCAAAACATTCTGTGATGACTCTATGACCCTATGACTTTTTTTTTTTGGACACTATATTTATGCTGATGATTCTTCCACCAGAATGAATCATAATTCTTCCAATACCTTAGGTGAGGCAGGAGTCACTCCAAACATGATCTTCCACTCTTGGATAGCAGTGACCCAGGTCTTTCTGAGCTTATAGAGTAATTGTCATCCTAAAGGATTTGATGACTAAAAAATAACTTTTTCTAGGCTGAGTTGCAGTGAAATCTAAGGGAGTGAGCACCATCAGAAAGTGTTTCCTATAATAATAGCATCATAGAATGGTTTGGGTTGGATGGGATCTTAAAGCTCATCCAGTCTCAACCTCCTGCCATGGACAGGGACACCTTCCACTATCCCAGATTGCTCCAAGCCCTGTCCAACCAGGCCTTGAACACTGCCAGGGGTGAGAGAGCCACAACTTCTCTGGGCAGCCTGTGCCAGGGCCTCACTACACTCACAGTGAAGAATTTATTCCTAATATGTGATCTAAATCTGTCCTATTTCAGATTCAGGTCATTCCTTCTTGTCCTTTCACTACATGTCTCTGTGAAAAGTCTTTAATAATCAGAAGCACCCCAGAACACACAATTTTCCTGCAGATGCTTCCCAGGGCTGACAGCATGTCCTCCTTACCTTCCTTGCAATCCCATGCCTGGAATTACAGAATTTCATCCAGCCAGAAGCAGATACTGAAACCCAAACCCTTGCAGCTTTCTCTTTTTCTCTCTTGCTCTCTCTCTTTTTTTTTTTTTTTTTTTTTAATAGCATTGTTTTCTATCTGGGAATTTTTATCTTTATTTTCTTCTAGAAATTGCCGTATTCTATAAACAGGGGCATATTCTAGGAGATTTTAATTTTATTTGAATGAAAAGTGAATCTCGGCTGGTAGTGGTAGCTTTCAGGACAGGAAAGTGGTTGCATCATAACTGTAAGGAAAAAAAACAGGGCATGATTTGTGAGGACCTACATCTGGCACCTTCCAAAGCAAAAATACAACAGAATCATGGTCAATAATTGCCAATTTTAGGTGAGTCCTGGCTAGAAGTGCTTTTGTGAAGCACATGTAGGGACTCTCAGGATATTAATGACATTTTTTGTTCTGTGGCTGTTTTGAAAAGAAACCATTTGATAAAGAGAAACTCATCTGCATTGCAGGGCTCTCCCTTCTTCCCCATTTCTGCTTTGGTTCTTTGCCACTTGCTGCCAGGCACTTTAAGCCATTAATGACTTTGAATGGATACATTGCTGTGTGCGGCTTTGATGGTACCCAAAATCTGAGCTCCATGTTAGACACAGATTTTGGGTGATGTTTATCTCCTNGGAGGATGGATTGGAATAAAGGGATTGGTTCAATTATTGAAGAGAATACAGGTCTCTACACTCTGAAACAGAAAGATTTCATTTAGTCTTCAGGGAAAAAAAATCTGGTGGAAAGTATAGCAAAGAAAATGAGTACCTGTAGAAGCAATACTCGCTCTATCCATCACTGCTCATTTTTAGCCACAGGTTATGAAATAACTGGAGAAATGGTTCAGGTGTCAGTAGTGCCTTGAGAGAGGATTAGGGCTGTGCACCAGCTGCCAAGAGTTAACTGCTTATGTTTTAATTCCTTCTGGCTGGTGAGTGAAATATTGGTCTCTCAGATGAGCTGAAGTGCAGGAGGATGGCCAGTGTTCCTGAAATTAGCAGAGAAGGGCCTAGGAGGGATCACAAGGATTCAGAGGAGTTTGTGAAATATTGAGAAATGTAATATTGGGTGAAAACTGCTCCATCCTTCATGGCAAGGCAGTGAGCCAGCAAAGTGCTGGCTACGTAATTGCTGCCAAAACCTCACTTTTTCAAAGGAGGGATGTTTCCAGCTACAGCTCTCACAGGCGCTTCTCAGAGCCCACTCTAAGGAGTAAAGATGTTGTTTATGTAGGAAAAGAAATATTGACAGAGGGGAAGGTGTCAGCAGCTGTGGAGTAGATCTCTGGAGGTGCCCCCTATTCTTGATTTGTCTAAGCTGCATCAGTGAGCTTTGCAGACCATAATTAGTGAAGCCCTGCTCTGTATGGCACAGCTGGGCTGAGCAAATGAGCACAAGTGGGGATGGGGAAACAACTAACACCCAGCATTGTAACTGATGGCAGGGTGCAGCCTCCCAGCCATGGGTGATTCTGGTCACATTCCTTATCCCTCAGGGAAGTCCTGTAGGGAATTCAAAATACTATTTTTGAAATAAAGATACTTCATTAACCTTAATGAGGATTCAGTTTTATTAAGGATTTAGAGAAGCTGAATCAAAGTGAGTTTCAAGGCTCATCTTGCTGTGGATTGGGGTGAAGATTGTGCCCTTGTACCCAGGCAGGAGCTGGTGGGACTGAACCACTGTCCCCTGATCCTGCCACATGATTGTTCCCTTGGCAGCAGTCTGAGAGAGGAACACAAAGAAATGACCAAGTCCTGATGGAAATTTTGCCTTGATTCAAAAAAGACTTAATCAGAAACATTAATTCTAGCCAAACTTATTGTCCTGTCATCATAGCATATCATACAGCATCTTGCTACTCCTGAATCTGCACTTCAGGCTGGTTTTCTAAGGGAAAATATGAATTTTTGGCTCATTGTGTATGTAATATTACCATATAACATATAGTATGCAATAAATTGCCAACAGCAGTGGCAAAAGAGAGGAAAGACAAATGTTATTTATGGATGGGATGCCACAATTTCAATTGAAATTCAAAAAGGGGTGCTGTTCAGGAAGAAATTCCCTGCCATTAAATATTATTTGGGCAGCTCCATCAGTCAGTTTCCTTGTCCTTTATCTTACTTGCAATATTATTTGCACAATGGCAACAGAAAGCTGCAGATGGGAGCTGCATTTCCTCACTCCACGAGCTCTGGGTGAGATTTCAGGTGCTGTGTTCTGCCCTGGGTGAGACTTCAGGTGCTGTGTTCTTTGGATGAGATTTCAGGTGCTGTGTTCTGCTCTGGATGAGATTTCAGGGGCTGTGCTCTGCTCTGGGTGAGATTTCAGGTGCTGAGTTCTTTGGATGAGATTTCAGGTGCTGTGTTCTGCTCCAGGTGAGATTTCAGGTGCTGGTGCTCTGCTCTGGGTGAGATTTCAGGTGCTGTGCTCTGCTCTGGATGAGATTTCAGGTGCTGTGTTCCTTGGNGGTGCTGTGTTCTGCTCGTGATGAGATTTCAGGTGTGTTCTGCTCTGGATGAGATTTCAGGTGCAGGTGTTCTGCTCCAGGTGAGATTTCAGGTGCTGTGTTCTGCTCCAGGTGAGATTTCAGGTGCTGTGTTCTGCTCTGGGCTTCTCAAGGATTATCCTCCAGCTCAGGCTTCTGTAGCAGGATGAGGAATGAGCTCAGGTCAGGTGGGAATGCACCTGTTCTGAACTGAATTTAACGTGGTTCCTCAGAAATGCAAAATCATTCCAATTCTGCTATGAAACAAGTCTGCAGTGAGTTTTTTGGGCCGTGTTGTGATGGCTGTGAACATATGAAAACTTGTGGTGGGTTAAGAGACACCTCATTCTGTGTCTGTGGTGGGTTTCCCTGCCTTCACTCTGATGGTGGGGAGAACAGAGCCCAGATCTTTCCATCTGTTTGCCTGGGATGAAGCATGCAAGGCACCCAACCCAGATTTTTATTCTCACTTTTTGTATATGGATCAAACCTCATGCTGTATATACTGCCAGCTCATTATGGAATTATTTGAAAATTATTTAACCTCCAGCTCACTAATCTTGCCTAAAACTTAATTATACATGGAGCCAACCACTCCTGTCCCTTCCCCACTCACCCAGCACCCGTAAGGCTGATTTATTGTCGCTCCAAACTTATTAATCACAAATAATTTTATCTTCCTTGGCCTCCACAGAGACCTTCCCTAGCAATTAATATTTACCATAAATGTTTCATGAGAAGTAAATTAGAAGAGAGCAAATCATGTTTCAGGTATTACAAACTACTTCTTAGGAGTTTTTATCTGAAGGTAATGGGTGGATCTGAAGGGAATGTGCAGCTCCCCATTGCTGTGAAACAAGACAAATTGCTCCAAAATGACCCTTTGAAATTCACTATGTTTAGTCTAAATTGAAAATCCTTAAATGCACTGGAGTTGCTAATTGTTGATGGCAAGGCTGCTAAATATGTAAATTTCTAATTAAAATATAAATTAATCCTCACAAATGAATACCTGCTATCTGCAGAATGATGAGCAGAAGTTTTATGCCATTAATTAATGTTATCGCCTATTAGCTTTATTTACATAAGTGCATAATTCATGCTGCTTTGCTTTTTCTGATATGCAGCAGTAGATTTTTTCTTTTTTTGGTATCACTCTAAAATAATTACTGTTCTTTTGAACTTTCCCAGCGTATTTTAGGCTTTTTATGTTGCCTTTTAACATGTAAGTTAATTGGAGGTATTTTTCCTTTATTAACTCTATACTTGATGTCATGGGGTAGGAGCAGGAAGAGTTGGGAATTGCTTTGAGACATCCCCAAATAAAACAACTCATTGTTGTCACTGCTCATTATATTCTGAGTCTTAATGGATGAAATAATTATTTACCATTTCCAGCTTTGATGTATTTTTATAGGACAGTTGAATAGAATACAACAGTTACATTAAGAGATTATAAAGTTCTTTCTGGATTAATAAAGCATAATAAAAGCATTGGCATTCAGCTTGTAGGTATAAATATGTATAATGAGATTGTCTGTACTTCAGGCTGCTTTTCTAAGGGAAAATATGACTTTTTGTCCCATTGTGAATGTAATGCTTACATATAATAAATAGCATGCAATGAATTATCATCAGCAATGGCAACAGAAAGGAAAGAAAAATGTTATTTATAAGTGGGGCTGCAACAATTTCAACTGAAATTCAACAAGGGATTTTGTTCAGTAAGAAATTCCCTGCCATTAAACATCATTTTTTGGGCAGTTTCCCAGTTCATGTTTATTAAGTGCCTTTCCCAAACTGCCCTTTTAATGCAGCTGATGAATTAATTTTCCCTCCTCAGGTACAGTTGCCTGGAGAAAGGCAACAACCACCACAAATTCATGGCAGAGCTGTTCTGCTGACTTGCCTGTGTCTCACATTCCTCCCTGGCTCCAGCTCCGTGCCTGCACTGGATCCTCCCTCTGTGGGGAACCATTCCCTAACAACAGATGGGATGAACAATCATTCTCCTAAGCAAATCAAGAGACAGAATCCACTTCAGCCTTTCCCACTGGGAGCAATTCCCACTTTCCAAATGCCATGTGCAAAGCAAGTCCTGCCAGAAAAGCAAGTGTTTTTGCAAGCTGCTGCTCCAGCCTGGGATTTGTTCCCTCCCCACCACGACTCGTGGAGCCCGGCTTGTCCCAGCCTCCTGTTTACTGACACCATTAACTTTTATGGAATTACAGTGGTAAATGTTTATGGCCAGTCTTTGCTGAATTAATCTTTAATGAGATTTTCACTAAACACAACTGCATGCTCCCTGACCAGAACCTTGCAGGAACCCAGGAGGCATTAAAATGAAAATTCACACTACTCCTGACTGGGATTATCTTTCTGAGAACCACAAGCACTGGTTGAAATGGCAACCACCCAATCTGATAGCACCTTAACCCCCACCCCAGGGGGAATCTGCCCAGGATGGGACCAATCCATAATGAACTATTCTATGCTGAGAATTGTTCTCCTTCTTTTCAATTGTGATCATCTATTTAATGGGTAAAGAAATGAAAATGGGACTGTTTGAGTTTATTATCAAGTATCTCACAGTGTTTTATATCACAGTGCCTGCTGAGATCTGCAATTAAAGTAAAAAAAGAAGAGTTCATTTCACAACAGGAGTTCAGGGTTTCTTGATAGTTTGGTTTGGTATTTAAGATTGTTTATTGCCTTCACTGTGCATGAGCTTCATCTGAGAGCTGCTGTTAGTTTGAAGTATGCTCTTTTTTTAAACCAATATTTGGGATGTGGGGGATGCTCCTAGAAGAGTTCTTGAGGAACTGGCAAGGCCAGAGTCAATTTGCAGAGAAGAGTTTCGGGTCAGATTGTAAGAAGCAATACAGGTCAAAGAGCAAACCCTTTGTATCTTCCTCCAGTCTCGTTGCACCTCTCAGACTGCTTGGGGGGTTACAAACCACTGGAATATCATCACAGTGGTTCCAATTAACTTTCCTGTCAGGTCTCATGCTCTAGAATCCCATGCTCTGGAATCCCATGCATATTGGATGGAAATTAAATTGCTTTGAGAGTTAGACTGAATTGTACAGTGGCAGCTGAATCCAATTCACATCACAGCCTCTTTTGTTCTAGGGATCACACCCTGCTGTAGCCCTCCTCACCCATCCTAAGTAACCCCTCTAGTTCCACTGTTTCTGTAGGATTTGCACACAGTAGCCTCCCATGGTCTCCCTTTTCTCTTTCAGACGTTTCTTAGACACTCAGCTGCTAAAAATCACCATCTGTGGTGGAACCATGCCAATTAAAAATGTTTGAAGAATTGGCAAATTAAACTCCTCTAAATCTATTTGAATGTGCTGTTCCATTCTTACTTTTAAATTTTAACTTTATGATTACTTTCTCATAGAAAAGACCAACAATCTTTTAGACAAGGAATGTAGCAAATACAGCTCTGTGGATTTTTAAATACAATCAAAAATGCTGGTAGGTACTGTTTAATAATAAACACAAATTAATGACAAAAAATGCCTTTCTCTGCTGTATGTGATTTGTGAGACAAATGCCAGACCTCATGGGCTGTTGATCTGCCCAGAATGGCAGGTTTCAGTTTGGTATCAGAACAAAAATCTTTACTGTGGGATTGTTGAGACATTGGAACAGGCTGCCCAGAGATCTGGATATCCTGAGTGTCCAGGGCCAGGTTGGACAGGGCTTGGAGCAACCTGGAATACTGGAAGGTGTCTCTGCCATGGATGGGTTTGGAGTGAAAAGATCTTTAGGGTCCTTTCTCACCCAAACCATGCTATCATTCTATGACTTTACTTACACAGGGAAGTTCCTCAAACAGTTTCTAAATTTGTAAGTCTCATCCTTCACTAATGTTCAGAAATCTCTTGAGCTGAAGGAAGCAGCTGTTTGAAAGAGCTCAGAGAAAATATATAACACTTTAGGATGCACAGTAAAAAAAGAATCATCGTTCAATACAAATTTCTTAAGTCTTGAATTATCCAGAAGTTCTCCATACTTGACCAAAATCTTCCCTTTTGTTTTTTTAAAAAGCCACAAAGATGCTTTCCAGTATAATATTCCACAATAGCTTTACTGCTTGTGTAGAGTCTTTCATCTGGACTTCTCAGGAGAAACAAAAATTCTACCACATTTATTAAGGATGCACTTTT
Source organism: Thryothorus ludovicianus (assembly GCA_013397245.1). Lineage (NCBI taxonomy): Eukaryota > Metazoa > Chordata > Aves > Passeriformes > Certhiidae > Thryothorus > Thryothorus ludovicianus. The sequence continues at coordinate 60,801 of VZTB01018379.1, forward strand.
ATTGCTTGGAACGTACTGAAGAAATTGGGCTGGACTATTTACATTTACATAAAATCAGCATTTCTATCTGTAAAAGTGCTCAGAGCACTGGGCTGTGTGTGCAGACAGGAAAAGGGTTCCTGCTGAAGCACAGGCAGGGCTGTGCCCCTTCTGGTGTTTGATGATTTGATGATCCTGAGCTCTTCCATGCTTTGTTAGGAAGATCAACCTCCCCAATGCCTTTACATTGCATTCTTCAAAATGTCTGCCTACAGCACAGACGTTTTTTAATCTAATTTTTTTTTATTAAAAGGCAGTATTGTCAATATGCTATTAATGATAGTCATGAAAAAAAAAAGGATGTAAATTTTTAAATACAGCTTTACTCTTTAAAGGTAGGTTTTATGTTTTTACTGTACACATGTCTAACCTTGAGCTGCTTGCTTACACTGCCTGTACACGCAGCGAGGGGAAATGAGCTTCTAGTTCATCAAATGTGTTTTAGTAAATAACCTTAGGGAGTCTGACTCCTACAGAGACAAATCAGGTGAAATTATCCTGCATTTTTCCAGGCATCTGAACTCTCTCCTTTCCTTGTTGCTTTGCTGGAGTCCACTCAGCCCCCTCACACGCCTGTCAGAAATGCAGCACGTTTCCACACCGATAGAATTCACGGAGATGTGTCAGGCTGTAGGGGAGCTGCTGGGGGAAGGATGCAGCAGAACTTGCTCCTTCAATCACAACTGTTGGAAATGACATTTCGAAGGCAGCAACAGGCAGCACTTAACATTTACGAGGAATTGCCTCCTTGCACTCCTGGGGCATTAAGTGTTCATTGCTGTCTGTGTGGGAGGGGTGGTGTGTGCAGAGTGCAATTTGCAGCACATATTAACTGTTTCTAAAGGTTTTTTGAATGCCAAGAGATTCTGTCTGCTTTGTTCCTGGAGAGGATTTTTTTCACTTGAAGGGAGAAAAATTAGAAAAATATATGTAGAGTGAAATGTGGAGCTGGAGGATCCTTTATCCAGAATTATGAGGCTTTTTAATGTGGTTTACCAGAAACCACATGAACTCTATTGGATTCTGAAGTATTTTTATTGACACATCTTGCACTGAAAACTGCCCTGTTTGGCAGTTGTCTACGTACCAGATTTAATTCCTTCATCTTCTATCTGCAACCAAGACTCAAGTCCTACACAGAACTTTGCTGTTCCATGTGAATAAGGGCAGCAGAATATCATCTTGTAGATTTAATTTCTAGAGATTCTAGAGGTGTTCTCTTTACGTTCCAAACCTGATCTTGGGAAGAAATGGAGGAGAGAAAGTTAAACTCTTGGGCTCTTAGTGTTTCATGGTGGGATATAATTGTGACCCAGATTAACTGAGCAGGTGTGCAGCCTGCTTAGCATGAAACTGTGCCTCATAACGTAAATGTTATGCTGGTGCTATAAATTTCCACACCCAGATTTCAGTGTCCCTTCAATTACAGGCTCTGCATTAGGCTTCCAATCACAACCTCCTCCTACCTGAGGAGCATTGCAAGAAAATGAGGATGAGGCTGAAAATCCCCCTTGTTGTCTCCTATCTGCTCCTGGACAAATTCCCTGAGGAATCAGATGCAGAAAGTTGTCCTTTTGGTGTTTTTTGAACTAGGAAACAAACAAGATGTAGATTTTTCAAGCTGCAGAGGCTGCAGATAAGTGCCAAGAAATGCTCTGTGAGTGACTTTATTTTCATTTATATCAGCCCAGCCCGGGGTGAGCAATTATGAGTAAATGTTGTCAGGGAGAGTAGAAGCTGCAGTACAAAGTTTACCAAAGAAGCCCCGCTGCTGACCCTGAGGGTCTGGAAGAATTCATTTTTGTATTGAAATTCTTTCACTGGAAGGGGTTTTAATAAAGCTAAATCCTTTCTTGCCTCAGATTTTTGTGAACAGCTTGAATTTAAGAAATCATTTTGGCTCACAAATGCTACGGACAGCAAATCAGGTCTATTTACAAAAATGAATTATTTATTGAACAGATAAGAGGTAACTGGTGAAAGATCTTAATTAGAGTCACTTATGCACAGGCTAAAACTAGAAGAATTGCTAATAGATTACAGCATAACATTAAACACTACTCTATATCAAGGTATCTCTAGTAAATCTAGCAAAAGAAATTGTACTGATTAGGAGTTGAATGTAACTTACAAAAAAATGACGATGATGTATAGATTTCTTGACTCAATCTCTGTGAGGAACCACAAAGCAGCATCCTCACTCACAGGAGAAGCTCCAAACCTTTCCAGGGAAATTTGCAGAAGATTTCCACTTTGTGAAAGTTTGGTGTGGCTTTTATAGTTGTAAAGTGAGTGTGTCAGCCAGAAATCCAGTTTATCTTGTCAAATCTCACTCCAACACTAAGATGTTTATTTTCAGCTGAGAGATACCAGACCAGTGTTAACCCCATGGCACCAAAATAACTCCCTACAAGACAGCTTGTCCTGCTTGAGTTACCTGACTGGATAACAATCAACAGATAAGCTCTTGTGGGGGGTTAGATGCCCTGCTAAAAATGTCAAAGCTGTTCTGAAAGATTAAAGTCAAGAGGTGTGTTTTGAGCTCTTTCTCCAAAGGAGCAGCACATTCTGGCCCATTCTTAGACAAGCAACAAAAATCATCCTTACGTGCAGAGTCACAGAGTCATGGAATGGTTTGGGTTGGAAAGGACCCCAAAGATCATCTTTTCCTGTCCACCTTCCATGGGCAGGTGAGGCCCTGGCACAGGTTGCCCAGAGAAGCTGTGGATGTGCCATCCCTGAGAGCATTCAAGACCAGATTGGATGGGGCTTGGAGCAACCTGGGATAGGTGGGAAGAGACCATGGAAATGTGTCCCTGTACATGGCAGAAGGGCTGGGACTGGATGGTCTTTAACATCCCTTCCAACCCAAATAATTCTGTTAATCTGTGATTATATAATCAATAGATAGAAAAAGGTGCTTGGCAGTTCCCTGTGACCTCCTTGTCTGTCATGTGAGAGCAAACATTCTGTCCAAAGCCACACCAGATGTTCCTCATGCTTGAGCCCTTCATCCCACCACAGCTGGCTTGAAGGTATCAATGAAAGTTGAAGTCTTCCATGGATTTCTTCCACCCTCTTTCACGACCATCTTGGAAACTTGTGTGCCAGACATGATTGTTGTTTTCCTTCCCCATCTCCTTCCATTATGACATTCAAGGCCTTTCAGGGCAGAAAAATGATAGCATTTTCCTTCTGTTTGAGTAAATATTCCTATTGCAAGACAGGAAATAATCAGCTGTGTGAGCTGTGTACTTCCAATTAAAACCCTTATGTTATAGAAGAGGACAGTTATTTCTTTCTTACCCTGTTTGGTTTATCTATGTAGAGGTTTAACATTTTTTACTCTACCAAAACAAATCATTTTCTGTGATGGGATTCTTTTTTTTCCCCTTTACAGCCTGGGCATGTTGAAAAAAAAATGGAAGAGCAATCAATGCCAGCTGAAAGATGGATACATCCTCTATTGAGTAAACAAAGTTACTGTGTATTGGCAAAAAGTTCCCTGCATTGGATTCTTCATTGGGCTCGAGTTGCCAGCTCCAATAAATCAGTATGCTGGACTTCTACTTAGTCAATGTTTCTAGACAGCAAGCGAGAGAGCATCGTATGTTAAAGTGTAATGAATTGTATCAGTGAGTAAGTCTACTCCCAGTCCCCGTTAGAATCTATCAATATAACAAAGTGGCTGTCACCCTGATGTACGGGCAGTCACCTCGTCTGACTGATGGGTGCATCCCTCCCTCCCTGAAATAACCTGAGCTGGCTGAAAAGGAAAGTATTTTTTTTTTTTTTTTCCCACATGGGCCTGTGTTTGAGGAATATATGTCCAGAGGAGAAGGTTTTGTGGGGGAGAAAACAGGGAGCTTGGATCATGAAACACTTAAAACCACTTAAACAAGAAGTTTTAACCACCTAAATCTCTGGGGCCTGGAAATCCTCTTCCCACACTGATAGACCAGGGTTTGTTTTTTAGCAATTACTATTCCTTATTTTAATTTGGATCAGAGGCATGCCTGGGTAGTCCAGCTAGAGATGACATTTAACCCACTCTGGGGGATTTTTGTGGAATTTATAACTTAATACATCAAGAATAAGAGAAATGAATTACATCTGGTGAGGCCCCATGAATGGACAGGGATAAACGTGTAAAGTAGTCATGTTTCTTGTAGACTGCTATATTAAGTAGGATGCACATGAAGAGCCCTCCAAGTCCAGAAGACTTTGTAGGAAGTGGGCAAAGATTTGGAGTGGGAAAAGCAGCAAAGAGGAAGTCACCAGCCAACTTCAGTGGCCACTATAAGCCAGAGTCAAACACAGAACACTGATGGATGGTGCCTTTTCCTGTCCATGCTGCCTTCCCATCAGAATTGGAGAACTGGGTGGAGAATATCCATCAGCTCTGTGTTTCCTCCACAAAATGTTTTGAAAAATTAGTGTTTTCAACCACCTAGATGAAGATGATGAACATAAATTGGAAGTCAAGTCTTAATGAGATCATAGAAACTCAAAATGCATAATTTTTGGCCCTTGTGTTCTAGAAGCTGGGCATTGGATGGAGAGGACAATTTATTTTTGGATTTGTAGTCAAATTTGATGACTTCTTAGTGTAGCTGGCAAAACTCCCCAGTCTGCTTTAGTGCATATTCCCTTGAAACTTACCACAGTAAAACTCTGCAGTTGTTTTCCCATAGGATCAATTTGTCTCATGCTCAAGCAAATTTGGCTGTTTTGTCCTCAGGCTCTGTGCAGGGAGCAGATGGAACTTCTGTGTTTTGCCACAAAAAATTTTTGGCCTTATCATAAGGAAGCTCTTGCCAAGAGACATGGTAAAGGTTGGATTCGACAATCTTGGAGTTTCTTTCCAATCTTAATGGATCTGTGATTCTAGAAAGTGCTGCTGCAGATGTCCCAGGTGAGCGTTACCACATGTCCTGAGTTGATGCTAAATTGTATCCCCATTCATCTGTTTAACTCAAAAATAAGTTTTGTACCTTTAAAACTAGATCTGAGAGTGAGGGAGAAGGGGAAGAATGCCTGAAGCAGTTGTTTTTTAAATATATAAATAAGAGTTTTCAGCTTTCCTTCACACACGGCCTGTGTTGTCTGCAGTGCTGATGGAGGGAGAGAGCTCTCCTTTGCTTTTTGTTAGCTTTTTGGCCAGCTGAGGCACAGAAGTTCTCCAGACTGTGTTTTTTTTCCTTTTTCTTGGCACTGTTTGACCCTGCTCTGGTTAAACACCCAAAGGGCCCCAGGAGCTCCCACCTGTGTCCCACCGGGCCTGGCCTGGGCCCGGCCTTTCCCAGCCCTGAGGGACCGACAGCAACTGAGCCAAGCTCCAGCCACGGGAGAGACTTTCTGAATTTGGCATCTCTGCCGGGCACACAGAGGGTTTGTTGTTCAGAGTTGTTCATTTGTTGTGCTGGGGAGTGCTTTGACTGTTAAATAAACTTTTTTCCACTTTCCTCCAAAGAAATTTTTTCTGTCCCGAACCAGCTAAGAAAAAAGGCAGTTCAGATTAATTTTCTAAAAAAACTCCTTCCAGAAATGTTTTCCCAAATTTGCCCTAAACCAAAACAAATACACCGCAGGAGATGCTGAAATACCATTAGTGAGGGACATTTTCTCCAGACTTTGTTGGCATAACCAGCAGGTACAATGCTGGCTGTAGGCTGAGATTTTTTTGTTGAGAGTAACTTCTTCCTCATGAGTAAAATTGGCTCATTTCTCAAGACATCCACACTAATCTTCTTTAAACAGGAAATGGTGGCCATGTGAGGAAGAACATGAAGGAGAGGATGACTCAGAGACTGAACAGTGCTCCTGTGCAGGAAGCAGAACAGGCTGAGGTGCTGATTTTCGTTTTGCTTAAGAAATCTGAGATATAAAACTGTCTGGAGACTCCTTTCATAACTTCTGGGCTCACAACTCTGCTTGGCAAAGCTTATGTTCACACTTGGTCAGGAAATATAAGGAAAGGACATGAAACTCTCAAAACCTGCACAGTGTTTTTGAAAAGAAGTAATTTTTGAAGACAAAATTTTATGAATGTTTTGTAGAGAGTGCCAGATGCACTCTCAGGGAGTTCCAAATGACTTAATCTCCTCTAAAAGATTGCCCCAAAGCTGATTCTGTTAACTAAGGATGCTTTATGCTCAGCCCTAAGCTCAGTGATTCATTTTGCCCCAGAGGGTCACAGCTGCTGCGTGAATCCTGCGCAGAATCTGATTTCTGATACATCTCCAGGATATGCATCATCAGATCATTTGAAAATCAGAATGCAGACCTTGCACTGGCACCAGAAGCCAGCGAAGAGCCAACTGCAAAACACAAGCACAGACTGAGCCATGGAACATTGCACTGTTCAACAGGTACCAGATGGAGTCTTGGCATCAGATTCACATTAAATTTTGGGTAATGTAAACCTGGGTGTTCCAGCCTGAGGCTTAGAAACATGTGGCCCACTGTGGCCACTGTGGTTGTACGGGAAACAATACATTTGAAAGCTAAAAAAAAAGAGGTTTGGAAAGCTGTTATTGAGGAATTTTTCTAGCCTTTATTGGTTGAACAAGACCTTTCAGCTTCCCTGTGGCCTGATGAGGGAGGGCTGAATTCCTCAGAAGGCAGCAAAGATATTTTGTCAATTCTTAAAAGCTTTTGTACTTTCTATCAAGTGTCACCTCCTTCCATAATGAAAACACAAGTCAGAGGACCCATCCCATGAACACAATTCCTCACTGACCTTCAGATCAGAATATCCTGAGCTGGGAGGGACCTGTGAGGATCACTGAAGTCCAGCTCCTGATATCTCACTGCAGTGGGCATCAGTGAACTGCATCAGCTGATGTCTAAGGGAGCTGAGTTTCCTCCTCATAATGTTGATAAACCAATCTCAATCCCTTGTTCCCACTGCACACATTTTTCCCAGCTGGTCTCAGTGGAAAATTCCTGACACCTACCCTGCTAAATTTGGTGGTTGTGCTGCCAAGCTGGTGTTGTGAAAAGCTTTGTTCCGCAGGAGAAATGAGATTTGACATGTGCAGCCCTGACTCTCAGGGGAAATGCCCTTTCCACAAGATTTCAATGGGCTGGTTGTTCTACTCTGCCGTGCAGACAGGTGGTTCTGCCAACTTCAAAAGCTGTTCCTTGTTTCCGTCATCTGACACAGAATAAACAGTTTGTTTTGTTCTATGTATTTAATTAATCTTGCCTTTTATTTCTGCTCAAAAAGGCACTTTGATTTTTTTTTTTTTTAAATTTGTATCCAGAAAAACTCTGTGATTATTTCATGCCAACAGATTTCATACACGTCTGCTCCTGGACATTCACCACCTCTGCATGACAGAGCAACAGAGCCAAATGGATTTTTTTTAAATTTTCTGACTGGACATATAAAACTGGATTAAAGAGTTTTGGAGGTTGATATGAATAATTTGAATACTTTATTTTGAATTAGGCTAATAGTATGAGGAAACATACATCTTTGAATCCTCCTCACAAAATCATTGCCAAAGATGGAGTAAAGGAAGACCAAGTGCATTCTTGTTCTCAGGAGATCACTCCTGAGGCTGAGTAGAAGAATAAAGCAACAGGAAGAGAGAACATAGAATTACAAAATCATAGACTGGCTCAGGTTAAAAGGTACTTTAAGGATCACCTAATTCCAAATCCCTGATGTGGGCAGGGACATCTTTCACTAGGCCAGATTGTTCCAAGTCTTATCCAGCCTGGCCTTGAACACTTCCAGGGATAGGGGATCCACAAACTGTACGGGGCCTCACCACCAGATTTTGGGGTGAGCTGGCAAGTATTAGGGAAGAAAGAGAATCTAAATGGCAGAGGAAAGCATGTGAAGGCATAAGGTCATGAGTGATTTCCTTCTGTTTTTCACAGAGTCATTTGTCTAAATGTGAGACTTGGATACATTCTAGTAATTCCTAGGATTCCCTCCTGTCCCATTTGAGCAAGACTCAGTTTGTTGCATTTTCTTTATTACACCAGTCTGGCACAACCACTGGAGGAGACTCAGATTCATTAAGATGCCTGAACTATCAAAAAAAAGCCTCTTTTTGGGCAACTGGCTGGTGTCCCAGGGCCATGATTCAGTCTAAGATTAATGTGACTATTAGTTCCCACCAGAGATGATGAAGATGCAGTCAATGGTGGCAGTGAATTTTTGGGATGATTTGTCTCACCATGAAGTACCAGTGGCTTCTGGAACAGTAAATATCAAAGCCCAACAGGCCAGTGAGAAGAGATCAGCTATAAGCCTTATGAAATCCAGGTTTCCTAGGCTACCTTTTCTTTTTGGATTTTATCCTGGAAAGAGCTCAAATGGTGGGATTCAGCTACTTAACTTTAGTTATGTTCTGTGAAGATTTTTAGGTGTGATCTGATCCACCAGACTCATTTTATACCAGCTGGCAAGAAATAAGTGCTCTAGGGCCAGATGTATCTGATGGATTTTAAACATCTGAATAGACCAGATGAATCAGGTCCCAAAAGTGAGTGTGCTACTAATTAACATATCCTTTTGGCCAGCTGTAAAATTCCACAAAATTATAACTCTGAAACATTTACATCTCTGTCCAATGTGGCTTAAGCTGCCTTAGGCTTTGCTTCTGCAGGACTGATGGGGCAAAACGAGGGAGGAGGACAGCACAGGCTGAAAGATGGAAGGGCCACTAAACATAATTACCTACAAAACTCTATGAAAAATGCTGCAAGTGAAGCAGCCATAAATACATTAGGGAGACAGAGCCAATACACATTAAAGATTCATGGAGTGCTATTCATTTGTGCCCTCTCTTTTGGCTCTGGATAGGAAGATATATGCATTTAAGACTAGGTAAAGTCCTTTTAATGATGGACAAAGACTCATAAATCCCAGGAACACCTCCATAGCTCACATGGACAGAGTCTTTCGCCCCTCCATTTGTCTTCCTACAGGTTTAGAAAAGCAGCTGTATTGTACTCTAAACCTACCTTCTGACTTATGTAATTTAATGTGACATTTAAAGGGGCAAACACTATTTATTTTAAAATAAATACCATTTGTATGTGAGCTGTTTTGGCAAGTGACCCCCTCAACATCACAGATTCACAGACAAAAACTGGCAAGATTGGAAAAAATAAAGAAGCCACTTGGTCTGTCCTCTGGCATCTGGGAAACAGATACAAAAGAGCACAAGAGAACATAAAATAGGCAGGTAAAAAAGGGAAAGCCTCCATTCTACAGACTGCAAAAATGAAACAAAACACACATAAAAATGATTTAAGAAACCAAGAACTTCAAAGTGACTATATCAGTTTGTTAAGGACTATTGGGATGTTGATCTTAAAAGAAGAGCAGCAAGAAGGAAAGAAAACTCCAAACCACCACCTGAGATACCTAAACTGAGGAATAAATAACAGAATGTTACAATTTCTTCACCACACTGAGAAGAAGAAGAGACTTTTGAGCATTAAATTGCATTGTGAAAGTCCACATGAAACAAGGTGGAAAAGAAAGAACATTCTACTCTAAAGCCCAAAAAAGAGACGGCCTTAAAAATTGAAAATGACTTTTTCCATGCTTCAGGAAGGAGCTCAGGAAGGAGCTCACCTGATATGAGCTCCTTTCTTCTATATCTTTTTTTTCCCAGGTGCTTTCAAACACTGAATCTTATTTTACTATCAAGTTGTTCCCTTTCTACAGTATTTACTAATTAAAGAGCATTGATAGAAATTAGTTAATTAGCTAATGGTATGAAGAACCTGGAGATGCATTTCTTACTGTAAACATGACGAAGTTATAGGTGTTTCCCTGGTAACCAAAGCTTCATGTTCAAGAAATATTTTCTTCTAGACATGTGGTGAAGGAGAAATCAATCACTTAATTGAGATGTCAGCAGGGAATGTGTATTTGTCCTATGCACTTTGGAAAATCTGTGGAGAGAAGGAGGTTCCTGCAGAAGGTCATCTACATGCTTAGCTGTTTTACATGGAAACAGATTCTGAGTGTAGACAAGCACTTTCAGATGGGCAGGGATATTCTATCAGACCTTCTGTTCTGGAAGGAGTAGGTCTGTCCAGCCATAAAAGGCAGAATGAAGATGCTGATTAAATATAATGCAAGTCTGTACATATTTTCTGCTTCAAAGTGAACAGACCTCTCTAAACTATTATGTATTTTCCACTGAACAACAGATGATATAATAAAGGAGTTCTCAAACCAGCAATTAAGCACTGTGATTCCTTTGATGAATGTTAGATAACAACAGAACTATCTCATTTTGCTGCAGCTTTCTCTTAGTGCCTAAATGACATTTCATTTTTGTCTCTCTTTAGGGAACACGCTGCTTCTGACAACCAGCTCTGTGCTCTGTATTCAAACGATTCCTCTGGTTATGCAAACCAGCTGGCATGAAAATACAGCAGTGCATGGGATGCAATACCATGACCTCAAAAACTCTCAGCCTGGGGAGACAAAAAGATCAAAGGTGCTGAACCGTAGCACCCTGCACTCATTGTCCATATCTGTTGAATCAGAAAGGGGTTATTGGGTGAAACCTAAAAGCCTAGAGCATGTGGCTTCTCCAGAAGCAATGAATCAGAGTAGTGTGGATTACAGAGGGAAAACATGTCAGGTGCCTTCAACCTAAGAGACCTTTGAGAATTTCAGGAATTCAGATGTTTTCATTTCAGCAAATAGCATTTCTTGGTGCTGGTGAGATGCCTTTGAAAATCCCCACACTGTGGTAGTTATGTAATTTTTCTGCTATCTCGTTTTCTGCTGCTCTTAGAATACTTGGAGAAAGGTTCAGCAGAGCAAGGAGAACCTCAGAGTATTTAATCCTTGAACCCAAAAGCTGCTGGTGCCTCTAATTTCTTTACAGTTCTTTTGTCTTTGGCTCTGCAGAAACCAATGAGCTGTGATTAATGCTGATGAAAGCATTAAGGAGATGATTTCCTCTCCTCCCACCAAAATTATTGACTGGAACGCAGTCTGAGGAAATCCAATTAAAACTATATAATATGTCTGTATTTCCTTCACCATCTATTTAAAGGATGGATAAGGAGCATCTGCTATTCCCTTTCTCTCCATTATTTGGGTTGTAAAGTAGGCAGTCAGAGCTATTCTTGAGTATCAGTTCTGTTGCACTTCACACATTTATCTCATTTTTTACAGGTGTGGGCAAAGAACTTTTTATGTTTAGCAACAAATAACAAGATTTAGTTGTATTGTGTGTGCTCTGGGTGACTTCACCAATGCTGTGTTACCTATTTAATTAAGACATGAGGACTGGGATAGAAAAGAAATGAGTAGAACCTGTAAATTAAAATATTTTCCCTCAATCATCTGGTCATGACCCTTTCTTTCCTGAGAACTCAAACATCCAGCGCTGCTCTGTGGGTGGGATATATTTTAACAGGTTCATAAATAAAAAATAATTTCTTCTGGAGTTTAGCTAGTAATTTCCAATTGTCCACAGCAATAATAATTTAATCTGTAAGGGACTGTAAATGTGGAACTTCCTTACAACAGGATCTCTCTTTAATAAGAAGAATATTTTTTCATTTGTTTCTCTACTGAAAGAAGAAAATAATTTTGTTTATAAAGATATATCTGTTATTGATGTTGATAGGGCAATCTCCAAATAGCCCAGCATTAAGGAAATGCTCAGTCCTGTGTCATTCTTGTCACAGGAATTTTTCTATTGATTTCTGAGGAGTAAGATCAGGTCCAGGGACACTACATCCATGGCTCTGCCTACACACAGCAAGTAAATTTTTTTTTCTGACCAGATATATCCTTATCAAAATAAATTCTTTAAAATGTGCTGGATCAACTACATTTGCTACTTCAACTGGCTATGCCACGTTCTTTGTAAGAATAGAAAAGCAGTAATTCCACAGACCTGGCACTGTCTCAGGCCAAAGTTACTGGAGTTTAGCTAAACCTCTTGGGTTCTGATTTTTGACTGTCCAGTCTCCTCAAGTCTTTCAAGTCTCCAATTTAGAAGTCAGTGGTCCATCAGAAGTTCTGAGAATTTCCAACAATCCCTCCTACAGGAGCTATTACAGCACAGGATTGGGTGTTCTGATTTTCACCTGGCTTTTCTATGGAGAGTGAAGGGTTACAAAATCATTAAGCCCTTGGCAGGTGACAAAATGCCTTCTCCTGTTGCCCAAAATCAACAATCCAAACCTTGCATCAGTGTTCAAATAGTAACATAAAAAGCAGGTCCTTATTGCCAGCTTTCAGGTGTGCCCCCTGCTATGGGCAGACCTAGCACTGGATTTCTACAATTTTTATAAGTTTAACGAATTGACATATCTAAAAAATATTGTCCAATTAGAAGAGCAGTTGGTTAGGTAATTTCTCTCCAGGTTCTGCTCCATTGTAGCTGTTCCATGGGCTTTCTTATGTCTTCTAGTGGAAAATAAAATGTCCTTGTCAGGCTTCTTAAGAATAAGACTAAACAGAATTCCAAGCATGTGTTAGAATGGCTAGCTTATTATTCTAGTATCTAAAAGAAAGGGTAGGAGAAATACCAGGAGCTATATAACCATGTACTAACAGTCTACAAAGCTACAAATATATGAAAAAAATGAATAAAAAGCTAAATTTAGGCATGACTCTATCACTGCACAGGTATTTGTACGGAGTACACTGGCAACTGTTTATTTCGTTTTATCTTGTTCTGAAGTGGTAATGGTGGAGTTTGGGTGTATTTCACTCAGTTTCTTTAAAACCTTGCCATCTGCAGATGTCTTGCTCACTCGGGGATCTTTCTACCTCAAGCTTGTCCCATCAGAGGTGGCAGAACAAAGTGCACATCCATGCTTTGACAGTCCCAGCACTACTCCCAACTGCTGGCAGTGGTAAGACTGCATTGAGAACTGGACAGAATTCAACAAAGATCTGTATTTTGACTTAAATTAGGCATGTTGGGTAGATGGACTGAAGTGATCCAAAAAAATGTCTATAGAATTTTACTCATTTGATGTCAGGAGTAAGCAGAATAATCTCATTCAGTCCTTCCCACTCAGATACTCTTATCCTAATTAAGAATAGCATTACTTGCTCTGCTTTACTTTGCTTTCTAAATGGTCCAAATAAAACTGAAAAAAAAAAGACAATCTTGCAGATACACCAGAAAACTGCTTCCAGTGGAATAAGAAATATTGTCCCGTGCAGGCAGGTTTTCAGCCTTTTGAGCCACACCATGGCTGTGACACAGATACCTGAGTGCCAAGACCATAAAAATAATGACAGTATACACAGTGCTCCATTTGGGACACATTTTTTATTTATTTCATTCCTCAAAGCCTGTATCACCTTGCCTCCTGAGGGATCATCTACAGTGCATTTTCCAATGAATATTAATCACCTGGGAATGCAGAAGAAACCACCTGTGCTGTGACAATAGCTTGATTTCTCCCTGGGGGAAAGGGGTTGAATCTCGGTGCCTCTCTAATGACATTATTTGTTATTTTCAGGGCAGGCAGTTGCATCCTAATGGAATTCAAACATAATACAAGATAAAAAAGAAATAAACAGTTGCTAGTGTGATCCTTGTAATTACCTATGCAGTGACATAAAACCCTCATTACTCAAGGGTATCAGAGCTCTGAAGTGAACAAGGGTCTGGGAGAAGTCTTCCTTTTGGGTTTTGGGGGGAGTTTAAGCTGTTTTTGTGGAATTCCAGTGTTTCTACAACAATTTCCTTCCTGCTTGCTATAGAAAAGTGGACACTAAATACATGCAAATCCTCTGAAATCCAAGAATATATCTCTAGAAAGTACACCTAGGTCTTGCCAGGAAAGTGGGTGAATTTTGTGCCTTTGAAGACCTTTTGAATATTCAGAGCATGGAACTGAAAGGAATGCCAAAATCACTGACATTGATCCTTGCTTCAAGGTTTCCCAACAGATTTTAATGGTCACCTGCTGAGCTCAGAAGATGGTTGTGAGATCAGGATAGCACAGGCCTTAGTGGAAAAAAATTATATTTTTGTGCATGGGTAAAAATAATAATATAAGTATAAATAGTAATTCCTGCCAAAAATTAACAGATTGTAAGCCAAATCTTTCAGAAGCAGTAAAAGGGATGTGTTGCCTTAATTACCTGCCTTGAAAGATTTACTGAGCATGAATTATAGAAAGATTTGCACTTCTAGGGGTTGAAAATCAGTGAGGCTCTGTTGGTGGCAGCAACACCTCTAATTTCTGCCTGGGGAGGACCTGGTCCCTTCAGCTTTTCAGGATAGCTTGCAGACTGACGTGTCCTTTTGGAAGCTCTCTGTCAATGATTTTTAAAGTTCTAAATTCTTTCACATCTGTTTTCAACAAAGTGATAAATATTGGAGTGGTCAATAATTGTGAAGATAAAGGAAGGGATAAAGAAGACGAGACCTAAAGAAGAAGAGGTGAAGTTGAAAGATTTCCATGTGAAGTGCAGCTACAGCTGTTGTGCTGCACTGGGATCTTATGTTCTTATTCTGCTTTGTGGGTAAAATATCCTGCCAGATTACATTCCCACATTTCCCAAAGCAGAGCTGATCTCCCACTGTCTGCAAAACAGCACAGGCTTCTGTTCCTGACTGGAAAGAAAGTGTTAAGGTGGAAAGAGTGCTGTGGTGTTTTTATATTCATTCGTCACTTCCAAACTCATCTCTGGACTTATTTATTCTGTAATTATCTCTCAGTGACATGAGCGATGAAGTGAAAATGCACTAAGTCTTCCTGATATTGGATTCTGTTGGCTCAGGTCATCCCCCAAAAAATCATTGTTTGGAAAGGGGTGGGGACAGAATACATTCTGTCAGGCACTTGTGAATCCCTCAAGATTAAACAACAAAAACCAAAAAGCAATATAAAGACCACAACATTAAAGGTAAAATGGAAATAATAATTGAAGACCAGAGAGTGAGCTGAACCTTTAGTTTCATGGTTTTAAAGTCTTCTCAGTGTATTTCAAGTTAATAAAACAAATAGCACAAATGTTTCAATGTGCAAAGAAGAGCAAAATATAAGATTTTGCTTTTCATGCCCATGTTTTTGATCAGTTATTGTAGTTTTTAAGATTTAGAATACTGTTCTCTATGCTTTAGCCAGGATCTTCTGAGATTCTAAGGACCAAGGGGATAACATTAGAAAGACTCAAGGCTTTTTAACAGTGAATATTTTTCTTCTTTTAATATTTTTTTAATTGGAAATGATTGAGCAAAATGTGGAGGTTTGGGGGGGGGAGGTGATGTCCTCACCCATGGTGGAGAGATTGGAACGAGATGATCTTAAAGAACTTTTCCAACCCAAACCATTCCATGACTGATGCTATGATAAAACCTCTATTCAAGGTCAAGTTCTAAATGCCACCAATCTGATTTTTCCCACAGTGGATTTATGTCCTGAGGACAAAATACCCCAAACATACGTGCACAGTTTATGGACAGCACAGCTCCAGCCAAGAGTGGATACCTTTCCTGATTACAATACGAGAATTCACAAAATTCTTTCATCTCTGCCTCCCTTGTGGAGAAGGGTGACTGTGAGATGGGAAGTCCTTAGAGCATGGCTGTGTCCATGCATCATGATGAATGATTCACTCCACCCACCCATGACACAGGCTCAGTCTTACTCTTGGGCTTTTGGTGCCCCAATTAAGCTGGAAAATATCTTCATTTCTTCGTCATGCAGCCACACACTCTCTAAACAGATTATTAAGGTAAATTCCTTTGCAAGGATGAAGTTCTACATTTCTTTTGACCTACATTTAAAGATATGACTGGAAGACAGTAAATAATCCACAGATCATCCTTTACCAGTAATATTCCTTGCCATATGGGTGGTGAGGCCCCAGCACAGGTTGCCCAGAGAACTGTGGATGTTCCATCCCTGGAAGTGTCCAAGCTGGACAGGGCTTGGTCTAGGGGAAGGTGTCCCTGCCCATGGCAGGGGTTGGCAGGATGGTCTTTAAGGTCTCTTTAAATCCAGACCATTCTGTGACTCTAAGATTGTATTTAAGGCATTACCTGAGAGGAATCAGTTTCTTCTGGGGAAAAAAAAAACAACACCTCAGCAGGCCTTTATGCAATTAATTATTATTAACCAAATATTTTTATCAGTTAAAAATGGACATTATTTGCTAATTCTCTTCAGCTGTGTAGCCCTTCTCCGACAAGCAGGGTTGTCTTACTGAGGAAAATAAGGATGCAAAGCAGGACTGAGAAGTGTAAAAAATATTCTAAAGGATAAAATAACCTGTAGGTAGAAAGTATCTCATCTCTGATGACCTAGTAAATCATGGTGTTGCTGTAGGAAATAGGATGTGCTGGGCATTAGGACAGGGAAGATATTGCAGAGGACAGGAGTTTAGGGCACACCAAAACCTAAATGGAAAGACCAGTGAGAAGATAAAGGGATGACTGTGATCTGCATTACAAAGCAGATGAGGATGAATGACTGCAATGGTCTCTTCTGGCCTTGAAATTTTTTTGTCTGTGGAAGGGTTTCATTTAAATAATTCATAACAAAGAGCAAATTCTGAACAATTGTAGGGAAAAAAAAAAAATCAGTACAAGCCTGCTGTGGGTTCTGGGATTTGATCTTCAATATTTGAGCTCTTGAACTTTCCTAATGAAAATACTAATAACTTTTTAATTCTAAGCTTCAAGCCTCATTGCAGAAAATCATCAATGATATATTCAATTGTAAAATTCACAGAGGGCTTCACAGTTACATAAATCATTCAATTAAAAAGAAAGTGCATTACATGACTGAATCAACGAAATGGAGGTTGAGAGTGAATTCAGTTTTGCACCTTTCTTTAAAAGTACTGTGTGCAGAGATATTTGCTATTCATTTAAAAGCTGAAATAAAATTTCAGAAAATTGCTTTTTTTTGTGCATAATCTATAAAAAGGAATATAATAAATAACTATTACATGTCTTTTCAATAAGGATTATCCCTGTGTTTTTTACAGGTGTTTTGAACATTCAGCAACCGAGAATGTGGGATTTTTTCCTTAATGTTGCAAAATATTTAAATTTATGCATTTGCAACTGTTTTTAAGTGAAGAAGTAGCAGGGGAATTAGAACTTGATGATCTATAAAGTCCCTTCCAACCCAAGCCGTTCTGTGATTCTATGAATTAGTGGTTTGTGTCTCCTTTGAATGACATTTGGATGACAAAAATATCAGCACTGCTTTGTCAGTGAGCAAACACACATTTGCTATCTCAGAATAGTGTGTATAATGCACAACCTCTGCCAGTCCTCCACCACTCCTCTCCAGCCATCCTCACTGTGCTGCTTTTGGTTATTTCTGCCATTGGCAGAGGCTCACACAGCAGCTCTCAGAAATCTGGTACCTGACAGTGCCGTGGTTGTCCTCTACCTGTTCATGAGCCTCACCTGGGCTATGCTGGAAAGCAGAAGCTGCAGAGTTTGTGCTGTCATACCCCAGAACACCTGCAGTGCTCAAAAGGTCAAATTCTAATTAAGGAAAGAAATAAATATATCTATGATTATGTGGGGTATGTGAGCAAGATGGATTGCTCAGTGTGTTACAGGACCCATGGAAAGATGGAAAGAAATATGGTCTTCATTGTAATGATTGTGCTTCTATAGCCCCAGGCATCAAAAACGTCATCGTGTTTATGTGCTAATAAAATCTTAGCAGTAATTCTCTCTCCATGCACAGAACCTTTGCTACAGTCTGTCCTCTGAATCACCTTTGAGGAAAAAAATTAGTAATTTCATTCCTCCTTAGGGAGGGATAAAGTTTGTGCTGCTGTGAGACTTTAATGTTGGTGCAATGCATGGGTCATTGGACCTGGGAGTTTCTGGAGCACTCAGGAGCTGCCTCTTTAGGGGTATGTGGGAGGTTAAAGGGATTGGATCCAGAGTTTCAGATCTAATGAGTACCTGTTAAAGTTGCATCCTTTGATCATTAGCTTAATAATACTTGAAATCAAAGGAAAATGCTTTCCTATAATATTCACCTGAATATGTGGAGACTAATCTTCAATTTTTCTAATAAACTCAGCCTGACTGGGACTCCTCTCTCAGCTAATGGTGGAAGTGAAACCTTTCAGTGTTTCCTGCTATAAACAAAATAAACATGTTACTGAAATAAATAAATACTAAAAATTCTCCTTGGTTTCATTCTTACTGATGATTGGGCAGATGGAAAAAGAAATGTTCAGGTGCCATCAGTAGTGAGCCTCTCAAACACATTTGGGAATTCAGAGCTGGGTGGGATGGCTGGTCTTTGACATGGGAGCTCTTCTGAATTCAGAGAGCAAAAGTCAGAGTACCATGTTTAGTACCCATCCATCCATCCATCCATCCATCCATCCATCCATCCATCCATCCATCCATCCATCCATCCATCCATCCATCCATCCATCTCCAGTGTCGTGGATCTGTGATGTGGAAAGCTGCAAGCCTGTAAACAGCACTGGTTTGCAAATACAGCATAGAAAAATGGGTTCAGAAGTGCACTTGGAGGATTCTCCTACTGAGAGTTGAGGGTGTTCAGCCTGGAGAAGAGTCCAGCGAGATCTTGCTGCCCTTTCCAGTGCCTAAAGGGCTACAAGAGAGTTGGAAAGGGGTTTTTTTACAAAGGTATGTAGTGATAGGGCAAGGGGGGATGGCTTCACACTGACAAAAGACAGATTTAGAGTAGATAACAGGAAAAAATTCTTTCCTGTGAGGGTGACCCAGGTTTCCCAGAGAAGCTGTGGCTGCCCCATCCCTGGTAGTGTTGAAGTTTGGATGGGACTCTGAGCAATCTAGTCTGTTGGAAGGTGTCTCTACCCAAGGCAGGGCCTTGGAACTGGATGATCTGCAAGGTCCCTCCTAAATGAAACCATTTTATGTTTTATAATTCTTTGATCAGCACTGAACAGGGCTTCACAGTATAGATTTTGGGACATTAAGTGAACTTCTCAGCACTCAGGAGCCAACTCTTAGTATCGGTGATATTTGAGCCTCCAACCTCAGCTGAGGGCTGGGTCTCAGAAGTGCCCGGCCCCTCAGCTGATCCTGGGTTGCCACTGTGAGACAAATCAAAAGAAGTAAATATCAAGAAATAATAGAAGCCACCAGAAAGGGGAGGGAAGATCTCATTAGAGATGAGGGGTGGAATCACTCAGGTTTACCTTAATCGTGGGATTTGATCTGATGTACAGTATCTTTGTAGTCATGGACCTGTTATTACAGGCAGGGAAATATAGAGTTTGTCACCTCACTGGCCTTGGTGCATTTTAACTCTTTGTTTCCTGCCTTGGCAAAACTGTGTGTGGCTTTGACAAATGTGGAACAGCATCTTTGTGTTTAACATCTACATTTTCTACTGCACATTAACCTGTATGAACATAAATTTCTACAGAACATGATATTCTTCTGGCAGTCATCTCCTAAAGCAAGTCAGAGCCCATCCATCAAACCTCTATTTCAGGCCAAGAAAATCTCTCTGTGTGCATCCTGTATGAGAGAGAAGAGGAAGCACCTGGGATCTACTCAATGCATCCATGTTCCTCCAGACATGTAATTGGCTCCTTCCTCTGTGCTGGGGTAGAGCTGTAAATCAAAGCTCAGTTATAAAGGTGAATGCTAATGCTGAGTGACACTCACACCCTGAAGGCTGCTAAGCAATAAATAAAGACATTTTTTTCACCTTACATGATGATGATGTATAGGCTAATCCCAGATCGGTAATTCTTCTCTCAATCCTGCCTGAGTTTTTCTCTCTGGCTCCAGATGCTGGCATTTTGTTTATGAGGGTCTTGATGGGGTTTATTCTGCTCCTGGGAAGTCTCATCTGTAATTTACTGCAGCCAGATTTGTGAATCTGCTTAAGTAAAGTTATTCACACCCAGAACTTCTATTAAGCCTTGGAAAAAGGATTTTAATTAGGTATAATGGGGTTCTTACAGGTCTAATTTGAGACTGGTAGTTTATTTCTTTTTAAGACCACCTCATCATGATAAAAAAAGAAAAATCAAATCCTCCTTTATCAACCACAGGAATTTTCACTGTGATCGAAATGTATTTTAAAATTCTTTATTCTCACAAAATCCATTTTTTTATGAGGAGGAAAAGAGCAAAACACCAGACTCAAACAACATGACAACATTACAATATTTTTATTTAAAAGGTTTTGAGGGGGTTTATTGTAATTTTTATTAAAAAAATCTCACAGCATTTTGGCCCAAGCCCAAAACATTTCAGCACAAGAAAAAGTTTCAATTGCTGCAATGCACTGCTGATGGTTGTAACTCACAGCCAATACGCTGTTTTTTTCAGATCACCATGGTCTTTTTGTGTAATTTCAAACTTGGCTCATGAAATTTGAGGTACAGCTATTTAGTTTTCAAGTGAGTATCCCCTTGCTTCAATATTTCTAATAACCTGATGAAAGCAAGTAAAGGTTGATATAAATGAGTTTTTTCAGGCATCATGAAGTATGAAAATTTTTGGAGGGTCATACATTTCCTTTTGGCTGTCACTTCTTGCAAACATTTAAAAGTATTTTTTTTTTTTATTTTTTGGTGACCTATTCCATAGGAAGGGTGTATAATTTACCTGGCATCCTCTGCTCTTTTGGCTGAGATAGAATGTGAATTGTGTGGTCAGCACTTGTCTCAAATATATCACCAAGTAATATAGTAGAAGTACCTAATTTATAATTCTTTTCTATAACATACAATAGATTACATATCCATTTGTTGTGTCATCCCTTTCTCTGTGTTTCATTCACAATTTGATATGATACCACAGAACATAGAAATTTTTGGGTTGAAAGGGACTTTCTGCAGCAGTGCAACCCTGCTGCCATGGGCAGGGGCACCTTCCACTACCCCAGATTGCTGCACGTGCCATCCAACGTGGCCTGGAACATTTCCAGGGATGAGGAAGCCACATCTGGGCAACTTCTGCCAGTGTCTCACCACCCTTATTGTTATAAATTTTCTTCCTCATAGTCAGACTCAATCTGTCCTCCTTCAGTTTAACTGTTGTCCTTTACTCTGTCACTACGGGCCTTAGTAAAACTCTTTCCATTTTTCTTATGTCCCTCAATTCTCCTTAAAGATAGAAAAGCTTCTAAACGTCTCCCTGGAATCTTCTCTTCTCCAGACTGAACTACCTCAATTCTCAGTGACACAGACTTGGCCTTGTTGAACCCCATGAGGTTCTCATGGACTCACTCCTCAAGCCTGTCAAGATCCTTCTGGATGGAATTCTTTTCCTTGAGTGTATGTCCTCATCTGAAAACTGTCAATGTCAAAAATCCCACTGTCCATTTCACTGATGAAGATATTTAATAGCACTGGTCCCAATATGGACCCTGCAGGAACAACCCCTTTAGGGGATTGCACTTGGACATTGAGCCATTGACTATAACTTTTGGGATGTGGTCACCCAGCCAATTCCTTACCTATCTAAAAGTCCATCCATAAAAAAAAACAAAACACATGTCTCTTCATTTTAGAGGTAAGAAAGCTGTAGGGAACCCAATCAAAAGCGTCACAGATGTAATCAGCAGCACTTCCTTTGTCCACTGATGGAATTCTGCTTGGGAGCAGCTCTGCTGAGGGGGTTATAAAGGCTCTGAAAATGAATTTAGGATTAACCAGGCCATAAACCTCTTAAATGTGTGACACAACAGTGGATTCCAGCCATGTTTAACTATTAGAAACTGGCATTAACATGGTGGCAAGAAGAATACAGAGCAATGCAGACTTGTCCTATACCAATCATGATTGTTGTGAAACAGAGCAAGAGCTGTGGTGTTGGGCTATGACCAATTTGAGAGATGTGAAGCATTAGGAAACACTCAAAAGGCTACAAATCACTGCTGATATCCTTATGAGATGTGGGAAGCTGAGAGCCCCAGAATATTGACTCATAACAGGCATTTAGATCCTAAATGCTGATTGATATATTGTTTTGCCTGAATGCATCAATGCCAGTAAGAAGGGCAAATCAGAAAATTATGTCATCATTCACTGGGAAGTAGTTACAGCATGACATGTCAACCCTCTTGATTGGACCTGCCATCCAGCAAGCTGTGCATCAGGGTTTTTAATTTATTAAAATGGCTGTTTTATTTTTCCTTTGGAAAGGATTTTCTAAACAGCTCATTTGAAGGATGGTATCAAGTGTCTTTTGCTTCATTAGTTTCTTTCAGCATATACTATGTCTTAGAGCTAGACAGGGAATTATAAGGCCATTATAAGGATCATAACTATTGCTGTCAATAAAACACAAGGATGAATTCAGAAAATAATTCCCTCTGGGTTTAATTGGCAAATAAAATTGATATTTTTTATGACCTTTATGTGTTTTTCTACAGTGGGGATTAGGTTGGGATTACTCTAGACCCACGTTTCTAAGAAGATGGATCTTTTTCCATGCAGACTTTTGTCCTGGCAAGAAAAAGGTGAAGTAAGCAATTTTTCTGCCATGTGGCCTCTTGATCAGGCCTAAAACTAGGAAACATTTCAGATATTTAGAAACCAACAACCTGTATATATCAACACACAGTGATTCTGGCAATTTCTGGATTTGTTGACTTTTCTGCACAAAACTCTGGATGCCTCTGCTTCTAAGTTCAGGGTCTGAGAAATGGAAAGAAAAATGAGGGACACCTTTGATCTATTCCAGTGTGGCACATTGCAGCGTCTTGGCTGTTTGGTCCTTGGATTGCTCTAGAGGGGGAAATATCATCCTATGGAGCCAATCAAGAATGGAGCCAATTCACTTCACAGCTCTGCTTAACCTGGTACTTGCAATTGTAGATACACATTGTTCCTCCCAGTCCTGTATTCCTAGAATTTTACTGGAGTTATCTGTTATCCTGAACTTTTCAGAAGGGATGTATTTGATTATTTTTCTTCCTTTAGAAACATCTTTTACTTATTACTTTACCCTTTCTAGTTATCAAGTAATGTACTACAGTAGAAAAAGAAGTTTTAGTTTTGTCAAGAATTGATGAGCCTAATCCAGGTGGCATTGATTTTAACATATCCTCTCTTAAGATTTGCCTCAGTTTTGTCTTCCTGTTCTTTGATCAGCGTGGTTACCTTCCTTTGGAACCTCTCTGGTGTGCAAAATGCAGAGTTAAAATCCAGGTTAGCACGTGAGGAGGGGCAGCAAGACCACTGTGTGTTTTCAGAAAGGCACTTGGCTCTCCATCCCTGCTGTCACCGTGGCGGGGCTTGGCTCAACACAAACCCAGAGAGACGGATCTGCAGCATGAGAACATCGAGCTATCAGCAACAAGACTGAGGATAAAACATGAGGGAAGCCATAAAAGGTCAGAAAGCTTAAAAAATTTATTGATTTTATGTAGAACTTCCATAACTCAGTTTCAGGGTGTGAAGGTCAGAAATGTTTGGGGGAATCATTGGGTGGGGGATACTTCATCCTGTGATCAGTCAGCTGGACGGTGAGGCTGGGTTGCTGCTAGTAGCTGAGCCCTTGGATTCAGGCTCTTTTATTTTCATCTTTTTTATTTTTGAGAGTCACACACACAAATCAAATTTTTATCACAAAATGAAAAATTGATGATAGAAATAAAAACTCATGGTATACAATCTATCTTCTCTCAAAATGAAATATTTTAAGGGTTTTATGTAAGTGTGAAGAAAACCCCAGAAGAAGCCTCCATATTCTTTTTGTAAGAAAGAAGTGTGAAATATCAATGATCCATTCTGGAATGGTTGAATTTCCATTACTTCACCATAACACACCTTCAAAAAAATAATTATTCATTGCTAGAACAGAGTTCATATCCCCGCTCACCTCAGGTTTGGGTCTAAATATTTCAGGAAGGATTATTGTGTGTTGGGAATTTTTCTCATGCCATAAGATGTAGTTCTGATCTTAGGGACAAAACAAGGCTTCGTTGGTCTTCTAAAGGACTCTTCAGGTGCATGATTTGAAAAAAATGTGTGAATGAAAAGAGAGGTGAATGTGCAGTGTTACTGCGCTGGGTGTCTGGAAATGGAGCCCCCTCCCTCCTTCCCTCTTTCTTCAATTTGGCTTCTGATTCTATGCAAAGGTTCAATACTAAGACCAACATCAAAGGTTTGAAAACACAAATTCTGAGAGCTCAATAGTTCTGCCTCTAAAAAATCTTCCAAGGAATTCAACAGTCCCTCCGATGGGAAAAATTCCCGTCAAAAAATTCTCACTGCTCCCCTCTTTATGATTGTGGGTACTGCCTCCTGATTTAAGCATGTTTGGCAGAGGTAATGCTGATGAATAATCTTTTTTAACTGCACAAGGCTTCAGTAAGGCTGCTGAACGATGCCAGAGGCAGAATTCATTGGGAGACATTAAATAGTGAAGTTTAATACATTGAAAATGAGTTTTAAATTGATTAAGGCTTATAAACAACACTAGCTTGAGTTTTCAATTTTTTTCCAAGTTTGTTTTTACTTGATCTTTATGAAAATTAATCTATTTTCTCACATCATTTTTTTCCAGTACTTTTTATAGGTTGGCTTGATTGCTGTCAATTCATTTCTTTAATGTAAGCAATTAAACGGTTGATCGTTTTGCTGGCTTTCAATTATCTTCCTGCCTGACAATTGCTCCAGCTGTAAGTAATTTTCCTTCTTTATGTTCATAATCCCCACCACATCAGCTGTGTCTTGCAGACAATGGGAATGTCAGGTGTTAGCCGAGGTGAAGGAGAGGCAGAGGTTGGAGGTTTGGCCTCTTGCTTTGTGTTCCTGGTCCTTTTTGCTGGTGTGAGCAGAGACACGATGCCTTGGATTAAAGATGGAGTGGCTGAGATGGTGAAAATGCTTCCCAGTTGGAGGAGGTGACAGCCTGAGGCAGTTGGAGCAGACCCCAATGCCTTGTTATATGTTTATAAGGAATTTGCTGGCCTAATATAGAGGATTATTTGGCTTATAATAGCACAAGTTTAGGGCTCACTGAAGTGTTCCTCAAGGAGCTGAACTTAACCTAAACGCTTTGAAGGAAAGGAAAGAGTGGAACAAACACAGAGCCTCAAGCTGTGGCTAGCAACTAAATTGACATTCCTTCTTCAAACTGGCATAGAATCACAGAATGGCCTGAGTTGGAAGGGACAATTAAAAACCATCTAGGCCAACCCTCCTGCCATGGGCAGGGACATGTTCAACCAGATCTGATGCTTTAGGTTTTAGCTTTTATATTTCTAGATCCTGTGCTGTTTTACTGGGTAGTTTTGGGTTTCATATTAAATGATACTGAGTTCTCTTCACAGAGCAGATAGACAAAACAATTCCTTCTCTAGCTCGATAGCAAGGACAACTTTCAGGCCTGAGAAGGAAAACAGTGGTGAAGTGAGAAGAGAAAAAACAGGAGGATGGAGTTTCATAACCTGAAGCTGTGGCTGGACAATTGATTCTAATATGCTAATGGACCAGAACTTGTAAAAGTGTGGGACCTCTTGATCGGGCATCCATTTTGTGAACATTTTGAGGCATCTTGGGTGTGGTCTGGCTGGACTCTTGTGTGGCCCAGGTGTGCCCATGGAGGCCTTTTAATAAATATGTACTTTATCCTTTTGCTCTGTCTAGTCTCTGTTCCAGGTCAGCCTCCAGAAGGCAACAGATCAGGTTGCTCAGAGCTCCATCCAACCTTGAATGTTTTCAGGAATCAGGAGTCTGAAACCTCTCTGAGCTGTGTGTTCCTTCTTCCCTATTAACAAGAGGTTTCCATTAGAACACTGGATCTTTCAATTTAGGCTATCCACCCTGAGGTCAGGGCTCGAGCCTTTGTTGTTGAAAACTCTTCCAGGAACACAAAACCTTTTCTGTTTTTCAGAAAAGTTTGTATGCTTTTCTTTTTTTCCCCTTGTTATTTCTCTCTTTAGTGTATTGCATACTGCTGGAATTTTTCAGACTACGCTGATGTTATCAGGCACTTCTTTCCTCAAAGCAGGAAAACGGTCCTTGAAATTGGGAGGCTTGAACCAAATATCCAATAAAAACCATGAAAACAGGATTTATGCAAGCTTGATATTTTGAAATTAAGTGTTCAGACAAGTTGTTCACTCTTTGGTGATTGGAGTCACCACAATCCCTTATGACTGGAATCATAAGGGCCCCATTACCCTGGTGGCACCTCTTCCTGGCTCAATTATTTATTTTAGCTCTCTAGGAGTAATGGAGTATAGAAAGCACAGCAAAAATATTATCTGGATCTCAGCTAATGAATCCAAACTATTGTGGCAGTCCAGTGCCAAACTTGCTGACTCCAGAACACAGAGGCATCTGTCCCATCAGGAAAAACACTGTAGCAAGGCTAATTAACTGCAGGACTAATTAGACAAGGAAGAGAATTAGGTTATACAGCTTTCTGGGTCTCACCTGACTATTTTTAGAGCATGGAGCTCTGCATGTTCAGAGCTAACTTGAGGCTCTGTAACCTGGCCCTTCATCCCCTGAAGGAGACTCACGTTCCTCCCTCATCTTCCTCCCTCCATTTCTCACCCAACTGTCACTGCCTGCTGCAATTACTTGAACATTTCCAGCAGTATTTTTCAGGATAAACCTTAAAAAATGGCTCTTTATGGCAGGAAGCTGCCAATGCTGGAAACACTGTTCATGTGTTCATGAAGTTCAAGAATCTGCTTATACTTAAAAAAAAGATCCAAAGGATGTTTTTCTGGGCAGAGTTTCATTATGGGCAAGCCTTCCTGTTCCTCCTCTTTTGACAATGTTTGTGTATTGTAAATACTTAAATATGGAGCATCAGTATGATGATAACTGAAGTCAGCAGCACTACACAGTGTCCTGCAGGCAAAGAGGTTGACAAACTGAGCTCAGAGCAACTGAGAATTGGTTTCACATTAGTATCACAATTTTGCTTTTCCTACCTGTGCAAGGCACTGATTATCCTTTCAGTGCTTGCTGAAGACACCTGTGCAGCAGATAACTCTGCCTCAAGGGCTGAGGGGAGTTAAACCTGTGCTTGAGAGCAACGTGCTGTCAAGCAATCCTACTGTCAATTTGCCAGGCAGAAGCCCTTTTTCATGAAACTCAGAAAAACAGTTTAACTCTAAAAGTCTTTGTGAAGGCTCACTAAATGACATTCACAGCAGGAGGGAACACCCACACCTCTCATCCCAGTATAAGAAAACCTATAAAACAATGGGAGCAAAAAGTAAGCAATTCAAATTGGACCATGGGGGCAACTAGAGGCAATTTATGAGTGTTTCACAGCCAGAAATGTGTCATTAACACACCTCTCACTACAGCATGGGCCATGGGAAAAATTTGCTAGCAGTGGGGGGGATATACATATCAAATAAAGCAAGATTATTTTTTTTTTTGTCTGCAGTTTTCAGAAAAATATGGATCGAATTAATGTAATACAAAGACATAAATTTTACTGTGTCAGGCAAATCTGTGAGAAAAGCAGTGGAGAAAGTCTGATAATTTCCAGCATGTTAAGACACATCAAGTGAACACTCTGTATGACATCTATATAGTGAAGGAAGAAATAAAGAGAGGTAACAGAGTAAAAGCAGAAAGCAGCGATTTCCAAAGAGGTATCTGTCTGATAGATATTGCTGTCTGTCTGTAAACTGAAGTAGGATCTGACTCCCATCTGTTAATATGTTCACTGAAATATTCAATGGTAGGGGAATATTTTGTTCTTATAACACACAATAAATTTTGTCTAAGAGATAGCAAAGGAAGTTCTGCCTCTGCCTTGAGTTTTGGCAATAGTCAGGCAACTTACTGTGCCACGAAGTGAATGAGGAGATCTGGATTCCTTTTCTGCTCAGGGCTTTTACACAATAAACAAAGTTTGTCAGTGCCATAGAGAATGTTACACTTGCTAAAGAGCACAAAAAAATGCTTATCTGCCTATATGATAAGCGTAGAATCATAGAGTAGTTTAAGTTGTAAAATATCCTTGCAGTCACCAGGTCCTACTGTTAACCCAACTCTGTCAAGTCCACCACTAACTCATGTCCCTAAGTGCCACATATACATCCCTTTTAAATATCATGAGGGGTGGTGGCTGTTTCCTTTAGCAGCCCTTAATAAACCCTTAAATAAACCAGCAGAAGTTTGGTACAGACTATAGGGAGCTCCTCTAGTTTCTATCTGCTCTCTGAAAACCCACAAAGGAGCTGAGTGACATAGTGAGATGCACAGGAGCAAGGAACACCAATCATGCGATTAAAACATGAATAGTTGTGGTTTTTCAAGGTTCAGTTCTTAAGAAATAAAGAAAGTTGTGGGTACAAGGAGCATTGTACCTTTCCCATCATGAGTCAGCTGCTTTATTCCACAAAGAGGACAAAGGGAGTTTTCTTTGACTTCTCCCAGCTAAGCATCCTGGCTGCATTGCAGTGACCTCCCCTTGAGCTGGAGTGATTCTGAAGTCAGAGGGACTTTTTTACCAGTGGCAGATCTTTGGTAACAGACTGATATCGTGCATAACCTTCTAGTTTGGCAACTTTGACTTGTTAGATGGCAGTTTAGAATCAATATACAAATGACTGTGCCAATCAGAGTGACTCTTGACCTCAAACTTTTTTAAGTCACACTTTTGCAACCTTGTATAAACCCACCTTTTGCTAATAGCTTCGGCAATGGTTCTTTAAGTGATATAAATCACTCATTCACAATATATTGGCGTAGTTGTCAGGATGCTGAGTAGTATCCCTAATTGCTTATGTCAGCATGGAATAAATATGAATCCCAAATTCTCAGAAAAATGGGCTCACCACCACTGGCATGACTGGAGGGTAACTGAAAAGCAAATTAAATTAGCAAGAGGAAATATTGAAAATGGTAGAAGAAAAGGAATTACTTGTAAGATGTTAGGCATCTGCTGAGAAGCCACCTGTGAGGACAGGAAAAAGCATAATACAGAGAGACAATATCTGAGAGAGGGAATAGAAGCAAGGGGGCAGCTGAGTTACTACTGTACATGCAAATTGAATAGTTACAGAAGCTGTTACAGGGAGAAAAGGAGAAAACACAAAAGTTGGAAGAAAAGATCTAGATGATGCTCACGTGGGCCCCATGCTCCCCTAACCCCATGCAAATTATGAAACTAATGGTGTCCCCAGAAGTTTGGGATGGTGATATTTGGGGCCATCCTGATGATTGTGATGAGGAAAATTGTCACCACTTGTTTCCCCTCAGATTCCTCTGAATATGAGACTATACTCATTATTGGAGTAGAATGAATCTGATTTCAGCTAGTCCTTGACAATATCAGCTGAAATTTCTAACAGGATTGGAGCACAAATTTAGGCACTAACTTGATAGGATGCCAAGAGGCAAGACACATTGTGGAGGTCCAGGAGCTTGCCAGAGGAGCAGCAGGCTCCATGCTCTGGAAGTAGAGACACTGAGTTATCAAACACCCAGCTTAGGGTGACAAA
>VZTB01018380.1:0-11557 GCA_013397245.1 Thryothorus ludovicianus
TGCAAATTTCACATGTGAAGGGAGTAAATACATTTAACCTTTAAGAGAAATGCCTAGGTTTTCTTCCATAGTTTCTTCTTAAATTGGTCATTTAACTTGCTTCTTCATTGTATGCTTCAGAAACTAGAAAGGACTAGAAATTATTTTTTTTTAAATTGTGACAAGACTTGAGAATCTTGTGACCTTCTTATCTCTTCCTCCCAAACGATATGTGCATCTGCAGCAATTTTTTTGAGAAGACAACTCTAAGAAAGAGGTATTTTCAGTGTAAGTTGATTAGCAAGTCAGTTGCTGTTTGTCTGGAGCACCAGGGAAGGATCTGTGTTCCAGTTTGCCTTTGTCATCAATAATCTTTTGCAGGAATACACTCACATATTCAGACTGCTTCTGTACCTCTGACATGAACTTCCAACCAGCACATCTTGCAGTCTGTTTCACAACCACCCTTGTCTCCTATATGTGTTGTCTGCAAACTGTAATTAATAGACTGAGTTTTATAGCAATGCATGAGCATTCTCTCTGTATATGTCCTAATTCTGACAAAAGTTGTGTTACCCAGGCCTCACTATGGACTCTATTTCTGCATGAAATCCTAGCGTGTGTGGGTGCCTTCAGCAGGCTGTCGAGATGGCTGCTGGAAACCTATCTTTAAAGCTTTGCTGCAAGTCAGACTATTCTTAAACTTGGCGTGCAGCATTTGGAGTGGGTGCAGTCCTTTTAGTTGAATCCGGGTCTGTCTCCTGCTCTCTTTTTTTACAGTCCAGGTTCCCTAGGGTAGAGAGAAGTACCTAATTGCAAATCTGTCTTGCCAAGTGCTTGGCAGCTAGAGCTTCCCTCCACAGTGGAGTCTATCTCTAAAGCAGATAACATCCATTTGGAAGAACCTGACATTTTAGGCTATAAAAGGGCAAAGAGTTTTGAAGAATAATTTAGAGATTAAACTCAAGTTAACATACTTATTTATAGACATTGTGGATAAGACAATTATAAACATGTCATCGATTGAAAAGAATGTCTTGTAATAAAATCTGTATTTTTCCCTTTCTCTTGCATTTTTTGTCTTTGGCTTCTGTGGCTTTATTGTGGCATTTTAGGATATTTGGGTGAATGATAATGTTATGAAAACATTTTGTACTTGTGTATCACACAAATATATCTATATCTAATTTTCCAGAAATTTATGTGCTTTATTTGAATCGACTAGATAGCTAGAGTTTGAGAAGTACTTTTATGGCTTTGTGTATGTTACAGAAATCTGGCATCTGGGTCAGTGCTTGCAGAGTGTGCATACCAAGGAGCACATATCAGCAGAGCAGAGGTACAGCAGAATTAAGGGCCTGGGGTTGCTGTGAGTCAGTCCTGTAAACCAGCAATCCTGCGGAGTCAGCACCAGCCCCACGAGCAGAAACCTAAACATCTGGTTAACTTTAGGCTTGGGCTTAAGCTTCTTTGACATGAGTCGCTAAGGGGGATGGGGGTGGGTGGGTTGCTTTTAATCTCTGTTCCAAGAACCTTACTTCACAATGTTATGCTCAGGAAGCACTTTGCCAGCAGGATGGAATTTGTTCCCTAACTCCAGCCTGCCTTCACATGGTGGGGCAAAGAAAAGGCATCTAAATCCTCAGGTTCCTCCCTTCCTTTTCTCTCTTTCCATATGCAAGCTTTGCAGAGGGGGGAGCCAGCCTAAAAAAGAGCTGTAGCTTGTTCATGTAAATCTCCCAGCTGGAGCATCAAGGGATGCAGAGGTGCTGGGTGCACACCTGCCCGATGTACAAATAGCCTACAAAATGCGTAGTGTTGAGATTTCCCTTTCAGCTGGGGTGGTGTGTTCAGTAATACCTCAGTGCATTGGTGCAATTATCTGAGGGACTCTGACTCTAAACACTGGTGGTGGGCTTGTTCCTTTACTCCTCCAAGCTATGAAAACAAATTACTCTTCCTTTTGGATTGAATTCCGTTCCCATTTCATTTTGTTGCTGCTCTTTCTCTATGTTTCTCCCTCTGCTTTTTTCCTCTCTTACAAGTCTCTACAAAACTTTCTGTATTCATACTAATTATTAGCTGCAATAGTTTGTGTACATATGTTCTATATATTATCTTGAATTAAAGTTTTGAATTAAAATCTCAGTTTTCCTAGTTCTAATGATAACATGGTCAAAGAGAACCTTACAAGAACAACCATGGCTGAAAATGCTTGGGGGACATTACATTCTTGCCATGACACTGATGTTCTATCTGAAAAGCTACTGGAAAAATAGCACTAGTCTGTCAGCCTTTCAGTTGCACTCTGTTCTCCCAGACAGTGGAAAATGTTGCTTTGATCCACCCAAATAAAGGAACTTGGAGACCTCTTCTGACTTTTTTGTCACCAGTGAGTTCTGTAAAGTTNATAAATAAGCTGCATATCTTTATAAACCATCAATTACCCTCTGTTTGCCAGTTTTATAAACTGGAAATGATTAGTGGGAAGAGAAAGGGAGGGTTGCAGCTCGTGTTGTGTGCAGGGCCCGATGGTGTCAGGGAGGCAGCCGAGGGCTCCTGCTGATCAGGGAGTAGGGAAGGTGGGCAGGGGACACCCCAGCAGGACACTCCCCTGCTGCTGCTCCAGACCTGCAGCTCCTGCCCAAACCCTGCATGGCCCAAGCGTGAAGGAACACCCGTGCCCGGCACTGCCCTGCTCTCCAGGCCGGGGAGCTGATTGCTTGGACCAGTGTTGCTGTTGAGGGGTGATGCCTTCTCCTGGGCTGAAAGCTGCCCTGGGAGAGCTGCCCTCTTTGTAACCACCACCTTAAGAGCCTGCATCCACAGCTCCCTTGCTCAGTCATGTGTGATGCTTTCTTAACTGTGGCAGCGGCAGTGCTTTTGGGACCATCGGTTTCCCCTGCCACAAACACTGAAAAAAACTAGCAGAGACTGGTGTATTTCTTGTGCTACTTGAATTTTACTTTTGATCTCTTATTGAATGTAGTCATAGGTTTTACAGAAGCCTGTCTCATAACTTCAGGAAAATTCACAAGGAGCTTTTTGCACTGGAAGATAGAAAATAGACCTGCTGGGATTAATCCAAACTACATGCACTTGGCTGAATCACAGCAATGTATTTCTCCCCTGGATATTTTGAGAATTCTTTGAACATTTCAAATTAGCATTTCACTCAGGCTGATTCTAGTGATAGGGGATGAGTGACATTAATATTTGAAAATTCTGTAGTAAATTTAATTTTCAGGTTTGCATGCCAAATCTTAGCATGTACTGAGACACTTGAAGCTGACATATAGATCGTGTAGTTACAGTTTAAATGTGTGGCTTGTCTCAGCATTTCATGCCCCGATATACAAATGTTATAGGGTTAAAACCAGTGCGTTGTAAGCAGGATTATGTGGCTTTTTTTAATAATTAGCACCTGACAGAACTAAACACCATCTCACAAATGGTGATTATGGTCTGTCACCACATGATAAATAATTGGGCTGGTAATTTTAATTTTTTATCTCATATTTTACTGGGAAGCCATGGGCAGAGTGATGCATGTCCAGATTATGTGATCTCCAGGTATCAGTATGTATTCCTAAGGGAGTGTGACAGCAGGAGCTGGGTAGCTCAGCAGCCATCAGCTGCAGTGGCTCAGTAATGTCCTGCCATACTCATTACGTCCCAAAAGGGCTAGAAACAGTAGGCCTTGATTAATCAGTTTTATGTTCTCTATGAAAGTTGTAGGTGATGAATCTCCATGGAAATGTTTCAAGGAAAAGCCCAACATTAAGTCTCCATTTTAAGCCCTGAAATAAGGCCAGGGACTGAAGTACTGGAGCACTGTTGGTCCGGTATATTTGTATCCTTGTCCAAAGTAATTTACCACAGATTTTACAGTCCTCATTTTGCTGTCGTGATAGAGGACTTACCACATGTAAGTCATAATGCAGCAAATTAATAAAAGCATTGATTTTTAGCAACCAAAAAGCTGAGCAAACAGGAGGTAATTAACACAGACCATTCTCCCCTCCCAGCATAGGCTGCCTGTAAGTGAATATTTCAGAATACTGTGAGTTTTACAAAGACAGCTGGGGTAAATACCTATAAATTCAAACTGCACACTGTTTTTTCATTAAGCAACTGCAATGAATATGACTCAAGTTACAGAACTAGTTGCAAGCAGATCTGCAATGGAAAACATATGCCAGATTGTGAAGGATCCCAGCAGGCAATAACTGCTTGGCTGTAAACTGTGTGCAGGACAATTCTGTGTCCTGGTGAATTGTCCATAGTAAGCTACCACAGTTAAATCCATTAAAAGTGCTAAAAGAACAAAAGGATCCTTGATATGTCCGAGTTCAAGAAGCATTTGGATAATGTTCTTAGGCACATGGTGTGACTCTTGGGAGGGTCAAGAGTTGATGATCCTGACAGGCCCCTTGCAGTTCAGGATATTCTGATTCTGTGCTTCTCTGCTGCAGTAAGAGAGCCATGGTAATCCCTTCACTTCTGGGATATGGAAGGAGCCTCAGGAGTAGCTAACACAGCCCATGGGAGGGTCAGGAGTTGATGATTCTGATAGGCCCCTTGCAGTTCAGGATATTCTGATTCTGTGCTTCTCTGCTGCAGTAAGAGAGCCATGGTAATCCCTTCACTTCTGGGATATGGAAGGAGCCTCAGGAGTAGCTAACACAGCCCATGGGAGTGGGCTGGCCATCACAAGGTGGAGTAACTTCTGGGAGTTTTGAAAGCAAGTTTGAAAAAATTTTATAGTTGAACATCAATCTGCTGAAGGAAAAATATGTTGTTTATAGAACAAGAAAAAAACTGGCTGTAGCATTTTGTGTCCTCCGAGATCCACATTACTGTCTCCCCTCAGTGCTTTCCTCCTGACAGGTGTATACTCACATAGCAGAAATTTCAGCAGTTCTCTTTGAAATTGGCATTCCCAGGTCTGATAAGACTACAGACAAGAAAACTGAAATGCTACAGAGAAGTCTAAAATTTCTTACCTGTACCAAGTCCAAGTGGGGGGGGGTTTGCTAAGGAAACAGAGCTCTTTGAAACAAGTAAACAGACAGAAGAACAGGAGCAGGGCTCAAGAGGACTCCCAGGACACTTGGAAATAATTGGTACTTTTCACATAACACACAGTAACACTTAAAGCAGCAAAGGAATGATTAAAGGCAAATGCCTTATGGCAACACAGTGCATCTGAGCCTCTGGTAGGATTTTTTAGGGAGATAGTGAGAAAAAACAGCAAAGAAAAGTACAAGAGGGGTTTTCTCAATGAGCTGCCTGCTGCTACACATGAGCTGTGGCATTCATTATATCAATCATTTAACCTTTCCTCATAAGATCCTGATTTTCTTTTAAAATCTCAGTTGTTAGGATACATCCCTTTCTCATCTCATCGAGAAGTAAAACTAATTATGCATTATTTGTTAGAGTTAGTTTATGCCATATAAAAGACATCAAATTAATACCTTAGGGAAAACATTTTTTAGCACTAGAATTTTTGAAACAAAAGTTTAATTAGGTCTTAGATTAAAATCTGACTCTTCTGAAAACTATGGAAGAACTTTATGTAAGAAACCAAATAACATATAACAAAACCACTCTCTTCCCTGCCATATCCCCACAGGAAGATGTGAGTCTTTCAATAAATGGAATAAACAATACCCTGGGGATACCCAGGAATGCATATAGTGGTTAGTTCTTAACATGATACAATAAACCATTGTATAGGGATAACATTCTAGCAGTCAGTGGAGAGATGAAAGTAGAAAGCATTGAGTCATGGAGAGGCAGAATTTAGCGTACAACAGGCTTATTTAAAAACTCCTGGTTATCTAGGTTTTGCTGATGCAAAATATCCAATTTACTGGACCCTCAGCTCAGCACTACCAGAATTTTTTTGTTACCAGGGCAACAAAACTCTATATGCTGGCCTTTGTAAGCGTATGATCAAAGGGACTATCCAATTTCCACCCACTGTGTGCAGGCTGCCAATTGAAATATTTACTACCCTTGAACTGGCCAGCCAGAAACACAGCAGCAGAGGGGTATGAACCATGTATGTACTGCCACTGACCTAGGACATTTTCTGTTTTCTGGATAAGCTACAAGAGAATTCTGAAGTGAACATGCTGTGGCTACATTAGTAGAATAATTTACTATATGCTCTAAGAAAACAAACATCCGAAACACCCAACCAAAAAAGCATTTACAATTGTGCTGCATTAAGATCACTGGTTCAGTAATGTCTCAAGAGAACTGTCCTTGCAATAAGCCTACCACTTGAGCTGCATAGTTTCGTTATAGATTAGGAATTCATAAAGCCATAAAGTACTAATTTCCTTTAAAATGCTGTTGTTCTATTAAGTGATTTGAATGGTTCATCCTTTTCTCTACACAGCCAAACTGTCTTTTAAATGTGGTGTAAAACTGAGCAAACAAGAGAAAACTGGGTTGTTGGGGTTTTTTCTTTTATTTGTTGCCTTGTGTGGTCTGCCTTCATGAGGCAGTTCAGGTATACCCTGCTAAATGCAAACACTTTATTTATATCACCTCAATCAGAACATACCTCTTCATCACTAACAATTATATGAGACAAGCTCTAAAGACCTTTTCTTCCTTTGTATTTTGCTCAATAGTAGAATATAATGGCCAGAAAGGTGATAGGAAAATAACTATAAATATATGTTACCTTTTTCAACTAGGATGAACATAATAAACATGTCACGGTTTCTTCACCTAGTCTGGTTTAGTACTGAGAATAAGCTAGTCTTCCCTGTGCTAAATTTCACAGATGTATTTAGATTTGCTCCCAGCATTCTGTTCTGAGAATCCCAGGTATCAGCTTCTATTCATCTCTCCAAGCCCATGCAGCTCTTTGCTGCAGTTTTTGGTTTCAATTTGTTACTAACCTTGTCATAGATGGCGTCTGGAACTTAAAACTAACCCAGCTGCAGCCTTAAAACCACTGAACGTTTCTTGAAGAAATGTAATTTCTGTGCAGAATTTTTTTCTAATTGCAGCTCTCATGCTGTAAGATTCATGTTCAGTTTATAAATATCTCAAATCATGTATTTAAACTTTAAAGGAATCTTAGTACTTGGCTCTTACCTTAATGGTTTTTAGAGATTCTTAGAACAACACCATAGAGAAGCAGAAAATCCAGTGGCAACCACCGCTCACAGCCCGTGTTTTCTAGTTCTTTTACTTTTTTTGTCCCAGTGAGAGCTCATTGTATTAAACATCTTATTTCTGGCTTTATTCTTTAGTAGAGTTCTACAAAAAGTACTTCCTAAGCATATACTAGTTCAAATACACTTTTCTTTTTACTTTACCCTTCTCCTTGAAAAAAATTCTGCACATTTTTAATAGCTCCCTGGAAGAAGGAAGAGTAATGTGTTCTTCCAGCTCATTATGGAATAATAACAGAGCTTAGAACTGTTTCTTACAAACTTTATTTACCCTTAATGTTTTGGAAATATACCATTAGCAATGATTTTTCCTTTTCAGCTATTAAATTAATGCAGAGGTTAATTGTTGTAGGGCTGATGGAAGGAGCCACAGAAGGCTGTTAGCAGGGAAGCTTAAGAGCTGAAGTTGCTTAGAAAGCTCGCAATAGATAGCTGACATATTTTCACTTGCTGTCAGCTGGTGCTCTCATAGGACTACAGACAGCACGAGTGAATGTAGGAGGAAACAATACATCTGCAGACACTGGCAGACAGCATTGCTTGCCAAATTTGGCCACAGTTCCTTTAGATAAATAATTTCTCAGTGACATGCTGTGTTGAAATTATATAAACAGCAAAAATTACAGACCTGGGCCCCAGGGTCTTGAGGGTTTCAAGATTTTCTGCAATCAATATTCTGACATCTGCAAATATTTTTTTCTAACAGCTGATGCCAGAAACAGAGCAACATTACCATTATTTTCTATGTGTTCAAGATTTTGAAAATATTGAAATCTTTTCCCTTCAGCTCCAGTCCTGCTCAGGATCTTTGCACTATCATAACCATCATGAGGCTTTCACAAGTGTTACCAAAGCAGCAATCTTTTCTCAGAATGGTCTGGAACCTCTTACGGCAACTCCACCAGCATTTCTTCAATGTACACAGAAAAACACTGTATTATGTTTCAGCCTCCAGAATTATCAAGGGTTTTAGAAAAACTTCTGCTGAACTTGATGTAGCTTACTTTGCACATCAAAGGTATGGGATTTTCCTCCTTAGGACCACACAATAGCTAGCTAACTCTGAGGTAAGAGTTCCTTGATAATTAAGATACTTCCACTTTAACAGCCATACTCACTAGAGCTACCTGAAAAGTGTCTTCTGTCACTGAGGAATTTATGCAAGAAACTAATGTACAAGATTCCCTGAACAGAAACATCCCACAGGAAAACCTTACCTGAGTTTTATAGAAGCATCTCTAGACAAGTTCTGAAGTTGTAAAACCAAATCATTTATTGAACAGGTATTTTTTAAGAAATCAGTTTCCATAACAGAAATCAAACCTATGCCTGGCACCCGAGACATCCTGAAGGCAGCAGCTGTGGAATATTGACAGTTACCCATGGCGCTGAGGAAACACGGGCTAGGCAAAATGAGTAACTGTATTTATTACTGTTGCCTAAGTAGGAAAGGCCAGACAGGAACAAAAATGTACTTTTAAAAGTTATGATTTTCTTTTGATGATATAATCTTCAGCACCTGGCCTTTCCTCTAGCAACACTCCTAATTTAATACTCTGAACAAAATGAATACACTTTGTTCCATTTTCGGTCCCCCATGTACTAAACAGGAACAAAGCAGATATGCAAGTACAGAAAAAAGGCTCTCAAACACTTTCTCATTTCAGTCTTACCTTAAGGCAAACTTGTAAATTTTAAGGGAGTATCTTGAGAATTAAGCATAGAGCTTACAAAACTCTTTTTTCTTTGTTGTTTTTGATCAAAGTTAACTTTCTTAGAGAACAGGTATGCACAGCAATAACCTCTCAGAAGTGTCTTAGGATAAGACCATGTTAGCGATGTTTATGTAACTTTTGCATCTGCAAGTATTTCTTAAACTGTACAAGACAAAATTTCAGTAGTTCAGAGCATAGTGTGATGTTATTTCAATGAGTGTAAACGTTGAGGGCAACAAGGTAAAGCTGCCTCAGTATTTAATTTCCACACAAAGCATATGAAAGGAATAACAGAGTAAGTTATCTTCTCAGAGCCATATGTCTTTAAAAAAAGGATGCAGCAAAGCCTCTTTTGCAGTTATTCTTGTTGCAGGGTTTAAGTCTAGTAGCTTATCAAGTAGGTCATATGCTTCATCAGGAACCTGATCCCATCCTTTCGTGTCAGTTGCCTTCATTTCCAAAGCATCATCACCTTCCTGAAAACTCTCTAAGTGTTGAATTTGTTTTCGAAGTGTCTCAGGAGCACAGGGTTTGTCTGCTGCAGCTGGCAAAGCTGTGTTGTTTTCAGACCTGCTGGGCCCTTCCCCCTGAGGTCTCTTAGAGCTGCTATTTGTTCCTCTCAGCTTTTCACAGAGGGCTCGTAGGTTTTGAGTTGAGACAACTTGGGTACATACAACTGATTTTCCTAGGGAAAAAAGTTGGACAGGAAAGCACATTTTATTATACTTTCTATGCAACTTTAACTTTTATTTCAGTGAACCTTCATGTCTCAAAGTATAACCAGCATGCAAGAAAAACATCCCAAATCTATCAAAGAACCCCATCCACCCCCCCACACCAGTCCTGCTGTTACGGCAGCAGCCCCTGAAAGTCAGAGGGGGTCATGTCAGTTCTGCTCAGAACAAAGAGCTTTGGTTTATGTGAAGTTATGTTGTGACAGGTTGCCAGCCACCCTGTACACCAACTATTTGCATTTCACTGTCATTTTAACAGAACTGAAGAAAATTAAATACTCTGATTTTTACACCTCTGTCTGGAGAATGAAAATTGATGCTGGCATTTACACGTCCAGGTAGCAAGCACTGCAGCATTTAGCCTGCAAGCAATTAGGAGAATGGTTATTTGGATATTTTGTGTTTTGTGGTGATTGTGTCTTTTTTAAACAGGCCAAGTATTGGGTTTTTGGGTTTTCAGCTTGTTTGTTTGTTTTACTAGGCCTTTTGGGGGAAGGGGCAGGGGAAAAAAGCAAAGTCTACATCATCCAAATATTAAGTCATATTGACTTAAGCCTCCAGGCCAAATTTTGTAGGAATAGAAACACTGTCTCAAGAATTCTAACTAAATGCCAGTAGGAAACATTTAGTTGGCATACTTCACCTCAAGTAGCCCTGACTTAGTGAAAGGCAATAGACAGGTCGAGAAAAATATGACATAAAGTACCCCATACACACATTGTAAAAGACAGAAAAACACAAAACTGTCTTAAAAGTCTGTCAATATAAGCATGTAAAAAGTGTGATTTACTTCCAAAATTACTCTCAAACCTAAAAATATATTTATATACACAAAAAAATCATTGTTTGTAAATCACAGCATTAAGTATCATTTTTCCCCTTCCCCCATAATTAAGGTTTGCATACCAAAAGTTCTAGCAGCCTGAATGGTTTCTCTGGATCCACGAACTGTCATGATTTGTGCTAAAGCTGTTAAATCATCACTTGCTTTGAAAAATGGATACCGTCCACTGAGCAGAGAAAGGAATATGATTCCTGCAGACCACATGTCTATTGCTGCAAAGGAAAGCAAATTTATTAATAACTAAACTCATGACTTCATCACAAACAAAATCTCAACCTTCTTTAAAAAGAAATTATAATCTGAAAAGTTTCTATCAGCAAAAGTTATGTTTGGAAGTACTTCTTGACTTTGGTCACATAGATAATATGTCAGACAAGAGTAGAAATTACTATAATTAGATTGAAGAATCATTTCCTACTTTGCTGCAGAGGGAGTGTTTTTCATATGAGTAATCCATTAACTTGCTAAACTTAAAATGGACTGAAACAATGTTTGAAGTTGTTTTACCTGGGTACACGAGAGGGGGCAAATTAAATGGAAGGTTTGATAAATATTTAACTTTATTTCTCATGAAGAAAACCTTATATAAGGGTCATAAATAAAAAAGAACTCACAATTGTTTGTGAAAATATTTGTGGGGGATTTAGGCTGGCATAGGTAGGCAGTACTAAGAAATTTATCTTATTAGGAACTTTATTCCTCTCTAATATGAACTCGCTCGACAAGGCAGGCAGTTTAAAAACTGTAATAGTTCAAAGTTATTCATCACTTTCATTGTGGTATGAAGAGTACAGAGAGTTCTCTGGGGATAGAGGCCAAAGCCTGATGGAAACTTCAGTACTGGAAGTTACAAGAATACCTGTCTGCCATAATTTTTTTGGCTCACTAAGGTACACATTTTGAGAGATGGCAAGGAAAGTGAAGGAGAGAGTTTGAAGGATCTCAACTCTGAAGAGAAAAATTAACAGTTGGGAAATAGAGGTGTATTCATCTTAGTCATATTCAAAAAAGTAAGTAGCAAATAAGCAGTAATTAATTTGGACATTTTAATTAGAAACACTCTTAGTACAGGACTTTGATTTG
>VZTB01018380.1:12106-22684 GCA_013397245.1 Thryothorus ludovicianus
AGCTTGTTTGTTTTACTAGGC
Source organism: Thryothorus ludovicianus (assembly GCA_013397245.1). Lineage (NCBI taxonomy): Eukaryota > Metazoa > Chordata > Aves > Passeriformes > Certhiidae > Thryothorus > Thryothorus ludovicianus. The sequence continues at coordinate 12,128 of VZTB01018380.1, forward strand.
CTTTTGGGGGAAGGGGCAGGGGAAAAAAGCAAGGTCTACATCATCTAGATATTGTCATATTGACTTAAGCCTCCAGGCCAAATTTTGTAGGAATAGAAACATTATCTCAAGAATTCTAACCAAATGCCAGTAGGAAACATTTAGTTGGCATAATTCACCTCAAGTAGCCCTGACTTAGTGAAAGGCAGTAGACAGGTTGAGAAAAATATGACATAAAGTACCCCATACACACATTGTAAAAGACAGAAAAACACAAAACTGTCTTAAAAGTCTGTCAATATAAGCATGTAAAAAGTGTGATTTACTTCCAAAATTACTCTCAAACCTAAAAATATATTTATATACACAAAAAAATCATTGTTTGTAAATCACAGCATTAAGTATCATTTTTCCCCTTCCCCCATAATTAAGGTTTGCATACCAAAAGTTCTAGCAGCCTGAATGGTTTCTCTGGATCCACGAACTGTCATGATTTGTGCTAAAGCTGTTAAATCATCACTTGCTTTGAAAAATGGATACCGTCCACTGAGCAGAGAAAGGAATATGATTCCTGCAGACCACATGTCTATTGCTGCAAAGGAAAGCAAATTTATTAATAACTAAACTCATGACTTCATCACAAACAAAATCTCAACCTTCTTTAAAAAGAAATTATAATCTGAAAAGTTTCTATCAGCAAAAGTTATGTTTGGAAGTACTTCTTGACTTTGGTCACATAGATAATATGTCAGACAAGAGTAGAAATTACTATAATTAGATTGAAGAATCATTTCCTACTTTGCTGCAGAGGGAGTGTTTTTCATATGAGTAATCCATTAACTTGCTAAACTTAAAATGGACTGAAACAATGTTTGAAGTTGTTTTACCTGGGTACACGAGAGGGGGCAAATTAAATGGAAGGTTTGATAAATATTTAACTTTATTTCTCATGAAGAAAACCTTATATAAGGGTCATAAATAAAAAAGAACTCACAATTGTTTGTGAAAATATTTGTGGGGGATTTAGGCTGGCATAGGTAGGCAGTACTAAGAAATTTATCTTATTAGGAACTTTATTCCTCTCTAATATGAACTCACTCGACAAGGCAGGCAGTTTAAAAACTGTAATAGTTCAAAGTTATTCATCACTTTCATTGTGGTATGAAGAGTACAGAGAGTTCTCTGGGGATAGAGGCCAAAGCCTGATGGAAACTTCAGTACTGGAAGTTACAAGAATACCTGTCTGCCATAATTTTTTTGGCTCACTAAGGTACACATTTTGAGAGATGGCAAGGAAAGTGAAGGAGAGAGTTTGAAGGATCTCAACTCTGAAGAGAAAAATTAACAGTTGGGAAATAGAGGTGTATTCATCTAGTCCTATTCAAAAAAGTAAGTAGCAAAATAGGCAGTAATTAATTTGGACCTTTTAATTAGAAACACTCTTAGTACAGGACTTTGATTTGAAAAAAAAAAGTATTAGGTTGACTTTAGTTGCAAAACCAAAAGATTTTATGTCTTTTATTAAAAAATAAAAATCCAAGTTAATAATTTGGCACAATTTACAGTGGAGTTTTTTGCCTTCTGCACAGTTCCTGGAAAAAAAATTTTAGTATCATCTTTCCAACAGTGATATATTAATGCTATCTGTTTGAGGGGCTGTGCATCCCCCTGAGGATGTGCTCAGGTAAGCTGGAGTAATCAAGGTCAAGACCTTGGAAAAAGTTTAATTATGTAACTCTTGCTGAAATTAAAATTATCACATCTGACTGGGCAGTAAATCCTGGCTCCACAATTGTGGTAGAGCTGTGATCATCAGCAGAGTGCAAGATCTTGTGGAATGACATCAAAATCATGATTCCTCCCTGTGCTTTTGTCCAATGTTATCCAGCTAGCGAGAAAAGGGGAAAAAGGGAAAGAGGGAAAAAACCAAGGGGAAGAGTAACTGGACCTGTGTAGCCTCAGCGTGGGAGTTTAGGTTGTACTCCCAGCACTGAGAACCTGGGTCAGATGTGCTATAGTAGCTCTGGGCATAGTCAGCTGGATTGAACCAGTAACTTGGTCTCAGCACAGAGGCCAAAACTAGGAGTAGGACTAGCAGGAATACAAGCAGGTGATTCCAGCAGCCCCAAATGAAAATGGACAGTAATACTTGCTAGTTCAAATAAAGTATATCATAAATATTAGTATTAGTCTACCCAGTTCTAATTCAGGCCTTTGGTGACATACTGCAGGAGCTCAGCACCACTGACTCAGTTCAGGGATGTCTGTGCTACACCCAAGGGTGTCCAGATTTACCCCTACTTTTTGTAATCCTGCTCTTCATAACCCTAGAGAACAGAGAACCATCTGAAAGTGTGTTTAACACCAGCACATGTCCAAGATTTCCTAGGTATGTCTTCTTTCTGCCTCAGTTCTGTCTAGACAGATTCAGAGATTGTCTAAACTTGTCCTAGATTTCTGGATGACTGCTAGCCCATAAAGCTGGCTGTTACAGCACAGGCACAAGAGCTCCAAACAAGCGGCCATACCTTTGAAATCCCAGTCATACCCACAGGACAGATGTAGTTTCAAACAGCAGTAAGCTATCTAGGCATAAGCTGATCAAATATATTGTTAATTCTATTTTGAGTGTGTATACATGCTTTACTGAAAATGGACAACTTTCCTCAAATGTTAGTCTGAAAAAATGGCTAAAACCTTATATTTTAAATCCAGTTTCTGAGGACATTTATATTTTTTTTGTAAGCCAGAACTCCTGGTCATACACCAAATATTGAATGTGCAACTTTGCTTCTATTGGCTCTCCATTCTGCAGGTGGGCACCACCTCTCCCATCTTGCACCAGCTAATGCTTTAACCATCCCTCTACCCTGCCCCAATATCTACCCAAACCACTGAATCTTATTAACTAAATTTTAACACAGGGAAATTAAAATTTTAGTTTAAGAAATTACAACATTTACACATCAGCTATTTAAAGCACTAGCAAAAAGTAAAAATCTGATAAAAGTCATTAAATAATGCTTTCTAGAACACATTTGCAATTACACATTATGCCTGCTATGACAGCATATGTTACAACCTTCTTAGAAAAGGCCAAACAAGATTTATTCACGATTTTTCTTGAAGAAATAAGCCAAGAAACTTCATAAAAAATTCTTTTTTCTTTTAAAAAATATTGTATTCAACTCCTGCATATGGCACTAACTCTCAAATGAATAAAGACATATTCAAGTTTCAAACACAGGAAAAATACTGCTGAATTGTTCCTCCTCTGCCTAAGAAACTCCTAATTAAAGATCATGAAACACTTGAAAAGCATTAGAAGAGATGAAAAATTAATTTCACAAGTTAAAAAATCCTCCCATAGAAAAGACCACAAAATATGCATGAGATGAAAAGGTGAAAAAAGCCTTTTGTTTGAGTCTGTTGGGTAGTACCTGTAGTCTGAGTGGGGCACTTTGTTAATACTTCTGGTGCTCTGAATCCTGGTGTTCCTGCCCTGGGAGCCACTTGCTGACGCCTTGTAATAAGAGACAAATATACTGAGAATATAAAAGTTGACAAGCTAACCCTGCTTTATTCAAGTTTTACAGAGGTTTGAAGCATCTTATCTAGCATGAAATCATAAGATACACATGTAATATCCTTATTATCTATTATGTTATAATTCTATTATCTAGCATAAGATAATACCAGAGAAATACTTATTGCATACTTAATTCACAATGATATTTTCTTAGTTTTATCTAAGAGAAGTGTCATTTTTGTTAAAGGCTTGTTTCCATGGGAAACTGTGAAATTGAGGCTAATTAACCCAAGGCAAAAAGCATGAGATTCTTGAATGTGGATGCTATGGCTTTGTGTTAGTGCAAACTAAGGGTCACTCTGAGTGTTGCCAAGAATTTACTTATTGTTAGGTTAACTAAAAGGTGTGAAGTTATTATTTTTAAAAATCATGTGTGGATTAAAGGCAATAGTAGATGATAATCAAAACTATCTGCAGAGGGATGGAGTTTCACTGAGCTACTAAGACTCTCCCACATGAGGCACTGGACCAGGTTGCCCAGAGCAGTTGTGGATGCCCATCCCAGCAGTGCTCAAGGCCAGGTAAGATACAGCCTGGAGCAACCTGATCTAGTGGCAGTTGCCCCTGCCCATGGCAGGGCGTTTGGAACAAGATGACCTTTAAGGTTCCTTCCAACCCAAACCATTCTGTGATTCTATTAGTTTTTTAGATGGACAAATAAATACAAAACAGTTCCTTTTTATTCTACATTTCATGATTTCCAGAATCCCAACTGTTGGTATAATTTAGGCCTATTAGATAATTACTAAATGACAGAATTTAGAACATTTTTCTAAGTAATTAACTCAAGTGATTTTCTACAACATATGTAGGTGAATAAATAAACAACGAGAAAATTACCAGCGAATCTTTCTAGCTACAGATAGCAGTGAACTAATCCATGAATTCCATGAACTATTCTTGTTTAAAAAGAGCATACTCAGTGTTTTAAGGGCTGCAGAGATTAAATGCTATCTTTCACTTACAAAATCAGCAGTCTAGTAAATCTAAGTTTATGACTTTGCTTGACAGCAAAGCAGACAATTTTACAACATCATCAAAGCAAATTACCTTGAAAGGCAAACACTGCAAACTCTATCCATTGCATAACAGTCACAGAGCAGGTTTAAAGGGCAACCACTGGCAGCTTTCCTGGCTGCCCCATTGCTCACAGTTTTGGTAGAAATAATATTCTTCTTTGTTACTAACTTCCTAGATGAAACATCTATCACCTTTGTTTTATGAGCTGCAAGGGAGATATTTTAGAGAAGATGACATATTTAAGAGGTTTCCCTTTACACATAGATAGGACAGTTTCTAAAATACTGACTTAACAGGTGTTCATGAACAAGAAGAATTTGAGAACAGACAGCAAACCTCTTTAACAGTATCAAAACTACTATAAAACAGACACTGGAACTTCCTAGACAGTCTGATTTCCTCCTCTTCAGAATACATTTTCAGTGTTCACCAATAACAATATATATTAGATATTCTGAAGCTACAAGACAAGTATTTTTCAAGTTGGTATAGTGTTTAAAGATTTTTTTTTTGGCTCAACATGAGAATAAGAAGAAAAGAATATGAAATGCTGCAGCAACACACAGACACTAACTCTAGTTCTACAATAAAATGCCGTAAATCAAATCCTCTAATATAGTTGTAGTTTCCCCCTTGTCATATTAAATACTAATTACAAAAAAATAGTTACAAGTTTTGTCAGCTGCAAGTGCAAAATAATTTTTAAAAGATTTCATAAGATAAGTAGAGGGTGGTTGAGCACTGGAACAGGCTCCCCAGGGCAATGGTCACAGCTCCAGCCCAACCATTCCAGAGCTCAAGAAGTGTTTGGACAATGCTGTCAGACACAGGGTGTGACTCCTGGGATGTCATGTGCAGGGCCAGGACTTGATGATCCTTCCAATTCAGTTTATTTTGTGATTCTATGATTAGCTGCACAGATAGATGTATAGGAAAAAGGATTAACTTGGCATCCAAACAAGATTAGCCAGGGAGATGGCTACAGAACTCATTGCTTATGAGCTTCAAAAGGGACTGAAACTAATTATAAATTCTTTGAGCCTTTCAGGAAGGACACATTTAATAGTCTGCTCAAAACCTTGTAGTTCCATAGCATTCTGGAGCAGTGCTCAGTCTTACAGAACAACCAGTTCTATAATTTTTCAAATATGCAGCAGATTGATCCTACTGATCAATCAATACTTCTTACTTTTGTGCTTGAGTTCTCCTGGTATGTGGAGCTATAGACATTGAAATTCCTCTCCCCAAAGACAGAGCACTGGACAGAATGGTGCACAGAGTCCTCCTACAATATCAACAAAAAGGACAATAAGGACCCTGTTTAACAGGCATCTGGGCACTGACAGTTCAAAAAGAAGTGTGGAGTGTCATAAAACAAGAACAGCTGCATGTAAGTATTTTCAGGCATCAGTTTACTGTGGATGAAGTAACATGGTCTAGACAGAACAGCAAACGTTAAAAAACAAATTACATCTCTGAAGTGCCCCAAGATAATCTCAGTGTAGTCTGTACTGCATTTGTTATGCAACTAGTAACTAAACAGAGGTGAATGATTATTGGCTTGGGGAGGAGTTTCACCTTCCATGTCTCTAAAAAATAATTTAAGGCTGTCTAAATAGTAACTCATGCTAGGGTTTTATACAGCCTTAGCACTGTATTACATCTAACAGATAATGATGAAGCTAAAATCAATGCAGAAGTAGCTCCTTAGATATGAACACTGATGCTGTGCAGGCTCTGCTTCTGTGCAAGTACTGCATCTCCCCCTGTTGGATCAAGGAACACATTAAACATATACAACAGCATTAATAAAAGAGACTGAGAACCTTTCCTCTTCTTCCTTGTTTCATCTGTACTTTTGAAAGTGAGCTGGACCTTCTATCAGCTGCTCTTGAGGCTTACTGTTGAGCTGTCTGTTTAGGTGCTGTGACACCGACAGAAACCCCATTTCCCAAGGCTACAATGGGATTAGTTTGCAAGCAACTTCCTTGCTGGTCTTCAGAGTGGGCAGTTTTAAGAAGCTCAATTTTTGTATCAGGGGTTCCTTGTGCCAAGCCAAAATCTACCAAGGCATACCTGAAAAGACAAATTCAGAATCAGGAGTCACAAAGTATCTTTTTTCAATATACTATTCATTATTTATTTATCTTTCTTTCACATTTCATTTAATGTTGCTTATCTGTATTGTTGCCAGCATCAGTCCTATTTTCTTCCTTTTCCTCCTACTTTCCCATCTTACCTATCCTCTCAATGTTTTTACCCTATACCATTGTTCATTTTTTCTTGTCTCAGAATCTTCTCAAGTGCAGCCTTCCTCCAAAGGTGTTAAAAAAATATTTCCAGCAAGTGCTTTTTGAAGTTCTTCTAATCCTACAGCCCTGAATCTTCAGCCAGCTGTCATGTACAAGTGACTTGACTCTTGCAGGATTCCCACAGGCAGAGGACAAAGGTAGCAGTGAAGACAGACCAGACAAACAGGGCTTAAAATTTTGACAGACTTCTGGCAAATTCTATTGGAATTTACTTTAGTCTTCAAACAGGTAAGAGTACATTAGTCCACACTTCAGATCTGTCTCTAAAAGAATTATTTTTTGCTACATCCAGTAAAGAGGCAATTCATCTGTCCCTGGGTCTCAACTCCACACCTCTAAATGCAAAGCAGAGATTAAGGCTCAAACAAATGCTGGAAGAACAAAACGACAGTACATATTAATTTTGACAGATTAAAAAAAATCAGTATTTCTCAAACTTTTAAGCTTGCAGTTTGGCAAAAAGCAATCAAATCTCCCCTACAAACTTTTACTTCATAGAATCACAGAAACGTTTAGGCTGGAAAAGACCTTTAAAATCAAGTCCAACTGTTAGTCTGCTCTGCCAAGTCCCACAAAACCATGCCCCTAAGTGCTGGATCTATAGGTCCTTTAAATTCCACTAGGGATGGTGACTCAACCACTTCCCTGGGCAGCCCATTCCAATGCTTGATAAACCTTTTTCTAATATTGAACCTAAACCTTCCCTGGTGCAACCTGAGGCCATTTCCTGTCATGACTTTTTACTTCATCCTGCTACAACCTCCTCTCACTGCTTTGCTTTGGACACACTCCAACACCTCAGTGTCTCAACTATACAAGCACAATGCTAACAAATACAGCTACAGGATTGCTAGCACTGAGGCATTCTGTCCATTTCAGCTCTTCACAAAGAAGCAGTACTTCACTTTGTACAATCTTTAAATTTTGTAACTTGCAGGCAAAAGAGCCAACCCTACTAGTTACAAACATTAATTCAATGTAAGGTGAAAACAGCCCAAAGCCAGCTATCTTATCTATCAGCTTTACTCTATCCACTATTAAAAATGTACAAGGATCATTCTATGCACAAGTTACAATTAACTTTCTTATTTAAAAAAACTCATATTTTATTGTTCTCCTTATTTGAAAATGTAGTACTTTTACTCAGTAGTATAATCTTCATTTTATTTGTCTCTCTATGAAGCAGATACTACATTAAGTAAAAAAAATCCTTCCCTTCTTAAGTCCCTTAACAGTGAAAGAAAAATTTTACAAATAAAATTCCACATTTTTAGCTTTATTATTGTCCTAGGGTGACATTATGATGTTTGTATCCCCATTTGTGTGTGNGGTGAAAACAGCTCAAAGCCAGTTATCTATCAGGTTTATTCTATCCACTATTAAAAATGTACAAGGATCATTCTATGTACAAGTTACAATTAACTTTCTTATTTTAAAAAACTCCTTATTTTATTTTTCTCATTCTTATTTGAAAATGTAGTACTTTTACTAAGTAGTATAATCTTCATTTAATTTATCTCTCTATGAAGCAGATATTGCATTAGGTAAAAAAAAAAAAAATCCTTCCCTTCTTAACTCCCTTAACAGTGAAAGAAAAATTTTACAAATAAAACTCCATATTTTTAGCTTTATTATTTAAGCATATGTTATGCAGCTGGAAGGAAAGAAGGCTAAAAGCCTAACTNTATTTAAGCACATGTTGTGCAGCTGGAAGGAAAGAAAGCTAAAAGCCTAACTGACTCTGTTCTGCCAAGGCACACATCCCCAGATGAGATCACAGTATGGCCAGACTCACTTTTTCAGCTGCCTGTTGAAGAGGAAGTTGCTGGGCTTGACGTCACGGTGAACAATACCGAAGTGATGAATGTGCCTCAGTGCTTTAAACAGATTAAACATGTATTCCCTCACTTCTTCAAAGGAAAGGGAATTCAAAATGTCCTGAAAGATTATTTGGATACTGCAATTTATAGAGTCGTAGGATAATTATAGAATAGTTATGCATCTGCTTTTAATAGAATGTTTTACTACATATTGAAAATCTGAGACTTACCAAGAAGGATTCATGCTCCAGATATGGCATAACAATAATAACATTATCATTTTTCCTAAAGCAGTATTTTACTCCCATAACATTATCTTGTCCCCTAAAAGAAAAGTAATGTTATTGAACAAAGAGCAGAAGATGGATGTTTATTTTCCTTTATTTCTTAAAACTTCAGTCAGGCTTTCTTTAATAATCCTAATTTATATTTTGACAGCAGTCTTATCTATCAGTAGTTGTGCTCTTGCTGCTCATTGCTGTGTTCCCTTTGAACTCTGTTTTATGCTCCATTCTGCAGTTTGGAGTGAGAACTCTGCAGATTATCTGTGGGGCTGTGGTTTGTAATTACCACTGCAATTAATATTGCCCCTGTCATGATCCTACTGCTTTAAGAAGATGCTATTCATCACACTCTGCCAACAAGTATTCATTCCTAAAAGCACATTTTCTAATGAAGTGATTCTTTTTTCCAAGCATTTCAGAACCAGAACTTTGTTACCACAGAGATATATAATGGAATTTCTCAGCTGGTAAATAGAGCATCCCCCCAAACTGAGACTAGCAGCAAAGGGCATCCATTGCAGGTAAGACACTCCTTTTGTTATTTGCTCTCAATAAAAAGAATATACGTGTGTGGTTAAAAACAAATCAAGTGCCAAAACTTAAATAAATACGGAACGGTGAGACAATGTTCAGCAGTTTAGTCACGACAGTCGTAATTTTTTTGTTTATGTACCCTGCCACTGTGAGGCACTGAAGTTCAGCAGCTATTTGCAGAGGGTGGCTGGTTGGAATCAAGTGTTTCAGAGCCATTTTTTCCTTGTATCCTGTTCGTAGCTGTGCTGTGGCCAAGTAAACAGAACTAAAAGTACCTGTAAACACAGGAGAAAAACAGTCTTCAACATTTTTAATTAGGTCAATGCAGATTTTTACAGAAGTGATTTAACTGTTCACAATCCTGCAGTACACTTGATACTACATCAAAAGCAGATTCTAGAAGAGAAAAATACAGTTCCTTTTTTCTACTACTGAATATACTGATCTTGTATACAAGTTTTTTATGTCAGTAAAAATGCAAATATAACACTGTCTAACTTGCCTGGGACACAGTGCTCTTTGAATGTAAATTTCCTATCTTTGATTTGCTTTCTTGTTTAGGTAGCTTACTTTCATCTGACATCTAACTCCTCTCCCTACAATGTAAGAGGACTCTATAATGCTAATCTGGATAGCACTGTCAGTGCTATTCAAAGCACTTCTGAAATTGCTACATCTTCCTTAATTCTGTACCTTATCTGTAAAGTAAGGCTTCCCACATGATGTGTAACTGCACTGTTTATTTGCCCAGAGCATTTTACCACATCCAATGTGAAACACTTGATTGAGAAAGGGAGCACTCAGACTGTATGATAAGCTTACCCAGACATTTCATTTTAAGGATATCCTAATAAACCTCTTAGGAGATTAATTTATCCTAATGATCTGATATATCTGAATACACAAGTTGAACTGTTCTTCCATATGAATAAAGAATAGAAATTACTTTTGATTACATTTTAAGTAATGTGTTTGCATCATGCTGGTTCAACAGTATGAGTGCGATAATACATCAAAAT
>VZTB01018383.1:0-81905 GCA_013397245.1 Thryothorus ludovicianus
TCTTGGATGGGACAGAAATCCCTTTTGCTTCAAGCCTGGAACTTTCATGGTGACATGCCCAAACAGAATAAGAGGAAACAGCCTCAAGCTGTGCCAGGGGAGGTGCAGGTTGGACACCAGGAGGAATTTCTTCCTGGAAAGGGTGGTCAGGCATTGAAAGGGGCTGCCCAGGGAGGTTCCTGCAGTGTCCAGCGCAGGCCTGGATGTGGCACTCAGTGCTCTGGGCTGGTGACAAGGTGGGGATCAGTCACAGGGTGGACTCCATGGTCTGGGAGGGCTTTTCCAACCTCAAGGACTCCATGACTCCATGTGAGAATTAAGAATCACAAGGAAAAACCTCAGGCTGAGCAAAGGCTATGGTGAATGTGTTTTTAAAACAGGACAGAGCACAGCACACCCCAATGTTAATCCTGCTGGATGGGAGTGCTGCCATACCCAATTCTGCAGGAAAACTCTGAACTAGCCAGTCAAACCCTTATCCTTAATAACTACTATCCCAATTACTAAATTAATTTATCCTTCAGTGTTATCATGCCAGCTACAGAGTAATAGATGTTAATTATGCAGTTCAGATGTAATTCAACCCCTACAGATGGGGTTTACTTTCCCAAAGCCTGGAACAGAGCCAGGTGTTTCAAAGCCCCTCCACCTTGGTTTTAGGATTTCCTGAGGCCTGAGCACAGCCCAGCAGCACCCTGCAAGCTGTCTGCCAGCTTCAGGCATTCCTGATTAACTCTCATTCCCACTGTCACTTCGTTTTTATTTACTGCTCCTGGGAGCAGGAGGCACGTAGTGTGTGACCTCAAATCCACCGGAGCAAAGTACACGGAGTGACGAATTAGCAGGGTGGAAACAAGGAATTCTGCTGCTTTCCTTTGCCTAATGTGAAACAGTCCTCAACGCCCAAGAAAAGCTTAGGACAGAGGTTTCAACATGTCTGAACATCTGGAAGGATGGGGCAGAAATATCCTAAGCAAGAAAGGCCTGTGGGAAGGTTTTAGAAAGGTTTTGTGGATTTACAAAATACCCAGGATTTGTTACCCAGAGGAGCTGTGGCTGCCCCATCCCAGGATGGGGCTTGGAACAACCTGATCTAGTGGAAGGTGTCCCTGCCCATGGCAGAGGGTGGAACTGGATGAGCTTTAAGTTTTTTTCCAACTCAAACATTCCATGATTCCATTTCCAAACACCTGCACATGTGAGGCACCAAACTCATGGACAATGTGTCAGTGCAAGTTTCATTTCCTCAGTCATCTTCACGTGGTGCCAAGAGGCAGAAAAGAGCAGAAAATAAGGCAGGGGAAAGGTCATGATGGTGACCAGGATTTTAAGGCATCTGAAAGCTGAGGAGTTTTTCTGTGCCCTGAGCACACACAGCCTGGCCCTGACCCAGGAGTGAGGACACACAGATAAGGACAGGAGGCTATCATGTGAAAAATTACTGTTAAATAAAAGCACCCACTAACTGTTTCTGTTTAGCTTAGTAAAATCCTAAATCCAGGCAGAAAATTCTATATAAACACAGAGAAGGAGGTTAAAACACATTCTGAAAATAGATTTTGCACTGGGTAGGATCCACCTGGATGCTCCACATAAATATATCCCTTTAACAAAGATGTGAAAGCTTTTCCCTCTCTGCATTTCTATATGTTTATAAAGCACATAGAAGAATACCTGTGAGTTAGAATCTATCCTTCAGTCATTTGTTTAAAGAGCTTTTCACAGGAACAAAGTACCACTTAACTCAGTTCCTCTTCTCCAGGTGTTTGAGCTTCAATTAGAAACTATTAATAAAGAAGACAAAGAACCGAACCCTATTTTGAATGCTGGACTCAAAAATCCTCCTGCAAGCAATTTTTGGTTCCAGCCTGGACTATCCCAGGCATCCAGAACCAGCAAACCACACTTGAGATGTTGCTCCTCTGACTAAGACATTGCCCCTGTGGGAAGCACCTTCCACTCTCCCCACAAAGCACCCGGGACTGGGAGTCCTGCCTGCTCTCCCTCCTTGGAGCCTGCTTTTCCTGGCCTTCCCTTCTGTGCCCCTGAACATCCATCACTGCACAAGGAATGTGAGATGGGGCTGCCTTCAGAGCTTGGCAAATCCTGCTCTTCAAACAGAAGGTGCCCACCTCAAATCTCTTGCAGGGCAGAGCTGGGACCAGTGGCTGAGGCTTGAGGCAATCCCTTCCTCTTGTGCACCAGGGACCTGATTCCATCCCTCAAAGCAAACACAGCCCCTGCTGGAACAAGGAATGGGAACAGGGCACAGCACTGGGCATCCTGTGCCACATGAATGGCTCAGCTCCTGCCAGCCTGAAAATGGGAGCAGGAAAATGGAGAAAACCCTGCTTGGACCACGAGAACTCCTGCTCTGGGAACAGCCTTAGAAATGTACCAGTGCAGGAGCAGCAAAAGCTTTCCTTTCTTGGCATTATGCCCTGGAAAGCAGGAGCAGGAAAGGTGCTATGGCTGGGCTGGCACCACAGCATTTAGCCTGTGTTTAATCCCTGAGACTGTGTCAGCCCTGGCTCGTGCTTGTGCAGTCTGACATCCCTGGTGAGCAGTGCCTGTCACTCCTGTCCCAACAATCCACCTGTGAGCAGCCAAAGCCTTGGGAAAGGCTGGGGGTTACAGCCTCCCTCAGAACGTGAACATCTCCACAGCCAGTCCCTGTTCTCTCCCTCCCACTCAAAATGTCACCGAAAATGATGCTTGAGGTGTACAAATGCCACAAATTTCACATTGTAAACAGCATTTACACGTTTCTTTCATTTTTCAGAACAAAAGCTGAGACTGGGAATTCTTCTGTTGTAATATATAAATAAGTACACAGGGAGTTGTTGTAATGTCACATGAACAAAACCCAGAACATCCAAAAGGCACATTCCTGGTTTTCCTTACAAGTTGACTGGATTAGCCCAGTCCAGCCTTTTTGCAGGCTCTGACTTGTGCTAATTTATTCTCCACACACAAAGTGACCCCTTTCAAATGTGGGTCAGACTGTGTAAATTCTTTCCTTTCCCCTGTGGAAACATTCAAGGATTGCAAACACCGTCCAAGCACTTTCACAACAGCAGGTACAGCATTAATTCCTTAGGGGTCTCAGGCATCCCCTGTGCTCCTTCAGGAACCACAGGAATTACCATTAACTGTCTCCAGTTCAGAGGGTTCACAGCTACAGTCCTCACACCACCCTTCCAGGACTTTACCCTCTTATTTTAATAATATCACTCTTTTCACAGAAGTCCTGAAATCCATCTTCTAGAAATGCAAGTTCAGTGCAATCTTTCTTGGAAAAAAAAGTAAAATGCACCCACATTGCTGAACAAAACCCAAACCAAACCCTCCCATCATTGGCTTTTCCCAATAGGATTTAATTCCCTCCTTTTGTCATTTCCTAGTTTTCATGTTTAAATTTGTACAGAAGAATCAAAAGAAGAATCCTATCTCTCCTCTTTTCTGAAACAGCTCTCTATATATTCCATCTTCCTCTTAAGAGCTAATAAACTGGATTAATTTTTTTAGGTTTTTAAGTAGAAGAAAAGCTGAGAAGAGACTTAACTTTTCCTCTGAGCCCTGCACAAAGCCTGGATTTCACAAGCTAACTTGCAGCACAAATACATCTCCTAAAGAATGCTTTTTCAAACCTTATCTGGGAAGGTTTTGCAAAATAGGCATCAAGCACTAATTCTCTTTACACCGCTAAAATGATACTTACAGCTGGAAGGAGTGGGATAGAATTCCCTCAGTGTAAGTAGCTGTGTCCTGCCAAACCCAGCTAAAGCTGAGCTGGATGTTTGAAATATCTGCTGCTGAAAAGCTTTGCTTTGCTGCCTGCTCCAGAGGGAGATGGCACAGTAAATGCACACAGGGTGGGTCTGCACAGCCCAGCACTGAACCCCAAACCCACGGGTTTAACTCATTTCTCTAAGTCTGGAATGGAAAGCTGCCAGGATGGCAACACTCTCCCTCTTTGCTATCTGCTTCTGCAAGAAATCACAGCTATTTTAAAGCTTTTACATCTGTGTGGATCCAACCTCCCCAACAGAATTCCCCTGTCCATCTGAGCAATCCAGGATACAGCTCAGGCTCTGCAGTGGCTGAACACCAGCACTGGAAGCACATCTAAAGGGTGAGGAAAGTCAAAATTGGTTTTCAAGCTTTATCCTCCCTCCTTCAACATTTTTGGCCTGATCCAGATGCACTCTACCAAAATCTGTCCCCACTGCACCATCACTGCATGAGCTATTTCACACATCCCATTCCATTCTCCTGTGTGGAGCCAAATCCACACAGACATTGCTGGTATCCAATGTGTGATGGAATGGAATCTTTCCCTGGACACTGGGAGAGGCCATGGGATGTCAGGAGTGAAGAATCTCCACGGCAGAAACGATGCTCAGCTGTGCAGTTCCTCCCATACCTTCCTGGTCATTGGATCCAAATGTCACAAATTTCTCAGCTTTCTATGGATCAGAGAGACAGGGACTGCAATAGTAAGGGAGAGGGTGATCACAGGCTTGGGGAAGGGAGAAGCTCAAGCTAGCCAGGGGGAGTACTTTAAAACAGAAGAAAAACAGAACAAAAAAAAAAGAGAGGAAAAAGAAGGAAAAAATACAGGAAAAGTAAGGAGAAAAGGAAAGAGAAAAGGGAAGGAAGGGAAAGGGGGAAAGAAGGGGAAGAGGAAGGGGGAAAGAGGAAAGAAAAAAAGGAGAAAGAAAAAAAGGGAAAGGGGGAAGAGAAAGTGGAAGAGAGGAAAAGGGAAAGAAGAAAGTAAAAGTAAAAAGAAAATGAAAAAAAGGATAAAAAGGAAGAAAGGGAGACAAAGGTGGAAGGTTCTGTACCCATCCTTTAATGGATGAGGCCAACTCCCAGTGTTTCCATTTGAGTTCAGTCAAACACTGGGAAAGGGAAGTTCAGGGCAGGGGAAGTTTCAGGGAAGTTTCAGGGAAGGGAAGTTTCAGGGAAGTTTCAGGGAAGGGAAGTTTCAGGGAAAGGAAGTTTCCTGAGAGCACATTCATAAACATGTACAGGAACAGGCGAAAGGTGCCCACAGAGAGGAATTCCCTGCTGGAATTAACACTGCTGGAGCTCAGCCTGGCCAGGCTCCATCTCCAGAACAGGGCAGGAGGACCTGCTCCTCGGGATGTGGGATGCTCTGCTCCTCAAGATGCAGGATGCTGTGTTCCTTGGGACACCCATTCCTGTCTCGGGGCCGTCTCACAACACCCTACTCTGAGCAGAGCTGAGGCAGCAGAGCAGGGATCCTGCAAATTCACCACCTGTCTGTGTGCACTCATTGGTAAGACAGATGCTCAGAGGGTGCTGAGGTGAGAGCTTCTGTCTTAAACCCAGGAAAACAACACAGGCAGTAACTCTGCACTGAACCTGCCAGTGTCCTGCATCTCCCAAAAGGGTGACTCACTGAGCATATTAACACACATCTATTATGCAGCATTTTACAAATCACTCAGATCAGCAGATGAAGAATTTGTGGAACAGTGCAGCAGATTCCTCTACCCAAAGCATCCTGAGGTGAGAATTCCACACCAGGTGTCTGAGAGCACATCAAGACTCCTGGCAGCACACTGTGGGAACAAACCACTGGCTGGAATCCTCCCTGCTGGGGTCACTGGTGTGTCCAGGTGACCATGCTCCCCCAAAAGTGACCACACCCATTCCTGTCTCGGGGCTCATCCCTGGACATCAGTGAGGATCATTTGCTTCACACTCTCCTTTTTCTCCCCTCAATGCTTCTCCTCTCCTGAAACATGCTGGTGGCAGCACCCCTGGGGGACCGAGCCAGGGAGGAGGTGGAAAGTCCCAGACACAGCAGAGAGAAGTGTCACATCCCAGCATTCTGGGGCTGTGTTGGAAAGAGAATTAAACCCAGGCTGGGGAGGGAGAACAGGGCATTTACCTGACAGGAGATCTGCACCAGGTACACCAGCTCCTTGGACTCACAGCCATTCCTCGTCACTTCGTTCTGCTCCTCCGGGAGCGAGAGCTGCAGCAGGGAGGGAGGGAGAGAGAAGAGCAGGTGAGTGAGGGGGAGAAAGCAGGCACAGAACACAACATCCACACCAGCCTGGGCCAGGACACGCTCAGGCCCAGGGAATCAGGGAATCAGGGAATCAGGGATGGGCTGGAGCTGCCACAGGGGAGACACTCAGCACACACAAACCCTGGGATGCCACCAGACTCTGGCACCTCACCTGACAGGTTAAAAATAAAAATATGGTTCAAAAACAATTATTGGGAGGCAAATGGTTCGAGGCAGGAATTTAAAAGCAGCTTAGAAGTCTGGAAATTAATTGTTCACTGAAAATATCTCTATAAATATTCATGGATAGTGAACATAGAACAGTGCTTCTCCTTACCCTCTTTCTATATTTTTTTATTTTTTATTTTTATACATTCAGATAGATATTAGATAATAAAATACATCTCCTAATTTCAGTGTAGTCAAGCAATTCACCCCAGTAGAGAGTTTTATGGCACCATTCATAACACCCAGAGTCACTAACTGCTTCATCACAATGTGTTTGTGTGAGAGCAGTGAGGAGACATTTCTGCACATGGACCAAGCCTGGAGCATCCCATTCCTGGCCCTGTTATCCCACTAAATGGCCCATGTTTAATGATCTTCTCTGAGAACAGAAATTACAAACCATCGTAAGCAAGTTAAGACTGTTTGCAAAACAAATAAAGAAATGGTGAACATAAAATATAAAAGGCTGTAAAAAAAGTCCTAATTAGCCAAGAGCAAAAAAATCCTGAAACAAATGAAAGCAGAAATGAAAAAAAAGGCTGAGGAGAAGAATCCCAAGTTGCTGTATTTAATAAATGTAAGCAAATGAAAATCAGAAGTGAG
The DNA here is from genome assembly GCA_013397245.1 of Thryothorus ludovicianus. Lineage (NCBI taxonomy): Eukaryota > Metazoa > Chordata > Aves > Passeriformes > Certhiidae > Thryothorus > Thryothorus ludovicianus. The sequence goes on from VZTB01018383.1 coordinate 6,878, forward strand.
TAGTGAGAGACATCTCATGAAAGAGGGACAAAGAAGGCGAAATTCTTTCCATACAAATGACTATGACACCTGGAATTATTTTACTTTGTTCTTTCAAGTCCCCCTTCTCTCCATAGGGAGGTCCCACTGCACATGGATTCAGCCCTCTTCCTCCACCAACCCAACTCCTGGGATACTAATTTCTTTTCTGATGGCTGTAGACAGGTAATTAACATTCCTGGACCAAAGAAGGTCTTTGGATCTGTACAATTCATTATCAGCACAGGCTGCTGCCATTAATTTGATTTAACACAACCATTGCTTCTCTACTGCATCTTCCCTCCACATTTATCATCATTCTTTGCTACCAAACGGCACATCTGAAGTGCTACTGAGTTTTGAAACTACAGCCAAAGGAAATCCAAAGCAAGCAGTAAGGGAAGGCTCCCACATGCTGTAGATAATTTCTGTGTTTGCCAGGTATGAGGAGCTTTGGTTCAAAGAGGACACAAAGATGATCCAAAGGCTGGAGCAGCCTTTCTGTAAGGAAAAGCTGAGAGAGCTGGACCTGTTCAGAAGAGAAGAGAAGGCTCCAGCTGATGCCTTAAGTTTTAGCTTTCATATTTTTCAGATTCTGTACTGCCTTAGTGTGTAACTCTGAACTTTATGTAAAGTGTCAGCAAGTTCTCCTCAAGCTCAGTCAAACAGAACAATCCTTTGCCAACCCAGAACCAAGGGCACAGAACAATCCAGAGCCAAGGGCACAGAACAATCCAGAGCCAAGGGCACAGAACAATCCTTTGCCAGCCCCAGAACCAGACACAGAACAATCCTTTGCCAGCCCCAGAACCAAGGGCAGCGCTGCAGCCTCAGGCCCAAAAAGTGCAAACAGCAGCAAATTGAGGAGAGCAGACTGGGAGGGTGGGACTGCAGAACCTGGAGCTGGAATTGGACAATTAACTCCAATATGAAAATGGCCCAAAACTTATAAAAGTGTGAAAACTCGTGACTAGTCATCCTTCCTGCATCCATCTTCGGTGGGGCCGCAGCTGGGCTCTGGCACTGCCCAAAATGTGTCCTTTAAAGGCCTTTTAATAAATACCTACTTTATTTATTTAATTCTGTCTAGCCTCTTTAGGCATGACAGGGAGACCAGAGACCCCCTTTCAGCTCCAGGAGAGCTGGAGAGGGACTGGGGACAAGGGATGGAGGGACAGGACACAGGGAATGGCTTCCCACTGCCAGAGGGCAGGGATAGATGGGATACTGGGAAGGAATTGTTCCCTCTGAGGGTTTACAGGGTTTCCCTGGATCCCTGGCAGTGTCCAAGGTCCAGCTGGACACTGGGGCTTGGGTTACCCTGGGATAGTGGAAGGGGTCCCTGTCCATGGCAGGGGGCAGAAGAAGATGGATTTTAAGGGCTCTTCCATCCCAATCCAATTCTGAGATTCTTTCAATCAAATGTGGGTTTCCTACTCCTGGAGAAAAGTTTCCATCCTCTAATCTCTTCTGCGCTCATCAAGGGCACACAGACCCCCTCAGCCTCCAAGGAAATTTCAGGTGTCCCTTCACTGAGTGTATCAGTGGCAAAGCTCATCACCACAGGCCCCAAAAAACAACAGCCAGGTAACAAAATCACCAACAGGCAAGTGCAGAGCTCCCTGAAGGAACTCAAGGCCTGACTCTGTGCAGCAAAGGTGGGGTCGAGAAAGGCACGGGGTGAATTCATCACCCTCTCACACGGACACCAGGCTGGGCTCCACCATGTGCTGACTGAGACAGAAACTGTTCACACAGGAAAATCTGTGCAATCTGTGGGGTTTATCCCACAATCCAACTGTCCTCACAGCAAAACGGATGAATATTCGCTCATGCTCCCCGTCCCCACGTGGTTCAGTTTGTATTTTGCTTTGTTAACAGACATGCACCAAAGCTCTCCCAAAAATCATGTCCTGATGTTTAAAAGGCTTTCCTGCTGCTGCATTCCTTGTGAACAGAACATCCTGGAAAGCACAGTTGCCCTCAGGCTTGATTTGAAATCCAAGCACAAAGCAGAGGCCTCTCCTGACCTTACTGGACTCTGAACATGACTCACAGGCAGATTCTGGTTGGCTCCAAGGTGGGACATTGATTTTTGTGTTTTTAAAGAACAGAGTAGCCAGTGGGGCCTGGTGGATATCCCTGTAACTGTGCCAATGTATTTTCATGAGGTAAATAACCTGTAAATAGCATTTATTGCAACTAATCAGAGTTAAACAGCATATAGTTTATAATATATAATCTGCAATGCTCCTTCTTCACGTTGAAATTGGCTGTCAAACCTCCTGAGCCTGATGAACAATTATGAGGCCTTAGATCCCATAGGTTCATTTACTGTTGGAATATACATGCTTAGCTAGGATGAGTGGATATGACCAATTTCATAAATGACCTTTAGAGTATCCTGAACTTTTCATTGGTAGCATTTCATGCTACACAAAGAAAGCCTTAAAAAATGGTGACACCACGCTCTGGATAATGCAGTCTTGTAAATATCTCAGAATTAGGGAATCCTAGAATGGTCTGGGTTGGAAGGGACCTTAAAGCTCATCTGGTTCCTTGGGCAGCCACACTTTCCAGTGCCCCAGGCTGCTCCAGCCTGGCCTTGGACACTTCCAGGGACAGGGCAGCCACAGCTCCTCCAGGCAACAATGCCAAGGCACTGCTCAAATTTGTCTTTACACACCTGGGAGTCTCCACCCTGCACACTCTGAGTACTGATGATGAATTCAACATATATAATTTTCCTCTACCAGCAAACTCATTCCACAAGCATTGGGCTCTTTTTGCCCAAAAGTGCAGTGCAGCAGTGCTGGCCAAGACTTTGCTGATCACATTTACAAGGAGGTTAAACTTAAAAATGCTTCTAGCTCATGTCAGAGACAGAGGCTCATCTCTGTCAAGCTGGGTGATAAGGGAACTGATTACAGAGGTCTCCTGCAGAGGGAAATTTATTGGTCATTCCTTTTGTAGGGAAGAACAGTGACAAAATGGGAGGCTGAGTTATGAAATGGTATGTTCAGAATTAAAAAATAACCAAAAGATAATTCTTGAGATCTGTGCAATCATATTTTTACTTCCAACCACTGCAGAGTCTTGTGTGCTCCCTCCCATAAACTGCAAAAGCTGTGAAAAATAATCTCAGGAAAAGCACTGCATAAATCTGTTTGCAGGACAGGGATTGATGGCCACTAACAAAGTGCCAAATCCTGACCAGGTAAGACCTGGTGCCCCTGAGCCCCAGATGTCAAAGGAAGCTCATTCAGCCAACTTTAACTTTCATCTCCCTGTTTGCTGAGTGATGTCAACTCCATCATGCAGCTCTCCTGGTGAAAAGGTAATTTGTGCGAAGCTTGGGAAGCGTGGATTTGATTTGTCTGTGGAACTTACTTCAACTTCTGCTTCATAAAGCCATGAACACACTGATCTCACTCATGCACATCACAGCAAGGAACACAGAGCTGTGGCAGAGAGCTCACAATAAAATTAAAATATGTAAGAAAGAGAAAACAAAACATAAAAGAAAAGTAAAAAGCCCAAACAAGTCCCTCGCCCCAACAGAATCAGAGTTAAGATTAGAATTTAATGGGGGAGGCATTCAATAATTAGACGACAATTAATTAATGAGGACTGTAAGCTAGAAAAATAATCTTGATTCCAAATAGAAGGAGCAGATTGTCCTTCCCAAACTCCAAAGCTGTCTGTGCAGGTAATGGTGTAAACTTCTAGCAAACTTTAATTAAACTAATCCAATTGAGACTCCATCTCATGTCAGAGGTGTAGAGCTACACCAACCCAGGATACAGCCAGGGAGTAACACTCCAGAGAGCAGCAAAACCCTGTAAAACAACTCCTACAATTCTTGGAGTTTATTTCAGTCTCCCATACAGCACCTCCCAGGTTTCATCTAAATTCCTTGGCTAAGGATGCCCTGGCTGGGAGCCAGCAGAAAGCCAAGAGCTGGACAGGTGATGCTGTGAGTGCACACCAGGGACTGGCTCCTGCCAGGGGCTTTAGGGACACTGTGAGTTGTCGTGGGCTGCAGTGCAAAATGTAATAAAAAAAAGGTATTCCATCTGTTGGAACTAGGGTAGGGGGTGGTGTAATCTTCTGTCCATGGCCCAGCTGATAAGAAACCAGCAAGAGCAGTTTCTTTATCTCTTTCATCACCCATCCTCCCTCCAGGGACAGATCTTCTGCTAAAGGGGCATTGAGTCCCAGTGATAAAATTCCATCATCCCATTGGGAAATGCTCCATCCAGGGGGAGGAGCCAAGCATTTCCTACCTGGATACAACCTGAGATTTGGGACACCAAGGAGCCTTTTCCACTGGATTCTCAGAGGAGTACCAGGCCCATCTATCACCACTGGACCCTCAGCAGAGGCTGCACCTTTCTGCAGGATCCCTGCTCCACCAGAGCCACCTCTGCCACTGCAGGAGGACTGCAGCCACCATGGGATGGCACTGCCACCAAACCCCTGACCCACAGGGTGTCAGGCTGGATTCTGACTCTGTCAGTGGGTTTGTTTTGTAATACTGCACGCTTGTTTTATGTTAGTTCTCCTAATAAAGAACTGTTATTCCTATTCCCATATCTTTGCCTGAGAGCCCCTTAATTTCAAAATTACAATAATAAAAGAGGGTTTACATTCTCCATGCCAAGGAAGGCTCCTGCCTTCCTTAGCAGACACCTGTCATTCAAACCAAGACATTAGTGCAGAACTGAGACAGGATCAAGCCACAGGGAACAAACAGGAGTTTCTCCAAGAAAATATTGGGACAATCACAAATATTCATCACCAATCTGAGTGGACAGAGGCGTTTCTGGCATCTCTTACAGGTGGTGACAGGAACCTGCCTCTCCTTGGCCCTGACCTGAGGGTTTCTCGTGGACAACACATTTCATAGCCAGTCAGAGGAATAATGGAGAATCATGGAATTGCTGAGGTTGGAAAAGCCTCTGAGATCACTGAGTCCAACTGTTCCTCCAGCACTGCCAAGGCCACCAGGGACCCACATCCACAAGTGACACATCCACATGGATTTGAAATCTTTCTGAGGATGTGGACTCCACCACTGGCCCTGGGCAGCTCTGTCAGGGCTGGACAGCCCTTTCCATGAAGAAATTTTCCCTAATATCCAATCTAAACTTCACCTAGAGCAATGGGAGGCCATTTGCTCTCTTCCTGTCCCTGTTCCCTGGGAGTAGAGCCCAACACTCCCCTTCCCCCTCCCCAGAGGTTCCCCCTGAGCCTCCTCTTCCCCAGGCTGAGCCCCTTTCCCAGCTCCTTGGACAAAAAACCATAGCTGCTCTCTACAGCTCTTTCTCTATGCTTCAAAATATTAATTATTTAATATTAACTATTGCTATTTACAACAATATTATTCACCTAACAGATATAATTATATTGTGCTATATATTTAAATATATGCATATGAGTGAATTATTTGTAAAATAAATATTATTATATTCATAAAATAAATTACACCTATAAAATACAATAAATGCATAATTGCATTTATATACCGAATATAACTTGGTTATATGGTAGAGTACAAGAAAGCTGACCCTCATTAGCAGACCTTCTTCCCTGTGATCCAACACAACCAACTGGCAGCATGTGGCCCAGTGATCCTGGGATAAGGAGCTCACATCTGCAGCAATCTCTAGGAGACAAGGCAGGGCAGGAATGCTGACCAAGATTTAGCCAGGAGTTTTAAGTCAGTGAAAAGGCCACTGCTTTTCCTGGCAGAGGTGGTGTCATTGTTCCAAGGAAAGCTGGTGATCTTGTCACATTCTCCCAGGATGGAATTTCAAGTTAAATCCCTGGGGAAGGCAGCCAGGCACAGGCAATGGGAATTGCTGCTGCTCACACTCAGCCATGGCACAAGCCCATTAAGCCTCCGAAACATGTAACATCTGATAACTTTTTTTCTGATAGTATTAGGAATTTCTTTTTTTATCTTTCCTAAACCACCACACTCCAATGTCTGTTAATTTATGATGTTTGTGCAAAGCTCCAGGACCAGTGGCACTGTCATGCAATGTGAGCAGTGGGTGCAAGTCTGTCTGGTGGCCAAGGGCAAGGAGCAGGAGGCTCATTTCCCTATGAAACATGACTATGTTAGATTAAAAAACAATAATTCTAAGACCCAGATATCCTTAGGGCAAATCCTGAAGAAATTAAAAGCGGAATAAACTCCAAGATGTTGCCCCATTTTAAGGAAAAGCTTTAACCACATCTCTCAGCTCCAGACACCAACAGCCAGTTCCTGCACCAGTTCCTAAATTCTCCTGCTGATCCAAGCCCCACTTCACCCTCTTTACCCAGGCCATTATTCACAGCAGCTTGTCTGGTAATGGGGCATCTTCCAGACCTGCCTTTTGATATGTGTGAAGATGTTACAATATTATATTTGAAATGTTAGGTTGGCAAATCTTCTCAAACAGTGAAATGTTTTTTTACTTAATTACTCTGACAGAATAAATGTATTTATATGGCCTATTTTGCCTCACTCCAGCTTTATCTTGCTAAATGTAATAATTATCCTCCCACACACTTCCTATCTTCTCCTGCTTTCCCATCTCATCCTCAGCTGTGGCTTCAGAGCAGAAAAAGAACATTTTCCACAGAGTGGTTTCTTTACCCAAGCATAAATACCCTAAAGTAATGATCAAAGTAAAGACAAGAAAGCCCAGTTTAAAGACTATTTTTCTATCTGACTCTCCCTTTTTTGCCCCTGCTATTCTAAATTCTTTGACAACTCCAACAGAGTGCTCAAAAAGCAGCAAAAAATACACAGAAAATCAAGTAGGGCTTGATAAGAGAAAAAAAGAAAATGCACCTCCTGTAATGCCACACAATCACTACTCCAGGCTCCCCAGGGTGTGAGTAAATCTGTTGCTGTATCTCATCTGAAGCATGTGGAGTGTAGGACATCATCCCTGGACAGTCCATGGAGCACCAGGGGCCTGCTTAGCCACGCTCAGCCTCCATCAGCACCAGGGTGAGCAGAGATCCAAGCAGAGCTCTCCCAGGATGGCTGGAATTTGATCTTTAAGGACCCTTCCAAACCCAAGCATTCCGTGTTTCTCTGGCTCCCATGCCTGTTTTGTGCCTAGTATGAGATACCACTGCTGTGTGCAAGGGTTTGGATGCTGGAATTAAACTCCAAGGCACCTTTGCAGTAAAGAGGCAAAACACCCCCATGAAGACATCTTCTCTTGTAGTGCCCAGTGACACACAAGGAAATGGCTGGAGCTGTGCCAGGAGATGTTTAGGTTGGATAACAGGGCAAGGTTCTTCCCCCAGAGGGTGCTGGCACTGCCCAGGCTGCCCAGGGAATGATCCCAGCCCTGAGGCTGCCAGAGCTCCAGGAGCATCTGGAGAGCACTCCCAGGGATGCCCAGGGTGGGAGTGTTGGGGTGTCTGGGCAGGGCCAGGGGCTGGATTAGATGATCCTTGTGGGTCTCTTCCAGCTCAGGATATTCTGTAATCTGAGATATCCTGTTTTGCCCACATGGATTGAGCACAGTAGAAGAGAAAACATCCCTGGAATGTGTGAGGATAGAGGAATAGATGTGAAATTGGCTCATGGAATCCCAGAATGCTTTGGCTTGGAAGGGACATTAAAGCTCATCCCATTCCACCCCTGCCATGGGCAGGAACACCTTCCACTGTCCCAGAGTGCTCCAAGCCCTGTTCAGCCTGACCTGGGACACTGCCAGGGATCCAGGGGCAGCCACAGCTGCTCTGGGCACCCTGTGCCAGGGCCTGCCCACCTCCCAGGGAAGGATTTCTTGCCAATATCCCATCTAATCCTGCCCTCTGGCAGCGGGAAGCCATTCCCTGTGTCCTGTCCCTCCATCCCTTGTCCCCAGTCCCTCTCCAGCTCTTGAAGCCCCTTTAGGCCCTGGAAGGGGCTCTGAGCTCTCCCTGGAGCCTTTTCTTCTCCAGGTGAGCACTCCCAGCTCTCCCAGCCTGGCTCCAGAGCAGAGGGGCTCCAGCCCTGGAGCATCTCTGTGGCCTCCTTTGGATTTGCTCCAGCAACTCCACATCCTTCTTTCATGGGGAGCCCCAGAGCTGGACACAATAAATCTCTTTCCCAGCAGATACAAGTTCCCATCCAATCACAGGTGTACTCAGAAGTTGGGTTTTATGCAAGGACTCACACTGAGTAAATGTAAGAGGTTATGGATGTGTATTTTGCCTGTAGTTACTTCCAGAACTATTTTAAGCTTGCAAATCACAAAAGACAATTTCTTCCTATGGCAGGATGATTATTCAGCAATCAGCATTCCTTCATCTGAGCTTTACCTTCAAGACTAATAAATCCTAGCATGGTTTATAAATACAAACAGCAGCAGAGAAGGGCAGATCTCACCCCAGCAGGGCCCTCGGGGTGCTTTACTGGTACTGGACACAGCAATGGCTCCTTATGTGCCCTATGAGCACAAGAACAGGTCTCCTCTGGGCTATTTGGTTATTGTGTTGTTAATACAAGTGAGGTAATGTCCAAGTGCTACACATCTTGGTGCTTTTGAGAGAGGTGAGAATAGCTGGGACACTCCTTGAAGTCCTTCAAGATCAAAACTCCTGCAGAGTAATCATAGAACCCCAGAACACTGTGGGTTGGAAGGGATCTTAAAGCCTAACTCATTCTATCCCTGCCCTGGGCAGGGACACCTCCCACTATCCCAGGGTGCTCAGAGTTCTATCCAACCTGGCCTAGGACACTTCCAGGGATGTGGCATCCACAGATGGAATGCATGGACACTGAGAAGAACCTGCCAGGCTCCCATGGAAAAACAGAGTGGGACAAACTGCTGCAACTTTTCAAATATCCATCCCCTGGGCCCTTCCAGAGAGATGGGAAACAGCATCACTTCAAGGTGGCAACAAAGACTCCACTGCAACCACAGCAGCTCTGAGATCTGACCTGCTGGGTTTACAGTTTTCCAGGGACTGGGGCAGGACAGGTTCACTCAGGTCCATCAGACACAGCGTAAAAGACAAGGCATGTTAAGGGATATTAATCAGCCTGTGAGAAATCTAGAATAAATATGAAATCAGGCAAAACACTTGCCCAGTGCCACACTTCTCTTGCATGCAGCAAGAGGAAAGGAAAGGCAATTCCTTGTGAATTTTACCTTTTCCAATCTCACACACTGTTCTGGACAGGGGGGTCCTCCCCACGCTGCTGCTGTACAGCTGCTTTGAGACACAAATCACAGGGGATCCAGCTGGTGCCTCTCTGGAGATGAAATGAGGAGTAACAACCTTGACCTAAGTGCAGTCAGAAATGCACTGCTTGGAAAGATCCCCCTTTCAAAACCTGATCCCAGGTGGAGCTGCCAACGCAGGCCACTGCTGTCTAACTGCTGGAGTCCAACTCCTAAGCTAAGTCTATTTGATGCCTAAGTTTGCTGTGACACAAAATCTGAGAGTTCTGTCAGAGACACTCTCCTCAGATTTTCCCATATTAAGCTGCAAATATTTTCTCAAGTGGTCTCACCCTTTTATTTCCTCTAAATGTGTAAGAAGGTCAAACTTCTTAAGCAATGAAATATTTATAAAAAACTTCTTAGATGCAGCCACTGGAGACCCCATTAAGCAAAATAACTTCTGAATGTCTGCAAACAGAATGTTTTCATGGAATTAAAATATCTGAGATTATTAAAACCAAAGCAGGAACACTCCTGCGTGCAGCTGTAGGCAGAGCAGGGCCTTGGGCACTGGGGATTGGCACAGAGCACAGAACATCCTGGATTGCTCCACGGGCTCCATTTGCCACCTCTGGGGTTTCTGGTTGGAATTTCCTGGGTTTGTCTTTTTTTTCTCTAAAGCTCTCTATGTTGAGAAGCTTCCATGCTCCTTGGATTCCAGGCTACAGAAATCTTGGCCTTCAGATAAACAGTGTTGAACTTTAGAGACTGAAGCCACTGGGCTGAGAACTGCTTCTCATCCTAGCTGGGTGAACCCTGGATTTTGTTTTTTTATGACATTTGGGAAGACATGGGAGAAACACTAAAGTACTGCCACGTTTGCTTCCTGGATTTCTTTCCCGCAGGTTTTTTTGCTTCCATGATGACCTCATTTCCTTCTCCTTTGGGAGGACACGACTTCCATTCCCTGGGGTTTCAGGAGACAACACAGAACACAACACTAAGAAGAGGCTCTCAAATCAACAACCACAGGCACAGGAAGGTGTTCTCTTACCAGACTTACAAGAGGTAGCAAGTTACAAACAGTGAGAGCTTGGAAAAGTCCCTGCACTCTGTAACTGCCCACAGCTGGGGGCAGTCAGTGCCCCAGCCTGCCGGGGAGCACCGGCTGGCTCAGGCAATCACATTCCTCCTGCAAGCTTGTCCCAAGGCAGGTGATCAGGCCATTCCCAACAGCACAGGGCACAGGAGGGACCTCCCCGTGTTCCCCTGCATGGACACGGGCTCCAGGGACTGAGAACTGGAAAATGAATGAGCAGAATCTATTACTGACTCCCTCCTATGACTTGTGGCCATCAAGAGACATCCCATGGGATCAAACACAAAGCACACCTCTGGGGGGAATCCAAACCCCAGCTCCTTCAAGGAGAGCTGGCAGGGTCAGCCCAGCACACACAGAGCCTCCACTATGGAATGTTGCTGATGGAATGGTTAAGTTGTTGTTTGGGGAAAACAGCCCATTCCAGGAGCATGGGTGATGTCCTGCTCTTGTTCCCAGAGCTCCATCCCTGGCCAACCTCACCTCGAGCTCTGCATCCCCTGGGGCTTTGCTTTTCCCAAGGAAAGTAAATAACTGGTGCAGCCACAAAGAAATTAAAACAATCTTTGGGTGCGCAACTTATCCCTCCTAAATTCAATTTCCATAAAAAAATAGGGCATAAATGAAACATTTCCTTAATAAAAGCAATTGCAAAGTGGGTTAAATGACTGTGGGCGCAGGTTCCAGTTAACACTACACAAAATCTAATTACAAACAACAGCAATTCCTGGAATAGACACCTCCAGGTACCATAAACCAGGTCCCAAGCAGAGAGGTTTGATGTAAAAGGAGTTTGAAGACATATTTGAGTGATGTTAAGAAAAAAACTTTTGGAGCATTTCAGGACCAGGCAGAGGATCTGGGAATTCATGTTTTGATTCAAACTTCTGAGACTTGGCTCTCACTGAGCGGGAGGGGAGGGGAGGCCTGGTTATTCACAGAAGTGTGCTGTAAATAATCAGTATAAGGAAAAAGCCACAAGTCAAGCAGATCCCAAAAAATTAATTTAAATCTCAGCGTGGCTGAATGTTGTGTGTGAAAAGTAGTGCCACTCACACTGTGCAGGAATTTGAAAGCTTACAGTGCAAATAATCCTGGTTACTCTGCTCAGTCTGCTCAACCAAACACACTCTGTTTCTTTAACTCATGGCAAGCATTAAGCTCAGAGTTCTGAGTGACATGGGTGCTGTATCAGCAGCACCACCAACCAAATGAAAGGTGTCAGCCTAACCAATTTATGGAGGGGGGGAAAGTGTGAGAAGATTCTCTCTCTTCACACATGCAAATCCGAATACTGCTAGGGATGAAAGGCTCAGTGGCCCTTAGGGAAAGTAAGATGCAAAGATAGGCAGGAAATAGGAAGTGGTTTAAGTCCAACTCTCCCACAAAAAAGCCAAGGAGCTGAGCCAGCACAAAGGGAGCTTTGGGACACATCCTGACAGCTACAGAGCCTTACCCTGGCAGGGCAAGGAGCAGAGGAATCCTCACAAGGGTTTAGCATGAGTGCTGGAGATGCTGAGCACTGCTCTGTGCTGCTGATTGAGAGCCTGGAGTTGCACCCAGCTCCCAGGACACAGACTCCAGAGGTGGCACACGGAAAAAGTCATTCCTAGAAAGTCCAGATGTTGATTTTGTCTGGTTAATAATTTACTAGCTGTGACTGAAGAAATGTAACCTCCTAAAAGTTCTCTGTCGACTACAGATTGCTCTGTGGCTCCTGTCAGCACAACATCCAAGTGAGCATTATGTGTCCCTGCACCTGATGAAAGATTTATCTAAGTCTGCTTCATATACCCACAGAGCTGCCTCAGAAACACAGAATTATCCAGGTAAAAGTTCTGAGTCAATACACACTCACTTTGACAACAGATACTTTATATTCAAAAGATTCTTTTTAAAGGTGCACGAAAGAACAAAGAAGAAGAAACAAACGGTAAAATCTCCTTTGCCAGCCCTACCCTCATAATAAAGGCTATGTCCTAGGAATTATTAGCAATAGTTTGGAATACATTTAACACCAGAAAATGCAAAACACTCCTTTTATTACTGACCTCTCATTTCTCTGCTTAGTAGGAGATGCACAAGAGGTTTAAAAATGTCTATGTCAAAAGCCATTCCCTTCTCCTGAGGCAGGAAAGCTCTGCTGGGATGTTCCCCACTCCACTCCCAGCTAATTCCCTATACCTCATTAATATGGCTTTCAGACTGACTTCCTCACTGCAAAAAGATCTTCCCAAAGGCCAGAGGTTAATCTCTGGGAGGAGAATCACAGTTTGAACTATCCTGAGCTTTAAAATCTGTCATGGAAGACAGTCTGCACAAAATACAACCACCTCCCCCACCTTTGAACTACTTCTGAAGATTCTGCAAAGAACCCTTGTTAAACTGGAATCTGAATTGTTCTTTATTGCCACAGCAGCACTTGGTGCCACACTGCAGGCGCCCTTCCAGCTGGTTTTATTTTATCCTGATGACTGTAGCAAACAAAAAGGATCTCAGAGCAAGCCCAGAGGGTCTCCGAGGCTGTGCACTACTTACCCCGGCTACAACGCTCCATTCTTTCCACGGAGGGGCTCCCTAGCCAAGGCCTAAGAGCTCCAGGTCTCTCCGTATCTTCCCAGCAGCCAACTGAGAAAGCCTTGGCAGCATCAGCTCCAGCGTCCCTCACTCCAGCCCGGGGATCACCCGGCTGGGATCACCCGGCTCGGATCACCCGGCTCGGATCACCCGGCTCGGATCACCCGGCTCGGATCACCCGGCTCGGATCACCCGGCTCGGATCACCCGGCTCGGATCACCCGGCTCGGATCACCCGGCTCGGATCACCCGGCTCGGATCACCCGGCTCGGATCACCCGGCTCGGATCACCCGGCTCGGATCACCCGGCTCGGATCACCCGGCTCGGATCACCCGGCTCGGGATCACCCAGGTGAGGATCACCTGGCTCGGGATCACCCTGCTCGGGATCACCCGGCTCGGATCACCCGGCTCAGGATCACCCGGCTCAGGATCCCCCGCAGCTGCTGCCGGNCCCCGCAGCTGCTGCCGGCGGGATCCCGGAGCTGTCGCAGCCCAGTGTTCCCGGGGACAGCCCCAGGGCTCTGCGGCCGCGCTGCCCAGCTCATGCTCCGCAGGGAAACCCGCGCCGCTCCTGCTCGCTCTCACACCGGGAAGGTCCCGCGGGACGAGCCGTGCCGTTCAACGGGAGCCGAGAGAAACAGCGAGGCAGGGAACGCACGCAGGGATTGTGCTCCCAGCGGCAGGAGAGGCTGCACAGCCCAGGAGCAGAGCAATGACAGCGCAGTGCTGCCAGCACATGTCTGAGAGCCAGCACAGCCAGGGCGAGCGGATCCCTCTCGGTCCCTGCCTGTCCCTGCCTCCCCGCCGCTGCCAGCCGGCTCGGCGCTGAAGCTCCGTGCATTTCCCCGTGCTGCGCAGATGGGATCAGTGCAGGATGTGCGCCCGGGGCCGAGGCACGGCGGGGCTCTGCTCACTGCACAGCTCCCACAGAAAACAGGCACCTAAGGATGGAAAGTTTGCTGCCAAAGCCTTCCCTGACCGCTGAACAGCCTGAACACGTCTGTGTGTCTGAGGGGTCCGTGTGTGACAGAGTGACAGACTCATCTGCAACACCCAGTACTGCAGATCATTATTCACTGGCTGGATTTCAGGACCCAGCACCTGAGACCCAATCAACACTGACAGGGGCATCACCCCCTTCCCCATACATCCAAAAACTTGGGTTCAGTGTGAGTTTCAATTTTTAAATTTGAGTGGTAATTTAACAGAGTGATTATACTCATGAACACCACACAATGTGCTACCGCGATTCCACACCACTTCTCCCAGTCCAAACACCAAAGTTTAGTTCTTTCTCTGCAGAATAGAGGCATTTTGGGAATCACCAGCCATGGGAGTGGTTCTACCCCAGCCAGCCAACCCCTGCCTGGTGATGATTTCACCCCCAAAGAGAGAGAATGCCATTAGCTCCCTCTTCTCTATGGTAATATTACCATATTTATGGTAATAAATGTTACCATAAATATGGTAATATTGAAATATTAAGAGCTGACACTTTCCCAGCACAACCTTGTGCCTTTATTACATTCGTTCACAGAGGTCCCTTGTCAAATTCAGGTGCAATTTCTGCAGTCCAAGTCAGGGAAGTTGTAGAACAAAGACAGTTCTCAGAAGCTGCAGATCCCTGTCAGAGCCTTCATCTTCCACAAGCCATGAAGAGCTTTCACCCTGAGTATGTCAGAAGTCAGACCTGTATTTCACTTATTATTTTACTGTAGATGATGCTCTGTCTGAAGGCTACTCTGCTTCAGATTGCCAGTGTCAGAGATGGGCTGGGCAGCCAAAAAATGCCAAGGAATGATCACCTCAGCACCAGCAGGGTTAGCAGCGTGCTCAGTAACATCACACAGCAGGAACTCCCCAGAAGTTCACATTTTAAATCTGCAGAGAACAGATTTTCCAAGTCTCTTGCCCACTTTTCAGATTGATTTCTCTAAAAACACAGGGAGGATAGAGAGTTCTACCCATTCTAGCCCTGATACCTCTGCTCCTGCCCCTAGGCAATTCTCCCAATTTTCCCCATTTGCTGCCTACACTGACAACAAACTTCAATATTTTACGAGTCCCTTGTCCATACCCCACATGACAGTATAATACAAAGACTCTTGAGGCCTAAATTATATCTTGAGGTGGCTGTGAAGACAATTAATCAGCTTTCCTTTCTCACAAATGACGAATGTAGCACAGTACATACAGAAACACGTGCTTTTAGTGCAGGAACATAGAGATTTTAAGGTCAGTAAAATGGATTTTTACGATAGGAACATAAACTTTTCAAGCCTTCTTCATCAGCTGATAGTGATTCCCCCCTCTTTAAAGTTTCTCTTTGTTCCTTCTGCTCTGAAAATACCCTCGAGAATTTTTAATGTTCAATGCAAGCTGTTTAAAGAACTGAAAATTAGCATTGTTAGAAAGAAACTACTTCTTTCCTACCCAATGTCCTATTTCACTCAAACCTTGGAAATTTCCTGTGCAATAAACTGTCAAGAAGGCCTCTAACTGTTACACTGGAAAACTTATTAAAAGGTGCCACTGGTTGCTGTATTTTCAGGTATGACAAGCTGGGAAAATTTATGAGATGGCTTCTCATATCCCCAAATAAATGAGACTGTAGGGTGCTGCAGCATGAAGAAATAAACATTTAGGGAATGTTTATGAAGGAAATCAGTGCCTATAAATTACACAGCCTGGGCCACCCCTGAAGCAGCCTTATTTAGTGCAAACAGGGTATAATCAGCAAGAATGAGCCTTCCATGTGCTGCTCTCCCCTCAGGGTCTCTCAGCCCATCTGATTCCCAATCCCCTCCTGCACCTGGTCGTTTCTGATAAAATTAGAAAGCGATTCCTCACACAGAGTTGGTGCCACTACACATGTGCAGCCTGGCCTGTCAGGGACAAAGGGATTACAGAAAGTAACAATAAAACCTGTTCTGAGGATGGAAACATATTTGCTGAGGTCAAAAGCATCCTGAAATGACCTGTAAGAGGCAAGAGAGGGATGTCTGAGTGTGGTTCCTACCACACATCATCATAGAATTATTAAAGTTAGAAAAGACCTCCAAAACATCAAGTCCAACCTCTGAGTGAAGAATCAGCATTTAAGGTCTAAAACACATGGAGCTGAAAAGGATTTTACCAGTGTAAGGCCAGCCTCATCACAAATTTTGCTCTTTCTGATAAATAAGTTCTGGTATTTGATCACATAATTCATACCAGACAGCTGATTTCCTTCTAAGTAGGAAAAAACCCACCAGCAAATAAGCAAAATATTCTCATACCCTCTACTGACAAATCACATTTTAACCAGCCACGATATGGACCATTCTCTAAATTGAGTTCATTAAATGAAATCATCGTTCTCATCCTCACAAACAACAACATCCATCTCTCACTGGCACAGGCACATCAGAAGCCTGGTTTAATTTCCAACTCTGAAATAATTTCTCTTTGATCTCCTTGGTACTGTGGTGTTTATGGACTTGGGGATGAGCTGGGGGAGTTTGGGAGTGCACAAAACGCATTTTACACCCCACCAGGTTCACATCTCCATTGTGAAGTTCTCTAGACGAACAAAGCAAAATTTTCCTTTAATTTGCCTCAACTTCTTCCCAGCGAAATCACCGCCAAATCCACAAGTTTCCCAGGAGGCCAAGTGCAGTGGCTCTGCTGGACTAGAGAATATTATCCAGGACTGACACTGTGTACCCTGCCAGAGCCAAACCCTCACCAGCACCACCAGCACCACCAGGTGCCCCAACGGGCTGTCCACTGGCCCCACGGAGCTGAACTGGTGAACAGCAATTCCTTCTGGCTGCAGCCCAGCCCCTGCCTCCAGCACTCACTCCCATCACACTGCACATCTGGCACAGCAGAACCAGCACAGCCAGGCTGTCTCCAAAGGAAATCCCCCTCAGTCCCTGGCTGGTGGGGCCTGGGGGGAGCAATGCCAGATGTGGAGAAGGGCCCTTGGACACCCCTGGCACACGAGGCCACCCTCCTGTGCCAGCCCTTCCAGCACAGCCGTGCCCCAAGGGCACAGCCAAGCCTTCCACAGCCCTGTTCGTTACTCCAAGCCCCACCCTAATGAGGGGTCACAGCCACACTCAGCACGGCTGGAACACGGCAATTTCAGGGCTCTCCTTGGGGTCTGACATGGTTGGGAATTTAAAAAAGAATAAAAATGCCCCTGATCTTCCAGCTCTCCACAAAGTACATGTTTTTCAAAAAGTCCTCAGCCAAATCTGGAATGTTTCAAACCCTCCGAATGGCTCGAGTTTAATTTGTTGTTGTTTGGGTCTGTGTTGATTAACACATGTAAACAAAGGCAGCTGGTGTTACCTCTCTCTATTTCCATTTCACACCCTATTAAAGCCTGGTTTCACAATTAATTGAAAGCAAAAGGAGACTATTCAGAAATTAAACCTTTCAGGCAGGTCTAGTCAAAACCTGGGAATACCCAGCCATACTCCTGGCAGAATCCAGAATCCAGCATCTTGGATACCATACAATGATGCCAAAACAGGGCTGGAAAAAGAAATCAAACCCCTCACACTGCACATTCCTCAGCACAGGAGAGGGCAGGATTCTTCTGTCCTCCTGGCAGGAAAACTGTATTCTTTCATGTGCAGAACTTAAGAGATCAAAGTACCAACGAAGACAGACAATGAAGAAATACTTCTCCTGCACCCAAAATTTCCAAAAACAGGCCCAAGGAACAGCCCAGCCATGTTCTAACACCTCCAGTCTCGTGCAGGAGGCATTTGCCTCAGTGTGGAGGCAGGACTGAATCTCAAGAGCCATGAAAGCACAGCACTAACAACTGGATATAAACATCTGACAACCTCTGCACATGCCCTGAACCCCAAAAACTCACTCACGACACGTACATGAACTGTACAAAGTCAGCCCATGACCACAGAAATCTCCTCACTGGACTGTGGCAATGTTTCTCCTGCCCTTTTCTCACTCAGCCCCAGCCCATCCTCACTCCCAAGAAAACCCAAGCAAGCGTCAAGATGAGAATTTTGAAAACTGGAAGTTCACAATTGTAAGATTTTATCACAACCATCTCCACCAAATCATCAAATCGTCAAATCCCAGGATGGTTTGGGCTGGAAGGGAACTTTAATCCCATCCCATTCCACGGAGAGGGACACCTGCCACTACCCCAGGTTACTCCAAGCCCCACCCAACCACTTGAACCCTTCCAGGGATAGGGCAGCCACAGCTGCTCTGGGCAGAAATGCATGTTTTTGGAGCTGCCCGGAATTAGCTGCAGGCAGGAGAGCGCTGATGTGCTGAATTTCCAGAGCAGGGCAATTCTGAGAGTCCTCTGCACACTAGATGGCATTGCACTACAAACGGTGGCAGGGATCAGGACAGGAGCTGGATCCTGGAACAGCAGCAGAATCCTCCTCCTGCCCCCACAGCCCCGAGTTTTCATCAGAGTAAAGCCCAGCCCAACTGTGTGAATATTTACAGGGCCAAGACAATGGAGATGGCTCTGGAAGAGGAACCAGCACTTGGTGGCCTCGCGTAAAACAAAGAGGCAATTAAATGGAAAGACCTGCCTGATTTATTAATTTATTTAAAAGAGAAGTAGCCTTGCACAAAACAAAGCATCCTTTCTTTCACTGTCTCCCCCAGACCAAACAGGATTCTTCCCTTGGCTGTTGCCAATCAATGAGCACAGACACAACGATCCCCATGGACCATAATTTATATTTATTTGGTTCTTTCAAGAACCACTTACACAGAAAAGCCATGTGAATGCACCAGGAATGAGGTTTTCTACAGTGTTTCTCAGGTTCAGTTTATGTGCTGGTGACATAGGTAAGGATATAAACCACTGGAATTCATAACACATTTAAGCTTATTGAGGAGTGCATTCATCCACAATCACATACAGAAGACTAGGGCAGTGAATATCATATTTTTATACACCTCTATAACATGTATACAGTTTTTATCTTCCTGCATACGGCATTTCATAAAACTGCTGACTTTCAAGGAAAGTGCATTAAAATCACAGTTAGTTATGACTGTCTTTTTCTTCTCCGAGCTCCAAAATCCATTACATTCTGTGGGAGGTCAGTGACAGTTTTACTCATAGTCTACTTTTCCATTTGCTAGAAACCAGCACATTATTCCTCTGAGGGAACTGAAAATTGATACAGCCCTGTCATTCCAAGCTATTAGTCTCTTACTCACTTATTCTGTTTTCTCCCCCACTAAATCAATACTAACTTTTCTTCCATGCTGATAAGAATCAAAGCCACTGGAAAAAATGCCTTATATACCTGAGATATCAGCAGGAGTGCCAAGGGAGGAGAAAAAAACAACACAGAACCCCCAGTAACAGTAATTTTGATGGAGGGAAGAGTGCTGTGGCAATGAGCAGCTTAATTGGCTTAAGGGAGTCATTGATCCTGTCTCACTGTCACATTTCCTAAGCACCTTTTCTACTCAGAGTGCAGATACATTTATGCTGTGATTTCTCAGCTCCTGTGATCCAAAGACAGGTATTTGTGTGATCACAACTCTGCTGTGCTGGTGAGATTTGGGATTTTTCACGTACAAAGAAGCAGGACCAAGAACTGAACTCATGGAGCAACGGCAGGAAACAAAACTCATCAAAGCACACAAGGGAAAAACAAACTGGGAATGGACAGCCTTGGAGCAGGAGCCTGGCTGTAGCACATGTGGAAGTGCAGGATGTGAATGAAGCTGAACTCCCAACAGAAGTGTGCTCCAGGCTCTCCTGGGAGCAGTTCTGCTGGAGCACAGCCCCACCAGACCCTTTCCACAAGCAGGACTCAGTGCTGGGCGAGGAAGGAAGGCTGGAGGAGGCCACACCAACATTCCTGACACCCCCAAGGTGGGACACTCTCCCCTGCCAGCAGCAAACACCTCCAGTCTCGTGCAGGAGGCACTTGCCTCAGTGTGGAGGCAGGACTGGATCTCAAGAGCCAGGAAAGCACAGCAGTAACAACTGGATATAAACATCTGACAACCTCTGCACATGCCCTGAACCCCAAAAACTCACTCACGACACGTACATGAACTGTACAAAGTCAGCCCATGACCACAGAAATCTCCTCACTGGACTGTGGCAATGTTTCTCCTGCCCTTTTCTCACTCAGCCCCAGCCCATCCTCACTCCCAAGAAAACCCAAGCAAGCGTCAAGATGAGAATTTTGAAAACTGGAAGTTCACAATTGTAAGATTTTATCACAACCATCTCTACCAAATCATCAAATCATCAAATCCCAGGATGGTTTGGGCTGGAAGGGAACTTAAATCNACAGCCTGCAGTGACTGACACCAAAGCTGACATATTCCACCCACAGCTGGCTGAGCAGGACCTTGCAGGACAAGGCCAAGGCAGAAGGCAGTAAGAGGGAGATCAGTGTCACCACAATCACATCCGGGAACTCCTTCCCCACAACAAACATGATTTATCATCTGGCTCAACACCAACTTCTCTTGCCGACAAGAGAAGCAGCAAAAGGAGGACAATAACCTCCCCTCACCTGGCAGGAGGAAGTGATAAAAGCTGAGGGGAAACTTACTGCATTTCCTCCCATGACCCCACAGTGGGAAAGATCAACAACCTCTCATGTGGACAAACCAGGCTGTGTGAAACCCAGCACTGCTGTGAAGCAGAGGTCAGGCTGTGACCAAACTGACTGGATGCACTTTGAGAGAACACAGCCTCAGAGAGAGCACTTCCCAATAAAGTCCTTTAGCTTCCCACTCTGCCAGACCTGAGCTGGGGGAAGGTGCAAGCAGGATTTTGTGTGTGAGAAACAGTTCAAATCCTCACATCTCCAACCTGCCTCCACCCTGCTTTTTTAACCAAAAAAATAGATAAATCCTTATTCCACAGCTGGAGCAATCTGACATAAGTTTTATAACCCACTTCCATTTTTGTACAACTTGAGTAAGACCTAAACATGGAAGACTCAATGAAAGCATTTCTTGCAGCTGAAGGGGGAAAGGGGGGCTGGAAAATGAGCAGCAGAGGTACATGGTCAAACTGATTTTCTAAAACAAAAGCTCTTCTAGGCGTAGAACCCAAAATTTCCCCTCTTAGCTGAATGTTGCATAAAAACTTCAGCCAGACTAAAGCCTCTGGTGTTAAGAGGAAACTCACAACTCTGGGTTTTACTGCATCTCCCCATCCTTTCACGTGCACAAACACATCCACACGTGATCCTGTCTCCTGCTGCTCACAAATCCCCATCCTCTCACCTCCAGCAATCTGCCATGTCACAGCTCACCAGCAACAAGGACAAGCTGTGCCCTGCACAATTTCTCCAACTGCTCTTACTTTGAAGAAAGGGGTGTCCCAGGGAGCCTGCAGGCTTTGGGCATATATTCAACTCACACAAGGACACAAAATTCAAAATGTACCTGACAAGTAACTCAGGTGTAGTGGGTCTAAGAACTAAATATTTTCTACATATTGAAAAAAAAAAATGACCACACACTGCAGGTGTTTACCTGCTCTGCACAGTAAATATTGCCCAGATTGAAGAGAAACATTTAAACAGGGTGCAGAACAAGCATGAAAGTCAGTTAAGACAAGGCACCACAGCCTCCCTCACACACACATACACACACGAGGTTTTAAAACAAGATTATACATTGATCAGAAATCCCAAGAGTTGTTTGGGTTGGAAGGAACCTTAAAGCTCACCTCATTCCACCTTCCCACTAGCCCAGGTTGTCCTATCTAACCTGTAATCAATCTTACAGCTACAGGACACAGACAAATTAGGGTGGGAAGGAACTGAGTGTGTTTGTGATGAAAACATCCAGTGACGTTTACAGGGGTTAAATGATTTAAAGAAACTACCCTGGCCTCATGAAGGGAATTCTGCAGAGTACAACCAGGTGATTGTTCACACTCACAGCCACTGCTGTGTGCTCAGCAGTGATGGGGCTGGGGGAGAAGAGGATGAAGAGAAAGGACAGAGAAAAGGCCTGTTTCTGCCACATCCTGGGAAACTCCCAGGATTCTGACAGAGGAAACAGGATTAATGTCTTTATCATCAGTATTAACAGTCTTCCTTCCAAAACAGAGACACCCAAACCTTGGCAGAGGTCTAAACAGGCACCAATACAAGCTCTGGGTGGTTTGGTTTAATTTTATCTCAACCCAATTAAGGAGGAAAATCTCTAAGAAGATACTGAAACTTAGATGTTCCATCTGAGGCTCCATGAGACTTGGAAATTCCATAATGGTTGATGTATAAGGCTCCAGCCTCCCTAATTCTGGCAAAGGCACTTCCCAGCAAACACAAAGCTCCTCTAACTCAGCCATTAAGAATAAAACAATTAACACCACAGTTACTGATTTCCAGTTCTGAAAAGAAATGACTTTGGGAAAGAGACTGAAATTATCATATTGAAATCTTAGGTCTTAAGCAATTATGGGAGAAACTCAAGTTTCTTTATACAAACAAGTTTCTTAATTCTGGTTGAGAAAGCCTTGAAGATACTTGTACACTTAAGGGATTGCATAGGAAAATCCCTAAGGAAAAGTGAGACTCATTTTGAAATTTTTAATCCCCAGAATTTTTTATCTCATTCTATAACTCAGTGATATTATTTCTTAGAGGCAATATGGAGGAAAAACTGGATTGCATTGTCTGTGGCTGGTCCTGATGATCTGGGTGGTCTTTCCAACCTCAGTGACTCTGTGTCAGTCCAGGGACATCAAACTCACGACACTGCACTATAAAGCATCCCATGCTCTGAAATATTCATTGTAACCTTCTGGCTACCAAACAGTGAAGGAGTGGGACTTTAGAGCTCTTCTGGTCAGTCATAAGATGCCACAGGTGGATTCCTGCTAAATTTTACCCAGAAGTGAAGCTCTTGGTTCACTAAACGAGCCTGAGTAAGGACTCACAGCCAGTCAGGGGGTACAACACACAATCCTCTGGAGTAAGGAGAGAAAGGCCAGGAAAATCAGGTTGTCCTGAAGCCAGGAACACTGTGCCATCCAACCTCCCAATTCCCTGACACTCCACACTGGGAGCACTTCAGCAGCACTGCCTTTTTTCTAGGGGTTACACGTAAACATACAGCAAGCTCACAGACAGGCCAGCTGGAAAACATGAAGCTCTATTTTCCAGGACACAAGTACACACAGGAATTACCCTGTTACTTGCCTGTCACAGGTTATTTATGTCCTGTGCAAGAGCACTATATCCTGCATGGATCCAAAATCCCAGGGAAGGGAGAAAAATGCTTTCACAGATAAAAAAATGCAGCTTCTGTATGTTGACTCAGTGAAGGGCAGCAAGAACAGCACAACAAGATGCCTGAAATCCATGGTATTGAAGAAATTATCTTGGAAACCCTTAATAAACAGGAACTTTAATTCTGTGAAGTAGTCCATAAAAAGTATCTTGTTTTTTTGATCCATGTGCAAAAATATTAATTGGTTGTGTTCATAGAATGGTCTTGAAGAGTTAAAAACCTCCAGAGGATGGACTTGAAGAGTTACCAGGTTAACTGCCTAAAGGGATCATAGAGATCTGTATCACAGACAGATCCGTGACTCTGTTTTCATTTTTAATTTAGAAAAATCTGCCAAAATGCCAGAGGCAGGAGATAAAATAGTAGAGATAAGAAAAAAATATTTTAACCTTTAAATTTCCCAGATGACAGCTCAGGGAAGGTGGGTTATGAACAACTCAGGTTACACTGGTAACAGGCTCATGTCCTGGGAACTAACCAAAAGCTTCTCAATGGAATTGGAATTGGGCTTCTGGTTTTTAAACATTTCAGTCACTCTCCAGAGGGGTTACTGTGAGCCTGCCCCTGTGCAGTGCAATCCTTGGAAGCTCCTGTTCTCCACAGAGAGGCATCACCCTGCAGCCCTGCCCCGGTTCCAGCTCCTGCACATTTCAAGAGCAAAGGGTCTGGGATTTAATTCTTGCCAGTGTTTAAACACACAAGCACAAGGACAAGAGTAATGGCACAACCCAAGCTGGGACAGCAGCCTGGAGTCACCTGGGCTGGCACTGCTGTCACACTGACTGTGACTCATTAACCCAATGATGTTCATTAACCCAACTTAAATGGCTGAGCCCTTAAATCACCAGGCAAGGGAATTAGTGGTCACAGTGACAAATCTGGGCCCTCACAGAGGACAGCTCTGGTTCACATACCAGGACAGAGTTGGACCTGATGATCCCTGGGGGCCCCTTTCAACTCAGAATATTCTGTGGTTTTATGGAAAAACAAAACCTTTCCAGAACAAGCTCACAAGCAGCTCCATACTGTGGACAAATGACATATTTAAACCTTATTTTGCTTTCTAATATTCATATTTCAGTTAGGATTTGTACTAATAGCATAGTAGTTTCCAAGAGAAAATAATAAAATAATGACTTATCAACAGTTCCATGTAAAATAAATGCTCCTCTACACAAACACATAACCATACAATAACTTGTCTTAATGGGCACATAAAGGATGTCAAATGCTCCAGCCCTTCCCACAGCTCAAACCACCTTCAGCCATGGGGTGAGCACATTTCAATGTGAACAAAATGCTGAGGAACACTGGAGCACACACACAGAGCCTACAAACCCCACAGCACCGGGTCTGTGTGGAAAGTGCTGCCATCCAGGTTTGCCATCAATTCTCAAGCAATTCAACTCCGTGGTACTGCTGCAGACTCTGGTTTACAGGGGCTGCTTTAGCCTTACTCTGATCATCACAACTTGCAAGACACAGACACTCATAATCCTAACAGAAAACACATCATCCACACCTTAATTGTTTCTACAATGGGAAAATAAACCATTCATCCACATGGTGCACCACAAAGAATTATAAGAGCACATGGGTATTTTGTTGTTAAAAACCCAAGTCTTCCCTCTCCCCTGGGTTATCTTAAAATCATAAATGGTTAGATTTGGAACATTATGTTCCAGACTCTCTGAGTGAATTGATTAATGGCCAAAGTTGTGCATCTTTGTGACACTGGATAGACCTGAGAAGTTGGAGTCAGCTGGGAGAGGCAAGCAGGGTTCCAGCACCACACCCTTCCTGTGCCCCTGGTCAGCACCGACCCCAGCAGCTCTGCAGAAACCACTGCTGCCTTTGAACTCCACTCGGTGGAACCCAGCTGGAGATTGAGGGATACAGGGAAGCTTAACAGAGTTCAAAGGGATGGGGGACCAGGGGAAATAAAGCCCAGCACAGCTGTCCAGGGTGTACTCAAAGTGCTCATCAGAGATCAGTGCTCCTGCTAAAACCCATCAATAATTCAAAGTGCACCAGCCTAAGAACTCACTCCTCCACAAAGAGCTTCCAAAACCAATCCAGCTTTTATTTAATCTGAAAGCAAATGGCAAAGCACAACACTAAATCAAACCTTGAGCCAGGGGACTCTGAAGCAGCTCTGATGCTTCCCTAGTCTCACATCTTTTATTAAGCCTCAATAACCCTGAGCTCCCCTCACCTCAGCCAGGCATCACCCTGTTCTGATATGACATCCCCCTCCTTTCCTGCAAATCCTTTCTGCCCCAAGGTTCCAGCTCCCAGTGGACTCCTTGCCCATTCCAGCACTGCAACATCCACAATTATTGCAGGACTTAGCAGACAAAGAATTATTAAATAATTTAGCAACATTTGAAAGTGAATTCCTGGGCTCTAGCTGTAAAAATAACAGAAGATGTTTTCATTTTTTTAACTCTTTAAATGGGAACCTGGTCCAAAATCAGTTCTTTTAAAGGCTGAATGTTTTGACATGTCATATTTGCAATAAATAAGGTTCACACTTAAACACCACACAGAGGAGGAATTACACAGCTCGACTGCAAGGTAAATCAGAAAACTTTCAGCTGGGATCTAAACATAAACTGGTAGGACCAGGCAATGTCACTTCCCCAAGAAGCACATTTTTCTAGTCAGTTTGGTTTATAATCATATTTATAAGTTTCATCAGTTTTCCAATAGAATAGAATAGATTTTAAGGCCCATCCAATGATTCTGAACATATATAATATATATGGCACTATGTATTTTAATTTCCAACTCATATAATACCAGATTTGTGGGTCTAATAAGGAACCATCTTCCCTTTGAATTATTAGTTACATAATTCAGAGTGTGATGTTGCTAAAAGCTCTCTGCAGTCAGAGCTGTCAATTCTGACTGCGACTCCCAAACCATGCCCCGAGCCTCCAAAAAACATCTGATGGAGCTTGAAACATCTCTGTGCAAATCTAAACAAGCTTCTCATAAAAGCTCTTTCTGGGTAATGAACTATTTGAAAAGAAGAAATTCAGGATTTTGGTAGAGAATGTCTTGCACCTTAAAAATGTGTTCCAGAGTAAGTTTTTATTAATATTTCTTTTATTCATCTGGTTGGGTGCAAACAATAATTAGTGAGTAGAATCAAAGGTTGTTCACTTAGTTTTAAGAGATAAAAGAAGTTAAACTTCAGAGGAGGAGGGTCTTGAGGAGGTAGTGAGATAATCTTATGCTTCTCCTCGTAAGTATTTGATTTTCAAAGCCTACAGCCACGTGTAATGGAAGCATTCCCTTTTCCTTTGATGCTTCTTTGCCAGGAAAACAGCAGCCTGAGTTTGCAGGTTCTGCTGAGAAAATGGCCAAAAATGACAAGCTAGAGGAAGTAATTGATACCTTTGGAATTCTGAGTCAGGATCAAAAGGCTCTCTGCTCTGGATGCTCAAGAGAGCTGAGGGTCAGTGCCTAGCCTGCAGGACAGGGCAGCAGGAGCCTCCACCTTCTGCTCCCACCCCACAGCAAGGGATAAAATCACAAACTCATCAAAGCTCACAAACTTCTCCAAATGCCTTCCAGACATCCAACAGCCTGTGTGGGGGGAGTGCGTGCCTGTGTGCCTGTTCCTCCTTCGAAAAAGGGAAATCTGCCTGAATCCAGCTCCTTGAGAATGTTTGTGTTCACAGGAAATTTTTTGCCCAAATCTCTCTTTAGCAGATAAAACAAACAGAAGTGTGGTCTCAGCTCAGCAGATCTAGAAACACCCTCTGTGACCCCTGTGCAGCTGCACATGCAGAGCCCTGACACAGGACAGCAAACACTTCCACGTGGAGCATCCAAAGAGCAGGAGCCCAAGGTCTGCCCCCTCCCCACAGGACAGGCCAGGGACAGGCTCCTTCTGAGCACTCAAACAGCTCTTCCCTGGTTTTACACTGAGACAACAACCCTGAGCTCAGCATGTCAGAGCAACACTGCAGTCCTGAGTGAAGCAGCACTGATGTTCCAAGACTGGAAATTACCTGGAAACCAGATCATGGAACCACCATGAGGAAATGTTCACAAGGTTCAGGACACTGAGCACACCAGGAGAGAGGTGGAGCACATCTGCTGTGCTCAAATCTTAAGCAGAAAGATGTCAAAGCCAAGACAGTCAACAAATGTTGCAGGAACAAGTTATAGTCTAGACACAGAATTACAAAATCTCTGAATGGTTTGGCTTGAAAGGGACATCCAACCCAAAAGCACATCCAGTCCCAATGCCAGCCACGGGCAGGGACACCTTCCACCACTCCAAGGTGCTCCAAGCTCTGTCCAACCTGGCTTTCAACACTTCCAGGGAATGGGCAGCCACAACTCCCCTGGGCACCCTGTGCCAGGGCCTCCCCACCCACCCAGGGAGGAGCTTCTCCCAACATCCATCCATCCCTGCCTGAGCCAGCTATCCCAGCCTGCTCCTTCAGCAGGGAATGAATGAACACATCCCTCGGGCAGGGCACTCACCCCAGGCAAGGCTGAGCTCATGAAAGAACATCTGACATCCCCAGCCTGACTTCCTGCTCCCAAGCTGCCAATTCTGTCACCAACCCTCCAAACTCTGGCACCTGAGCAGGGTCTGAACAAACTGCCCTTTCTATGGCAGGTACAGTTTAAATACAGCACAGGAATGTTCCCACACAAGTTTGCTTTCACAGCTCATACATCCTCTGGCTTCACAAACCTCCCCAAGAGGGGAAGCACAGAGCCCTGCTCCTGTAAATCTCAGGGATCATATCTAAACAGTTATTAAATCACTCCAGCCTGGCATGCTGGCAGAGCCATCAGCCCAGCATTACACTGCATTTTAACACCATTCCTTGTGACAGGCTGGCTGGCTACAGACAGAAACAGACGGGATTTAATCTCCCTTCAAGCAATACTGAAACAGGCATTATTTTTCTGGAGCCCACGAAATCTTTTCAAGTTCATAACATATTTTAATTATATGTATAATACAGCTTTCTGTTTTTTGGGGGTCATTAAACTGCAGGAAAGAAAGACTTTCCAACACAACTGTGTTCCAGTTACTAATTAAACCAATTTCAACACTTTTCTGCAGCATGTTGGTAAAGATGATTTATGGGGCTGGCAAACAGCAGGAGGTCAATGTCAAAATAACAGCTGGGCTTATTACTGCCATTGAAAATTTACTCATGCCATCAAATAGCCACAATGAACAAAAACCCTAAATTCCACAGACAAGCTTACTGCATTTCCAGTGGTAAATGCTGGGGAAGGGAAAATAAGATGGATTCATGCAAGAGGTCTCTGTTTTCTGTCCCAAATGGGTGTGTTCTCCTGTGGAGATATTGATTATTTCCTATAAACTCATAAAAAACATCAAAAAGAAAAAGGAGAGGGTAAAAAAACCCCCAAAATACCTGTTGTACTGAATCAACAGGTAAAAATTTCATTTGCTTGTAATACCTCTTTGTGGGTTCTAGCCCACCCTTCCGCAAGTACAGCTTCATGAACATCTTTTTAAATAAAGAACACAGATGGATTAGATAGAGCTGATAAATAAATCCAGGGAAATATGGAGTCCCTGGCTGAGTCCCTGTGAGAGGCCATTCCATGAGCTGAGCAATGCCAGCCAAATTGCGTTTTCCTCTAAAAAAAACTAAAAAAAAATTTAAAAAAATATGAAATATTGATTTCAGAACAGTCAAAGGGAGCAAAGGGTATAAAGCACATTCAGAATGATTTAGCAGTAAATCCACACAGGAACACCAGCCCCAATCTCCTTCCTGCCTCTTGGATCAGACACAGCTCCACACCTGAACTTATCCTTCCAGGACAGGACTCTGGATTTCTTCCCATTTCACATGAGGAAAAAACAGGGCATCTGGAATTTCACAGGTGTGATCTTGTTCCAGGGAGGAATTTTTCTGAGGAGCTTGTGGCAAGCTGGAAGCAAGATCAGAAAACAGCAGAATCCAAAAACTGAGGTGAACTTACTCAAATATTTTCCTAACTCCCTTGGCAACAAAAACCCTGGCCCAGAGACTCCAAATTTTTAAAATTTGTTGATTTTGGCAGGAGGCTGTGCCAACTTTCAGGGAGTTGTGGCTGGAATTATTAAGTTAATAGAGGCAGTTTCCACCTACACTCTGAACAGTTGTTTTTATACACACATCCTTAAAACAGCCCTTGCAACGTCCCCATCACCACTTTGGAAGGGAATACGAAAGAAATCACAGGAGAAGGCAGGGAATGGGAGGGGGAGTCCTCAGGTGGAAGAAGGGGTACATACCAGCATCTTGGCCAGGTAATTCTGGGAGGAGATTAACAGCATCCAAAGATGAAGGACTGAAAAGGGGCCCCTCTTCACACACAATCTGGGTCTGCATTTCACTCGAGTATTCATAAAGACAAAGCAGAATACAGCAAAATTGTCTTTCAACACCCTAACACACACCAAAATTCAGGCCAATTTTTTGTGCTTCTTACTGAGAATTTGCATCTTTTAGAGGGACTGAGACAGGGAGCTGCTGGTTTATGTTTTGCCTTCAAAAATCAGTACTTTTTCCGTCTTAAACACTTCACAAAATGAGTGGGATAACTGATCCTGCAGTTATCTGGAGCTATTCATGCTGCTCCTGACTGCCATGCACTGAAGGCATCATACCCACAGAAGAGCTGGGGACAAACAAACCCTCCTGCACTGCAGGCACTGAGGGTTTGGGATCAAATCCCTGGTGGACACATCCCAGCTAGGCTGTCCCACCTCAGGCAGACATGCAACAGGGAGCATCCTCATCCCTGCTGGTCCCACAAGATTCCTTTTAGCTTTGGCACCTGAAACCATCCCAGTTAACCCCAGCCAAGGGCACCTGGCCAGGCTGTACCAGTTCCATTTCCTTTGCAATCCATCTTAGGAAAAAAAATTACAGAGCCTCCTTCACAGACACATTCCCTCCACGTTCCCCCTTCCCTGGAATATCGTTAAATGAAAGTAAAAAAGGCAAACCAAAGGAAGATGACCCCGAAAAAGATCTTCTCAGCAGGCTTTGCTGACAATAGGCACAGAAGGACTGAGCTGCTCTTTGCAATGTTTCTGACTCCTAAGGCACGACAGGAACATCCAATTCCAGGAGCAAAGCTCAGCTGCTGCTGGAGGCAGCCCATCAGCTGGGCTGGAGCGTTGCAGAGGCATTCCCACAGCACACAATTCCTGCCAGGAATTCCTGGCAGCTGATGTCTGCGCAGGCGGAAGTGATTCTGCCTCAAATACTTCCTTTACCACTGATAACACAATTCCTGCCACGGCCCTGCCAGGCTGCACTGATAAGGAGAGGATCTGTAACCCAGTCCTGCTCCCACAGGGATTTATTTTTAGACGTCAGATACAGCAAACACAGAGACTGTGCTGTTTGAAGGGATAATTCTGTGTCAAATGCAAGATGCTGAAGTGATATCAATGTGCATTACAGCACTTGCCTTGAGCAAATGGCTTTTGAGGGAGCAAAGAATATTATCTGGGAAGCGTGGAGCTGATCAGTTCTCCATATTCCATTACCAAAACCTACTCAGCTGAAGATAATGTCTTAATTCTTTCAAGTGAAGAACAGAGTATTTCATCCTGGCAGGAAGTAGATATTTAAGGAATTCCTAATCACTGATTTTCCTATTTTTATTAATGGCATTTAGCACTAAGTAAAGTAAAACCGTATTTCATAGAATCACTGAATATCCTGGGTCAGGAAAGACCACAGGGATCATCCAGTCCAGCTCCACAGACATCCCAACAATCCCACTCTGTGCATCCCTAGGAGCATTGTCCAAAGGCTCCTGGAGACCTGGCAGACTTTTCTTTGCATACAGTTACTGAATTACATTAATATCTTCTTTAAATTATAAAAGAAATTTAATACTCTCAGTCTAAAGTCAGTTCTTAATGCAAGCAAAATAACATGGGACTCCATGTTATTTTTATCCATTTTTCTATCTCACATTTTTAAACTTGGTAAATTTGAAGTTGCCTCAATACGTCCCACAGAGTTGTGGAGTTCTTTTCAGTTATTTATTTATTCATAAATCTGACAGAAAACCAACAGATATAAAACAAAGTTTGCACTTGCTGGATGCAAAGTGCTGATGTTGAATAGTATGCATTTTTATCATTTCACAGGTGTAATTAGACTCTTCTGCACAAATGCAATTTAGCCATTTGGAAATTACCTTCTATAGAGATTTTTATGTAGACTTTCCACCGATGTGTTCAGTGAGTGAGAACCAGGTCAAAAAAGTTAAAGGGGTGATACGCTGTATTTTACGTAAACTGAGAAGAAGCTGAATTAGGAAAAAGGTAAATTGAGAAGAAACATTGCATCTCCTTGGGACACAGACCATGAAGTTGAAACACAGCTCTGAATATTTATCCCAAGTCAGATTAAAATACATCTATGAGGCAGAATCTGTCTTTTCATTAGAAATTAAAAATGAATAATATGCAGTAATGAATATAAGGTATTTGAGCTAAATGCCAGTGAATTTTGGGCATTGATATAATCTGTGAGGCTTAACCTGTGGGTACAGCTTTGACATCACTGCCTTTGCCTGGCAACCAGCAATTTCCTAGGATGCCACACATGCCTGGCTGGCCAGCCACAGGAATGGGTAAGGCACTGCTGCTGGAAGCAGTGTGGAAGGACATTTCTGAAGAGAAAAAGCTCCACAAAATGCACCCAGCCTCACTAGCTCGGTGCAAGGATAAGAGAACAAATCCCTTTTCATACCCCTCAGCAATTTAATTTAAAACGATCTCATGAGGTGAAATGCCAAGTTAATAATACCTCCTGCACCATGAGACCATATTATAAGTGACATAAACGTTACAAAACAACCTGAAATTTGGCCAGGCTGTTAATAGACAGCATTACACAATTCCTGACACGGACAGATAATACTGTATTTCTACTATGCAAATTTCTAACAGTGAATAGATTTTGAAAGCAGTTTACACCCACCAGCCCTCAGATGCAACTCAGTAATTCTCTATTAGGTGCCAAGCTGTCACTTCCCATCACTCCAGCCCACAGCTATTCTCTGCTCTACCTTGGGAGCACAAAGGAGCCTCCAACTCGATTAAAATGCATGAGTCCTGTGTGAACCTATTTTTAAATCTCCCAACTAATACTGCTGTTGTATTAACAGCTTTAATTTATTTTACCATTAATACTAGTATTCTAAGGAAGTGCTGCAATGCTTTATCTTTTCGCATTTCAGCAGCAAAGCTCTTGTTCTCAGAGATTTTTCACCACATAAAAAAGTCCTGACACTGTGGGGATTTATCAGAAACCTTGCTTAGGGAAAAGGAAGCAATTAGAGGCACAGAGGGCTTGAGTCACCTTATTTAGGCACAAATTTTGCTTTAGGTACACAAATAGCTAAACACATAGGAATTTTCAGAGGCAGATGTGGTAGAAACAGAAAACTGACCCCCTCAACACACACAGAGTCTCAATTTTATGACAGTTCTCATGCTGCCACCAGTCCCTGTTTTCTTCCTGGCTTCAGAGCACAGACACAGAAAACAGCTCAGGGCTGAGATAATCAATACCAGCTCAATAACCAATACCATTTTTATTTCCTGTACTATATCCTCCCATAATTTTTGTTTTTCAGGCAGACCTCCTCTGATTACAGCTGTGTCAGGGAACTACTGAGCAAGAGCCCAGGAAGCTGCAGGAGCAGCAGTGACATCACAAAAAGCAGTACTAAACCTCTCCTGCTTGTGGGAACTTCCCAGCAGAACACGCTTCAGGAAAACCTGGAAAGGATGGATTACCTGATTTTACTTCTGCCTCTCACAAACATAAAAATGAACCCCACAGATCTGCCCTGCCATTCTGAAAACATCCCAGGAAATCCTTAAACCCACAAAAGAATTAATTATTGGTCATCAAAAAAATGTGTCATGCACAGCTTGTGCTCCCTCTACAGTTGCACACTGTGCTGAACATCCCTGGATGACAGGAGGGAGAACTCAGAGGACCACAGGATGTAAAAACCACACTTGTGTGGACACAGACCTGCTCCAACATAAAACTTCTCTCCAAAATGACTGAAAAATTAGTTGTGTCAGATCAGCAAATTACCAGCAGACAGAAAGCAGGGACATGGTTCTGCCACGCTGTTCCTACACTCAGAAAATGAAGAGTTTTTGCAGAGTGAGGACTGCTCCTGCTTGCCTGTTCCCCAGGGCCTCCACGGGACCCGCTCTGCTCCGTGCCCAGGCTTTGTGTCTCTGGCTGTGCCTGCGGAGCCCACACGGCACAGCCAACCCTCCCAGAGCCACCAACTGTGAGCAACAGCAGCACCCAAGCTCCTTCCCAGCCAGAAATTCACAGAGACACAGGAAAAAACCCAGCTGCATAATTCTGCTCGCAAAAGTGTCAAGTACGGCAGCGTGAAAGGCTGTAAATAATTCACTCGGTATTACAGGAAATGTTTTACAAATTAAAAGGTTGTAACCTCCTTTTGGCTACAAGGCTGGCAGATGCTGGAGGCATTCCTGCTCCTCTAAGTGCAGAACAAAATGTGTCCTGTTTGTGAGAAACTCCTGGGCCTCAGCCCTCCCTGGAAAATGCTTCTGCCTGTATTCCTGAGGGAGGGATCACAGAGGAGCAAAGCCTGCACGCTTCCAGAAATGCAGCTCGGGCTGACGAGCAGTTCCTGGTATTTTGATGACACAGCTGCTGCAATGCACAATGCAGAGCTAAGGGAAGGGGTAAATTTGATTTATTTATACATACATAAATATTTTACACACAATTGTTTAATCACACACACACACAAACCAAAAATACATATGCAGTGATTACAGATGACTCAAGACTGAATGTTTGATATAGTCTTAAAACAGTGACATCAGCCAAATCCACTGGAAATAAAAGCATCTCCAAGCTCAAAGGAGAGCTCCACATGACTGAGTGCAGATTCTGCCACAGCACATGGAAGTAATTCCAAATAAAGTCTCTACAGCTTTAACTTCTTTTCACTAAGCATTTCGCAATGAACTAAATAAGCCTCAGTGGAAGCCCCTCTACACCTCCCCATCAGGTGAGCCAGCAGGAAGCATAAGGTGTTCTGTGCATAAAAGAAATCCAAGACTCACCTGTATGTTGCCAAAGTCCACGTTTTCATAGTGGAAATGTGCACACTCAGCCATCTTCGGGAAGTGCCCCTTTGTGAAGGATAACCTGGAGCACACCAAGAGCACACCATGAGATGGATGCAGACCACTCAACTGAGATAAACAACAGGCACTGATACAAAACAATAGCAACTCTCTCATCCTAAAGCCAAGGGAACACAAGGATTTGTTGATGTGATGCACCAAAACAGTGGGGAAGGGAACAGAGTGAGAAAGGAAAGCTGAAATGCCAAGTGGCTTTTCCACTGCATCCCTACAGAGCCCTGTGTGACATTCCAGCAGCACCACATCCCAGTGCATCCCTACAGAGCTGTGGGACATTCCAGCAGCACCACATCCCAGTGCATCCCTACAGAGCTGGGACACTCCAGCAGCACCACATCCCAGTGCATCCCTACAGAGCTGTGTGACATTCCAGCAGCACCACATCCCAGTGCATCCCTAGAGAGCTGTGGGACATTCCAGCAGTTGCAGCAGCACCACATCCCGCAGGTTCCAGACACGGAGCAGGGACAAGCAGCTGTACCTCACAAATGCACATCCACAGCCTTACACGAGACACGAGGAAAGCAGAACTTTACCTGTGAAAGGCATCACAGCCCATCAGTCCCGGGGGGATGTATCTGAGGGTGCAGAACAAACTCTATTTATCCTTTGCCTTTTGCAAATTCAAAAGTCAGGCATAATTATTCCCAAGTGTCTCCAGTCACACTGGTGGCTGCCGGGGAGCTCCTCTGGCTCTGCGACATGCTCCTGCTTCTGCTCAAGCTATTATAGACTCCTATAGATATTCCTGGTGGTGAGCCAATGAGATTGTCATTATCTAGCTCCCTCTTCCCACAGGAATACAAGTGGGAAGTGAGATGCAGCATCTGGCTGCTCAGCACTGGAACAAAGAGCCATTTCCCTCTCAGCAGAGCACTAGAGGGGTGAGCTGAAGGCTCAGATCCATCAATCTCGGGGAGTTCTGCTCCTCAAGTCAGCATTTTTCGAAAAGTAATATTGATTATTTCCGATCCCCAGTGCTGCAAGCATAATGACTTGGTTTACAGTCTCTGGGAGACAAGCAGAGACAGAAACACAGCACAAGCCCACAGGAGAAAAAAAAACAAAACTGGGAGATCAGGGAAGAAAAAAATCTCCCTTAGAAGGGAAAACTGTAAAATCCATTCAAATGAAGTTACAGAGGGCAAAATGCAAAAATAAAAGAGGAAAAAAATCAGATAAAAAATACATATAGGCCACCCACTTGTCCTGGTTTAGCTTCCCAGAGCATAAGGAGACAGGGAAAATGATCTCATTTACACATTGCCTGGGCTTCTTCTGAGATTCTTCTCTTTATGTTCTATTGTGAGTTTTTCTAAATTAATCACTTTCAGGAAGAATCGCTAAAGAAAATTAAAAACACTGCAACAGTGAGGTTCAAAACTCTACCTAGTTTTGTTTCTATGGCCAGAAAGAGAAGAGTGAGCCAGCAAAACCTCTCATGCCCAGTTTCAGGTTCCATTAGCTCAAATTGCCTTAGTTCCACATGGATTTTGGTTGCTCTGCTGAAGATACACCATCACAAATTGTTGCAGAATGCCCTGCACTGCAGCACAACAGCCAAAACTCAGCACAGCAAAAATGGGAGCCCAGGAAAGACGGAAAAATCACAGAACTCTGCTCTTACTTTTTCACATTCTTCACTTTCATGCTGGCCGTGCTGCCGCAGGAGCGGAGCGGGAGCTCCCCCGGGATGTCCGGAATGTCGGCACCTCTGGCCTGCAGGGAGGAGACAGGAGAAGCAAGGAAGTTAAAACACGGAATGTCGGCACCTCTGGCCTGCAGGGAAGGAGACAGGAGAAGCAAGGAAGTTAAAACACGGCTGCAAGCTCTGGACTCTGCCTGCTGAGCAGGAGCCCCTCTGTCCTGTATCGGGGGTAAAAACCTCCGATGTGCTTGAATTCTGCCTTTTAACCAGTGAAAACTGACCCTTGGGAGGGGATCAGGGAGGTGACAATCTCTTCCTGCCCCAAGCCTTGCTGACCCTTGGGGTAACTGTGAAATCCATATTTAATTCACTGCTACTTCTGGTTTCTAAAGTGGAGATTTTCAGAGGTGGGAGAGAAATAGATATTCCCAAACTCCATACCAGGACTCCTCATTAAGTACTTGATTTTCCAGACATCTGTGCATTTAGACTCAGGCAGAGGCACTGCAAAAAGCTGGATTGCTCACACAGTGGAAAACAAGTTAATGACAGAGCTGCTTATATGTGGGAGTTGAACTTCTAAAATAGATGTTTGAAGCTATTGGTCTAAGTGCTTGAGGATATTAAAATTCCTTAATCACTAAAATTCATTTACTTCCATGAGGCCAGAACTTCAATCTCCCTTCTTTCTGCTCTGCCATACCTTCCCATCCCCTCCTTCCTCCAGCTTCGTTTGCCTAAGCCATGAGCTCTGCTGGGGTTGAATTCTCCATCACAAGGGACACAAACACTCAGCTCCATGGGTTTCTCTCACTGTGACCCAGAGGAATGAGGGGGTTTGGTGAGATTTTTAAGGATAGAGCAGCGATCAAACAGCAAAACCAGCACAGACTTCACAGAAAAGGAGGAGAAACTACTGATGCTGGCAATTACCCATCAGTGATGTGGGTGACACCAGCTGAATGAGCTTTTTCTGTTTTACACAATGCAATAAAAACATGAAAAATGTCCCAACGTGGGAATGTTGAACCAAGAGGAAGAAAGGCACTTCAGTGTTACTTCTCTGACAGGCCTGGAACAAAAAAGTACTCCTTTTTCTAATGACAGGAGCAAACAGATGATTGCCCTGATGTTACATCAGTCCCAATGGTTCTAAGCTGGTCCTGCAAAGATCTCTGAACAGAGTTGGATCTGTCCCAAAGCTGAGACTGATAACAGAACATAGCTGCATTCTGCAGTGTGAAATATGGAGAAATTGGTCTCCACTCCCAAAACTTTACAGTTGGACCACCACAACCCAAGCGAGCAGCCCGTGTGTGGGATGAACACCAGGACAATCTTTGTCACCCCTCCCTGAAGCTCCCATTTCACAATGACATGGGTCACCTGTACGTGAGTTTCACCACATCACCAAGAGCTGCAGTGAGTAAGTCAATGTCATTCTCCTGCTTGTTTCCATCAACCAGACCAGTGCTGGAGAGAGAGGGATTCATCCCACTGAACCCCAGACAGACACAGGGGCAAGGCTATAATCATGTTATCCATGTGAGGGTCCTGCTACAGTCACCAGGGATACTCTGGTACTTCAGATCCATTCCCCTGCTTCAGAAAACGGGAAGAGTGTCCTGGAATGGTTCAGGTTGGAAGGAATCTTAAAGATCACCCAGTCCCACCCTCTCTCCTGGGCAGGGACACCTTCCACTACCCCAGAGTGCTCCCAGCCCAATCCAGCCTGGCCTTGGAAACTTCCAGGGAGCAAGGGGCAGCTGCGACAGTTCCTCTGGACATCCTGTGCCAGGGCCTCACCACATCCACAGGGAAGAATTTCTTCCTAACATCCTATCTAACTGTACTCTGCCAGTTCAATTCCATTCCCCTTGTCCTGTTGCTCTAGGTCCTTGTCCACAGTCCCTCTCCATCCTCCTTCTCAGCCCCTTCAGTCTCTGGAAGGCCACAGTTAGGTCACCCAGGCTGAACAATGCTAATTCTCTCAGCCTCTCCTCACAGGAGAGCTGCTCCACCCCTCTGATCATCCCAGCACCTCCTCTGGACAAAGCCAAGCAGGCTGCAGGAGCACCCACTGCCCTGGACACGGGGCTCCAGGCTGAGCCTGGCTCTGAGGAGATGAACCCCAGCAGCTGCAGCTGCTGGTGCTTCCAGCACTGCCCTTGGAAAATCTACTCTGAGCGAGCTCCATCCTTTGAGCACCACTCAATAAATCTGAGTCCAGGTCACTCTCTCCCAGCTGCACCTTCCACTGCCAGTGCTCTGACCCCACTGTCCCACAGCTCTGCACAACAGGCACAGCCACTCACTAGAGGAAAACAGGAACAATATTTATACACTTAAACAAACCTACCCTGGGCTGACTGACTTACTGAACACACAATCGCTTCAGGATGTAATAGGACACTTGAGAGTCTCATTGTGAATCTTAGCATTAAGAGGATCACCAATTTAATACACCTTACAAGTCTTTTACATAAGAAAACAGCTAATTACAAGAATAAATGTAATAAGTAAAATAAATAAATAAATGAATAAATAAATTCCAATAAGCTGCTTTTAAGGCCAAGCTGGATCTGCTTGCTTAATTTTCTAAGGAACAGAATTTCTGTAGGAAGTAATTTTTCTTCTCCATCAGCAGTAGGAGCTGGTGGGACATAAAAATGGATAAACAATCTGACAGAAAATGTGGGCTTTAAGCCAGTTTGCAGCAGTGGGCAGAGACCTCCCTAGATGTGACTCAAAGTGGCGTAGGCAAAACTCACACCTCCAGGAGCCCAAAATGCCAGCACCTCTCTTGGAAAAAGTTGTATTATCCTCTCCTTCCCAGTGGAGTTAAGTCCAAATTGAGCTGGATTTCTGCCTTTCCCATTTCCTGCACCCAGTTAACTGGACCACAATGAGATTTCAGGCAGTAATTAACTCCGTGGGCTTTTCCAGTCAGATCTGAGCTCCATGGACTGCTGCGGAACTACGATCTCTCCAAGGCACACAGCTGAGGCAAAAGCACAAAAAGGTAAGGGCACAAAACTTGTGCAAGCTCAAATCCTTATTATGAGGCACCAACATGAGAAAAAAACATGAGAAAGAGACAGATACCAAAAAAGAAACTTACTGCAATTTTAGAAACTGTATTACTTCTAAATAACCACAACTCCTTTCCATTCAAACCAAAGATACACTGCTACATAAAGTACATTTTATACACTATTTTGCACCTGTTTTGATGCAAAACTTGGCATGTAGCATGCAGGTCGCTCTCCTCTCAAAACACAAACAAAATCCTCAAAATAAGATTTTTGTCATCTTTTGTGCTTTGTGTCACAGTAATTTAATTTTTAAAATAATTTTGAAACAAGTGGATTATTTACATATGAAAATTGGCTACCTGGCATCATCAGTGGCTTCTCACTTCCCTATTTTCTATGCATCACTGTGCTGCAGAAACCTGGTAATTGCAGAGCAAACCTGTTTATGCAAATTGTTTAGTCCCACTTTCACAGCTGAATGTCACTGTTGTATCAATCTGCTCCAGTCCAAAACTTGGGAAACAAATTAGAGCTCAACCCAGAGCTCAAGAGAATTATTTACCAGGAATCTGAGTCTCTTACCTTTGCAGGGAAGGCTTTGGAGCAACACCACTTCACCAGCTTGCCCTGAACCAAGAAATTTTCCTTCCAAAAGCTGTACTTGTATCAGTAGCAGCTGAGACAGTACCGCAGTATTTTGCCACAGATAGCTGCAGGGATTGCCAGGCAGGGAAATCTCACTAAAGCCTTCCTCTAGGGAGGAGGAAGAACGCCTGTCTGCCTGTCCAACCCTCCCATGGATCTCAGGATCACAGAATTGAGGGTGGGCAAGGCCTGTTAGATCACGACCGTCAGTCGCTGCCACCCCTGTGCTCACCACTAAGCCTAAGGTTCCACATTCCCGTGTTTTCTGATCGCTTCCAGGGACAGTGACTCCACCCCTGCCCTGGGCAGCTGTGCCAGGGCTGGACAGCCCTTTCCAGCAAGAAATTTCCTCCAATATCCAACCTGAGCTTCCCCTGGCCCAGCCTGAGGCCGCTCCCTCTCCTCCTGTCCCTGTTCCCTGTTCCCAGAGCCCTTTCCCCCCGGCTGTCCCCTCCTGTCAGGGAATTGTGCAGAGCCAGAAGGGCCCCCTGAGCCTCCTCTGCTCCAGGCTCAGCCCCTTCCCAGCTCCCTCAGCCCCTCCTGGGGCTCCATTCCCTTCCCCAGCTCCGTTCCCTTCCCTGGACACTTTCAAGTGTTGCTCCTAATCTCCCTGGGAATCCGTCTGTGGAATCTGAGAGCTCTCACAAATCAGGCTGTTTAAGCATTTGAAATTTCTAGTCTTTTTATTTATAGACATAATTTAGAAAACTTCAGCTTTGTGCTCTCTAGCACACAAAACTTTAGTCATAAATAATTTATATCTAACGATTCCACGGCATAATATGAAATGATTTTCTCCTAAAAAGTCTCCTTGCATTTATCAGAAAACATGTCAACCTGTCTCCCTCACATGCAGAGATGCAACACAATCTGAAAATATGTATAAAACTCAACACAACAGTCCAGTGAACACAACGTGATGAAGTTTCCACCTTGGTATCCTTGACAGGAGAGAAGATTGACCCAGTGCAGAACCCACAGCCCACCTCGTGCTGCTTCTGACTTACTCTGGGATGCACAAGAAACCCTGAAATCCCATTAGTAATCCCAGAGCTGGTTTTCCACAGGACAATATAAAGACCCCTGAAGAGGCACCAGAGATACACCTCGGCAGGTGGCTGAACCCTGGTGAGATTTCTGAAGGCAGGAATATAATCCAAGGTTATCACAAAGCAAGAATAACTATTAGGCACTAACATGTATTTGTTTTCCACTGTCAGTCTCTCACCAAAACCAGTTTGGAGGGACCAGATTGCTCTGGATTCTATCAGCACATGGCCTTGTTTCTAAAAACAGCAGAGCTGATTCCAAATGCTGCTTGGTTTCCATGACAGTCTTTCCTTTACATCATCTTCACTTCCCCTCAATTTTCTTGGAGGGAAAAAACACAAAGAAAGAAAAAAACCTAAACCCCCTTTAGAGCTCTCAAAACCCCTAAAGCTTTGCTTCAGTTTTACTTCTTTGCTGGAGAACAGCAGGGAACAGAAATGTTGTTTCAGGACAAGTCATTACTCTGTAGGGAGCAGTAATTTCTGCACTTGGCACCAGAAGGAATGAAGAGTTCTGAAGTGGGTGTTCATGTACAAGGACCTCAATAGCTGTCCTAAATTTGGGGTACCAACTCACTACACAGAGCTGGCTCAGCATCCACTCCATCAGAGAGCTTGCTCTGCAGCACCAAAAAGAAAGTGTCCCACAAAAATCCTTGCTCCCTGAGAGGTGGAAGGTAATGGCTCTATCAGCATCTGCTCTCAGGAATTACTGCCTGGGAACTTGCCTGGAGCACAATGAAGGAAGAAATTTGGTCCATCTCAGCTTTGACCCCACTGCCTTTAACACACTCCGGGGAGACAAAGTTCTCTCTTCAGATGTTGTGAAACCTACCCTAGCTCTCCACAATAAATAAATCAATGAAGGAAAGGGAAAATGCTCCACTAAACTGGAAGTCACCATATCTGAGCTGGTCCAAATAATTCCGAAGGGAAGATCCCAATTCCACTGCATTTATCCTTAAAAGGATTAAAGTATACTTTAACAGCAGAAATATATGGGAATAGATGAAGAGACAACATTCACCCCAAAACGTCAGAGGTACAGGGGCAATATGATGGAAATGCAAATATTTGCCAAGTTCTTAATGTTACCACTTTCCACGGATTCATTTAGGGAAACCAAATTAATTTCTTAAGTATTTTCATACAGCATGGCTCTGTCACATTAGCACATTGCAGCTACATTGTTCAGAGCTGCTTAAGATATTTACACATTTAAAATAAAGAAGCAACATCCAGTTTAGGTACTCAGGTCCAACAATGCCATCTTAAACAAAAATATGTGCTTGTCATACTACAGCAGCTTTAACAAAGAAGTTAAAAACAACATTAAATATCCCCCTCCAATTCTGCATTTCTTAATTGGCCTGGGAGGTTGTGATCTCCCCATCCCTGGAAGTGTTCCAGGTCAGGCTGGAACAATCTTGGAGCAGCTTGGGATAGTGGAAGGTGTCCCTCCCCATGGCAAGGGGCAGAAGCTGATGGGCTTTAAGCTCCCTTCCAACACAAACCATGCTGGGATTCTGTGATTTTAAGGATCAATCCTGGGCTGTTCATGTTCTCATCAGCAGAGTGCAGCACGGGCACATTCAATAACACTCAGCACAAGGATGTTATCCAGAGTGAGATGCACAGAAACCTTTCGGCTCCTTCCTTAGTGCAAACATCCTTTCTGGCCGGAGGGCTGCTTTAGGTGCAGAGCTCAAGGCCAGGATGACCTAAGTAATTAGAGGTAGGACTGACCTTTTAATTTAGCTCTCAGTGTGGGGATTGTGGAATGTGGAGAAACACTCACCCAGCCAGAGATGCCTTTAAAATCTCATGGCAACTGAGATAACGGGATAGAGAAAAGGAGTGAAAAAATGACAAGTGCTTACAGTAAGGAAACTCTGAACATTGGCAAATCACATTCTTAATCCCATGTCTAAGAAATCTGCATTCAATAAAGACATTTGAATGTGTATCATTTTGTGAGTTTAGAACTTTTAATTCCATTTTCCACATTCCCAATTTCAAATTGCTTCAACTAGTACATACTTCATGGCATGTATAAAAGGGAATACTTCTCTTTTTTTTTTTTAAGGACCACACAGAACGTGTTTTTTCTACTCCCAGCATCTCCACTAAAAAGGGGAGGGGAGGGAGGGAAATAAGTAAAAGCAAAACAAAAAAACCCAACGCTTTAAAGCACTGCCATGAGCTGACAAATTCAGGGAAACCTCTCATTCTAGACTTAGCACCACAGAGGAGTTAGTCCAGGGCATCCATTCACCAGAGTTTAAAGAATC
This sequence comes from Thryothorus ludovicianus, assembly GCA_013397245.1. Classification (NCBI taxonomy): domain Eukaryota; kingdom Metazoa; phylum Chordata; class Aves; order Passeriformes; family Certhiidae; genus Thryothorus; species Thryothorus ludovicianus. The sequence continues at coordinate 49,923 of VZTB01018383.1, forward strand.
AGCCGGGAATTAGCAAAGAATAAATTCTTAACTATTTGTTTCCTGTGTTTTCAAATCAAGATCTGCAGCTCAGATCACGGATATGTGGGTAAAACCATCTCCAGCTCCCACGTAAAACCACTGAAGTGAAATCCCAGACATGGAACAAGCAGCTTGGCAGCTCTGAGCGCCTCTTTTGGCACTGCCACTGTCACTGTGACCAAACTTCACCTCTGCACAGCAGTGAGATTTTGTGCCATGACAGCATTTCCCAAGTGAGCCTCAAAGAGACACAGGGATTTTCCCCGATTCTCTGCACGTGAAGCCAGTGCACCCAAGGGGTGCTGGTGAATTGCAGCAGAACAGTCTCACATTTGTGTTTTCCTTCACAGAATCCACAGTTTTAGGGCTAAAAGGGATGCAACCAAGCACAAGTGAATGGTCAGCTACTGAGGGCAGCATTAGCATGATAACTCCCTGCCAGCCCAAGGTTTGGATCTGACATTCCCCATAGGGAAGCCTGATTACCATTCGCAAAGCCCCGGGCCCAGGAGCTGCAGGGTACAGTACACAGCCTCACACAATGGCAGAGTGGCTCAGGAATGTACTTTCTTTAAGAACAAAAATCCCACATACAATATGCGTGGGAAAGGCAGCCAGGGTTAGAGTCCTGCTTCTGTGCAGCCTACAAAATAAATCATAGAGAAAAGCCACAGAAAACAGAACATCCAACAAGAACAATACTTTTGATTCCAGTTTCTTGTTGGTAAAAAAAGACCCCAAAGATCCCAGCTACTGTTTGATGCACAGAGGGAGGAGGGGATCCTAATCAGAGCTTGGATATAAAAGGACAATTGGAGCTTTGGGTTGTTATGGTAGAAAGCAATTTCTCATCACATAAAACCCAAGAGAGATGGATTCAGGCTCAAACAAGCAAATCCCACTCTGCTAAGTCTCCTGGCCACAGCCAGTGATTATGCAAATAACAATGTGATATTATGTTATAGGTATAAACCGGATTAGCAACTCAGGAGTTGTCCCAGTGCAGCAGGAGTAAGAGGGGGAAGGTGGAAAAAACAGCAGCCTGACACTCAACTCCAGCATCTGAGTCAGTACAATTAACAGGAATTTATATTTCTGTGTGTTAAGCCAACCTGGGCTCAGCTTTTGTTCATAAAAAAGAGCTGTTTGCAATGGCATGAGGACAAAACTGGGATCCACTGCACTCCCAGCCCAAAGCCCTGTGACAACGCAGCAATGTGAGGAATGTGTGTGCCTGTAGCACGCACTGTATACCACACACTGTCCACAAACTTCTGACCAACGTAACAAAAGAGTCACCTCATTAACTCTAACCAAGGGTATGGGAAAAGCTGGGCCTGGGATCACACACCAGCTCCACAAAGTGGGCAGGACTGCTCCCTCCTGCCTGCCCAGCAGGAATGTGCTGCAGATGGAAGGTGACACTGCTCTCCAGAAATGACCCTGTGTCACTCAGATGAGGGCAGAACAGAACACTTGATGCTGCAAGAGCTGGGAAGGCAAACAGTGACCATGGAGATGCTCCAGGGCTGGAGTCCCTCTGCTCTGGAGCCAGGCTGGGAGAGCTGGGGGTGCAAAACTGGAGAGGAAAAGGCTCCAGGAAGAGCTCAGAGCCCTTTCCAGGGCTTAAAGGGGCTGGGAAGGGATTGGAGAAAAGGGACAGAGGGACAGGACATAGGGAATGGCTTCCCACTGCCAGAGGGCAGGGCTGGGTGGGATATTGGGCAGGAATTGTTCCCTGTGAGGGTGGGCAGGGCTGGCACAGGGTGCCCAGAGCAGCTGTGGCTGCCCTGGATCCCTGGAAGTGTCCAAGGTTGGATGGGCTTGGAGACACCTGGGACAGTGGGAGGTGTCACTGGCCAAGGCTGGATGTGCTCTAAGGTTCCTTCCAACCCCAACCCATGATTCCATGAATAATCTGTCCCCTGGCAACCACAGTATCTGATCAAATCCCAAAAAACATTGTGCAGCCTTACACCAACACAGCAGTGACCAATACTGTGCAGCAAGGCAGAAATGTACAAAATTATTTAAATAAAAATGTCAGGCTAATGATTGCCAACATCTTCAGGGAATAATTCATCATTTTATAATTAAGAAGGCTAAATCATGGCCAAAAAAAATTAATGCCTACAACCTTCAGAAAGACAAACTGACATGATTTGTTTGTCTCTTAGGCTTAAAATGGGATGGGGAATGGAAGGGGATGGATAAGCAGACTGTTGATACCCTTCAAAAAACTGTTCCATCATTTCCTGCATTATGGTAACTAAGAAGACATGGACACTGACTTAAAAAAAAAAAGCCAGTTAAAATGAACTACTTAAACCACTTATAAAAAAGAGACTTCTTTCCCTTCCTAAATGTTCCACCGTATTTTTAAGCAGCTGGGACTAGGGAAAAGTGACAATAAATAAATTATAAGTTTTATCTCCCAAATAAGTACATTTCATTTCATTACATTTCCTGCAATCTGTCAGGAAAACAGGCATAGAAAGAGATCAGCTTTGGAACAGGACAGGAGGGAAAGAGGTGGGAGGTCATGACAGGGTAATCCTGACTCCAGAGCTCAGCACAGGGAATAAACTGAAGCAGCAACAACAGCATCCCCAGCACCACCAGCAACAGAGCCTGGCTGAGCCAGAATTAGGAAAGAAAATGACAAACAGGGTACATTAAAATTGGTGATCATGGTGCACAACAAACTGCACTGATCCAGTCTTAGCAAATTCTAAACCATTCCTTCATTTTGTTGTATAGAAACAGACTTTCAAACAGATATTTACAAAATATAATCTGGATCTCCTGGCTCACCACCGTAGTGCCAGAGTACTTACACTGGAAAGGCTGTAAATGTAACCAAAAACTATTGCTGCTCTTGCCTATGAAAACTAAATGATTGCTATGAATTAATACTTCCTGCCAAAAATACAGTATCCATTCTGGATTAATTGAACTTATTTAATTGGCAAATCCAAATGAAAGCCAATGTGCCAATTAAGTGATTGCCCCAATTTCTGAAGATTCTCGGGGACAAGCTCTGTGCTGGGAGCCAGCCTGTGAAATGAAAAGGCCCCTCTAAACAAGAGGCAGAGAAAGAACCTCACACAGCAACAGAAACTCTTGCCAAAAGCTTAACGAGGGAAAATAAGGCTAGATTCATGCAGCAATAACAAGGAAAAGCAAGTTATGTGGATTGAAAAGGAAATATAGGTTACTGGTGCAATGCCAGACCAGAACTGCTTGGACCAAAATATTATTGCTCCTGATGCCTGCCTGGTGTGCTGGCCTGTCCCAAAACATGTGTCAGGTCAGTGCCTGTGCTGTCCACACTTCCTGGACTCCCCTTCTACACCACCCCTATCTCTGTTATCCCTACTGCCCAGCCTGAGCTACAGCAATCCACATGAAAATGCTGCCCAGGGCTGCACCTGCAGCTCCTGCAGCACTAACACAGTTCTGACTCACTGATCCAGGCACCTCTGCAGCACACAAACAAACCTCCAAACCTACAAGTAACATTTTCCATAGCATTTAAGGCACTGGTCCCTCAGAGCCAGAAGCTGATGCTGGTGCATTTAGATGGAGAACCATCTAAGTCAGGCTTGGATGGTGTCAGAGATCTTGGAGAATTTGGACAATACCCTCAGCACAGGGTGGAATTGCTGGGATCCCCGGCCTTCCTGTTCAGGGCTGGACTCAATGACTCCCTTGCAGCTCAGGAGATTCCATGATTCTAAAGTCCCTTTCTATTGAATTGTCCAAGCCCTTCAAAAAATAGCAGAAAAAAATCCACAATTTCGGTTTCATATATCCTAAAACTTCTCCTTGCACTTGACAGCTTAAAACTTTAGACTTAAAAAGAACTTGCAGCTGGGCAGTCAAGAGTTCAAATGCACATTTTTCCCCAAGAAATTCTTCCCATGATGTGGAACCCATCTGAGAACAGGATCAGCCTGACAAAATTCTGTCAGTGACTTCAGAGCTCCCAACCACATCCTCAGCTGTAAAATTCTGGTGTTGGTTCATACACATACAAAGCATGAAGAGACACAGGGGAAAAAATCCAAAATATCAATTTTAACATGTTTAAGGGCATTATATCTATATATCTCAGAAGCTAAAATTAGACTATTCCAGTAAACCACTATTTAGAAATCACTACAGCTAACAGGGCCAAGCAAATGGATTCACCATATTCCCATTTTATTCAGATTTTTCCACAACTCCTGGAAGTATTCATGTTAGCCAGCATCAGAAACAGGCCTGATATTTTATGAATTAAAAACCAACCACCGAACCAACACTAATTAAAATAGAAGCCCCGTGTATTCTATTTTTGGCATCTATTCTTGCAGAAGCCCCACTCAAGACCTGGGGCAGCACTGGCCAAGTGCTGTACAAAGGATAAAAAACAAACACTAAGGACAAAAAAATCTTTCTTTAAACCCTTACAATGCACTAATCTCTGCACACGTTCATAATTGCATTTAAAAATAGTTTTCTCTTCACTCATGTCCCAGATTTAACAGTGATATATTGAGGTCTCATTAAAAAGCCTTTATTACCTTCACAAGCCACAGTACCTTCCCTATCTGGCATTAAATGCTAAAATATACAGACCTCAGAACTGACCTAAGAACTAAGATTATTCCAGGGACTTCACAGGACAAGGTCTAACCCTGTGCCTTTCTAAAGCATTTATAGGCTTGAATTTCTCCTAAGAAAATTCCATCAGCTTAAGTCTAAAATGAGAAGGCAGCTGCTGCCTTCTTGTGCACTTGTCAAATTCACAGATTCAGGAGAGTTTTCTGTCTGTAATTTAGAGGTTCCCCTTTTCCATGCACCCTGGCTTAACACGAGTAACACCAGACTCCAGCTGTCACCTCATGGCCCTGTGAGGGACAACAGAACTCCCAGATCCCAAGAGATCCCAGCCAGAGGTACAATGGGGGGAAAACAAACCTTCCATGGGCTTAGAGACTCATATTTTAAAGGCTTCCAAAGCTGAAGGAATGGAAAAGTGCAGGAAAAGTGACCTTTACAGAAATATGTAGAGGATCACAGTAAGGTTTGAATTGGAAGGGACCCCAAAGCCCCTCCAGTGGCATCCCTGCCATGGGCAGGGACACCTCCCACTGTCCCAGGTGGCTCCAAGCCTCATCCAATCTGGCCTTGGACACCTCCAGGGGCAGCCACAGCTACTCTGGGCACCCTGTGCCAGGACCTGTCCACCCTCACAGGGAACAATTCCTGCCCAATTCCTGTCCCTCCATCCCTTTCTAGTAGTGGGAAGCCATTCCCTGTGTCCTGTCCCTCCATCCCTTGTCCCCAGTCCCTCTCCAGCTCTCCTGGAGCCCCTTTAGGCCCTGGCAGGGCTCTGAGCTCTCCCTGGAGCCTTTTCCTCTCCAGGTTTGCACCCCCAGCTCTCCCAGCCTGGCTCTATGGGAAAGGAGCTGCAGCCCTGGAGCATCTCCGTGGCCTCTCTGGACTGGAATCAGCAGCTCCAGGTCCTTTTTTGAGTGTATTCTCCTGACCTCCAGTGTCAGGTGAACACAGCTTCACATGGCACCTTTCTGTGCCAGAACGGTTGCAAAGGGTGAATCAATGAAGATTTTTGTATTTATCTCAGCATGTTAATCCTGCTTCCCCACAGAAGTTAGATAAATGGAAGACAAAGGCAGGAGGAACAGAGGGCCAGTAAGCACAGCAGCCTGATGGGGGCACAGTCATTGGCTCAGTGCTTTTAAACAGTGCAACTCCCTGAACTGAGGAAGAGGTGAAGGGAATAACTCAGAAGGTCAGTAACATGTGTAAATGTAATATTAGGCACAAGTATCAATTTATCCTAAAGTTAATACAGGCTGATGACAACTGTTTTGTAGGTTCATGTGAGAAATATTATATAAAGGCTCTTTCACAACTTCATTTCTATAACTCAGAAATAGAGCACTCAGCAGAGCCTGACATGGAAAAGATACCTCTTTCCTTTAAAATAACATTACCGTCTTGGAGAAATGTTAGAAAATCCATAAAATGCAATTTTCCTTGGCTCACACAGGGCTTTGCAGCCCCAGATCTCAGAAGTGTTCTATGACAAAAGTCAATATCATCAGCTGCATTTTCTGAAGTGGAACAGAGGCAGAAATCCTGGGATGTGTGAAGGTTACCCAGCAGGTGCAGCACAGCGGGAACGGGGGGGCTGAGACAACCAGGAGAAAATGTGTGCAATACACCCAAATTCTAAAAATACAGAGCATGAGTCGGAGGGGAATACAATATATAGCAATGCTTGAGGAACACACAGGCAGCTGCCTCAGTACCCAGCTCCTGGGAACTCTGTCCAGCCAGAGCTACCCCTCCTTCAGCCTGGACCTCACCTACAACACAGAACTGCAGCAGAAACACTGAGGAAGAGATGACCCTCCCCTGGAAGTGTCCAGTGCCAGACTGGATGGGGCTTGGAGAGACCTGGGCTAGTGGAAGGTGTCCCTGCTCACAGCAGGGGGTGGAACTGGATGACTTTTAAAGTTTCTTCCAACCCAAAGCATTTCATAGCTCTGGGATTCCCCCCAAACAAACCAGGTCTCCAACACAGGATTACCTGTCCTCCTGCTAAACCACAAACACAACGCAAGCCGTGTTAAAAAGCAGATAAAAGCTGCCCTAGGTTACAATATAAAGATGTATTCTGTTGCCACCCTCAAGAGCTGCTGAAACCAGGAGGGGCATTGCTCTTCCTTTTGGCCTTTAAGGGCCCATCAGCAGCTGGTGTGACTCAGGTAATTCCCTCCGGAGCCATTTCTGTAATGGACCCACAGAACGGGATCAGCCCCCCGTGGGATGCCCCGCCCAGGGCCGAGGAGCCAAGCATCCCCACCTGGATATAATCTGGCTTTTGGGACAGAAGGAGCAGCCTTTCCACTGGATTCCCAGAGGAACAGCTGCTTTTCCCACGGAATCTTCAGAGGAAGACTACACCCTTCTACAGGATCCCTGCTCCAACTGCACTGCATCTGCCACTCCAGGAGGGCTGCAGCCACCCTTCCCTTGGACTGCTACTAACACCCTGACCAACAGGGTGTCAGGTTGTATTCTGACTCTGTCAGTGTTTTGTTGGGTTTTTTTTTTCTATTGTATTATTGTATGCATTTTGGGGTTTTTTTCCTAATAAATTGTATTTTTGACTTGGAGTCTCTCATTGGTTTTGCTTTCAACCCAGAAAAAGTATAAATAATAAACTGAAGAAGATAAAAGAAGTTGCATCAAACAAAGGACTGAAGCTACTCAAGTGCCTAGAATGAACTGACAAAGACAGAAACATTAAAAATAAGACTTTCTGTCACCTTATATTTTCAGTATAGGAGGATATTCAACCTCCACACATTTAGAAAGACCTTCAGTTTATTTCTTGTCAAGAAAAAGCCCTGGAAACAAAGCACTTATATCCATTAATAATAAGCCCTTTGAAAAATATTATGGATAAAAGTGGGGAGGAAGAGTAGGGATGACTTGTTCATGTAACTGTGAATACATAAATTGACTTTTCTTAATAGAAGCATGTAGCAAGGCAAAGTTCAGGAGACAAGTGCCAGGGCTCCCCCAGCCCTCCGCAGTGTCCCTTGTCTCAGCCTTTGCTCACCTGGCACAAGGTGAAATTCATGTGAGGTGACAAGGCCAGGTGCCTGTCAGAGCTCCAGCAGAAGCCAGGGGAACTGATGGAGAGAACAACACCTCCAGCCCTGCATCCTCCATTTCCTGGGGCTGGGGCTTCAAGCAGCAACAAAACCTAAAATCTGCATCTTCAATAGCCACTAACAAAAAACTTGATGCACTGTGGCTCTCTGAGACATTCATAAACCAAGAGACCAATCTCTGGGACAAGGCTGAAACAGAGGCTCCTAAAAATGCAAAGGGAAGGAAGAGAGGGATGGAAGAAATCTCATGCTTCAAATGATCAGGGAAAAGGCAGAATATTGAAGATATGCTGGATAAACAAAGAACAGTGTCAGTGCTGAACAAGGTCCTGGAAGTATTTACATCTAAATATTGCCCCTGACTGGAGGTAAGGCAGAGGTTGAAAGTGGAAATTTGATTCACTCAACTCAGTAAATAGAAGCAAGACAGGCTTTTCTCCCCCCTCTTTACACTGTATTCAGAGCACCCTGAGGTCAAACCAACACTGTGAGCACAAATCCAGCCACACTAAATACAGGTTCAGTAGCTTTACTGTCCTTCATCACACCAAGTCACTGTACAGCAATTCCAGCTGGGAATTTCCCTGTTTCTCATCCTCTAACTCTCTTCCCCACAGGACCATTCAGTTTTGGCACTGCTGGCACAGAGCTGTGCAAGAGGATATGTTCCAAAAGGTGATTTAATTGGGCAGGGAGAGGAGCATGATGCAGGATTAAAATAAACACTGAGCACAACAGCCTCAAGCAGGTGAACACTGCCTTCACTGAAAATCAAACAGGAGAAAAAAACAACACCAAATGAGATATGCCAGGAAACCTGTGTCACAGGTGAGGACACTGAATTACAGCCTGATGGCTCTGAGACACAGCTGGAGGCCACAGTCAGCAGCAAGGTGTCACACAGTGTCACAGCTCCAAGCTGGGAGCAGGTGCAGCTGCCTAAGCAACGTTGGTGGGAACAGACAGTGCTTCCAACACTGGCCAAGGTGGAGAGAAGGCCAAAACAGCCACACACAAGGAAGGAAAAAAAAATTACAAAGTGAAAAGTGCAAAAACTGACAGGCTGGGATAGCTAGGGGTGTTCACTTGGACAAGAGAAGGCTCCAGGGAGACTTCAGAGCCCCTTACAGTGCCTAAAGGGGCTCATAAATAGGTGGGTGAGAGACTTTATACAAGCAGAGGGTAACAAGACAAGGGGGAATGGCTTCCCACTGCCACAGGGCAGGGATAGGTGGGATATTGGGAAGGAATTCCTCCCTGTCAGAGTGGTGAGGCCCTGGCACAGGGTGCCCAGAGAAGCTGGGGCTGCAAAAAGTCCCATGTATATTCAGGTAATTCAGTTGTCTGTGGCCCACTGCCCACCTGAGTGCCTTCTCTGAGATGAGAATAGCACCTTTGCATGTGCTTTTCTGCAGCTCTGGTCCCTCTGATAGCAGGTTTGCTCTCAGGCTGAGGTTTTATTTATGTAGACTTAGCCAGCATTTTGCTAAAATCTCATTCCTTCACAATGCTGCATGCTTCAAAGAGCATGTTTTTACAAAGTTCCCTTCATGCTCAGAAGACTTGCTGAAAAAGAGGTTAATGCAGACTGAAAATCGTTGTGACATTATGGACCTTTTAATTGGTTACAAGACCTGCTCTGGGGCACGTATTAATAGGGCAGAAGCGTTGTGAAAGCTCCTTCCCTCTCCTTGACAAACTGCCAGAGGAAGGGAAGCATTTTGGCCTTGTTCAAAGTACTGCTCAATCCATTTAAAAAGCTGAAACTCAGGGAGAATAAATGGAGCAGAGGTGCAGAGTACTCAAAATGGAAAAAAATGGGAAGAGCAGAAGTAGCCCAGGTGTTTTACCATGGCGCTGAGCGTCTCCTCCCAGTCCGGCCTCTCCCTGGGATGGATGCTCCTCTGCAGCTCTGGAACAAAGTCATCTTCTTCTGCGTGGACAGAGGACTTCATCATTCTGGAAAGGACAGAAGTCAGACATTCACTGACAGTTCCTAGGTAATGTCATGCCCAGTCTGATACAGTGCTCAGTTACATGACAATAGAAAATGATCTTACACATCCAGAAATCCCACAGACTCCTGAGTTTCTCCCACTTCTTCATTATACAAGCAGGACAAGAGTGTAAATCTGGTGGAGAGAAATCTGCACTTCCTAACCAATCAGTGGATAATTTTGTTTAATCACTGCACAATTTGCAAGTCTCACAACACAGAAAAATGCAGAGGAGTGACTTTCAGTCCACTTCAGAAAAAAAGCTCCTATTGCCCAGGCAAACAGCAAGAGAAACATACATTTATAAGGAAAAATATGTACATTTGATTCCTGAATTCCTCCTACTTTAAGGTTTTGCTTGAAATGGGGATAACAGTGTCCAAATCTTAGTCTGACTCCACATCCCAAGGCCTGATCCATCAGATTTCATCCCTTCCTGATCCTATCTGAAGAGTGAGCACCTCAAATCAGCCTGATGTGACCAAGCAAAACATTTCTTCAGACAAGGAGCCATCTTCCAAATACCCTGTGAAGGTTATTGCAAGCCTGTACAGAGAACAGAGGCTCAAAATGAAAACTGAGAAAGAATTCATAAAAGCTCCTCAGCCCCTTCTCATGAGAGCATTCTGTAGATATGCATTTTTTTTCACTTTATGTTTGAATAAATGTAACTTTGCAGAGATTCTGGCGTAGACTTGAAGTACCAAAGGCCTGTTCAAAGTCTGGTTATCACCTATTCCAGTTTCATTAAACATGCTATTCAGGCAGGCTTTTATTCCCTTAATAGATCACCACTTATGTGTTTAGGATAAGCATTTTGATAATCAGCAGTGCAAAGGCATGGGCAGAAAGGGCTGGTTTCCAACCCTGCTGATTTATGCACTACTTGACTGAAACACGCCTGGTGAAAGCCAGTTAATAAAACTCCATTGCTTCAGATCCAAGATGGGAACTTCTGAAACCCCAACACACTGCTTGACACTGGGCCAAATCATTTCACTCTGCTTTGCTCTCTCCAAGAGGGTTAAGGATGAAGTAATTAACACTGCAGTTAATGGCACAGTTGGGTTAGGAATTATAGCCTGTATAATTTCATCCCCAGCTTTGTGATCATATTTCTACTCCAATAAAAAACACATCTCAGAGAAAATGAGCCTCAAAACTGAAAGTCACAATGCTCCAGGGAAATGCTGCTCACTGGGTCTGTGTATCATTCCCACCCTAAACATCACCCATTGTCCCCATGAGGGAAAAAATGCAGAGAACTGAAAAAAAAAAATCTGCACGGAAATGCCATGATTTAGAACACAGAGGTGCAATGTCAGCTCAGAAAGGAGACCTTCACCTTTGCAATAAACATTTAAAAGAATTTGGGGACTGAAAGACCAAAAATTTGCTGCTTCAATTCTCCTTTGCACATCGAGAGGAGATCTGGCCTCATAACCCCAGCTCCACCACAGAAGAGGTTTCCCACTTAATTTAAAGCAGAGGAAACCAAGTACTGCAACTCAGAAACAAGACATAAACAAAAAAACCAAAAAACCAAAAAAACCTTTAACTTTTAAAATCAATGTCATTATTTTAAAAAATGCTCCATACAGTTTTCCTGAGGATTTACCATATTGCAGCTGAATAAAATGATTCTAAACAAATTATCCCACAGCAGCCTCAGTCTAATTCCCTGAGGTGATGGAATGGGAGGAAGGGTGATGTGATCAAGACTCACCTTCTCCAGCAGTTAAAGCAATCAGCTTATCAAAGTGCTTCCTCAGTTTAAAGACTTGAAAATAATGGGACTGCATTGACATCTTTATCAGCACTTGGGAGTACAAATGGACTCACTACACAGCTTCTCAGGCTTCTGGCAATTCCTGCCAGATTTCTCCTCTGAAATGTGCTGGCTGCAGTGGTGAGAGTGAGTGAAGAGTCCTATTTTGTGTCCTATTCTAAATAATCCTGGGAATCAGGTGCATGTTCAGGGTCTGTACCCTCACACTGGATCAACACGGATGTCACAGCACCCAGCTCTTCTTACCACACTCCAATCTTTCTACTTGTTTTATTTCTTTAACCTATGTCTATAAAACTTCCAGGATACTCTTCACAAACCCTTCCCACTGAGATCCCAAAATGCAGTCCCATTATTCTTCCTGTGAAGGTGTTCTGGACTTTTACTGCAAATTGGAAAAGCTCCACATGCAAAATTGAGCCTTCAAAACAGTCAGTTCTTTGAACTTTTGCCAGACTTGGAATATTCTACTGCTGATGGAAACTCAAACTTGTTCACAACAACACAGAAATATTAGAAATGATACTGAAGATTTTCTCTCTGACACAATTATCAGCACTAGATAACCATCTGTGCACCCTTATTAATTTTTAATGGCCACTATTTAATTCCATGCCATCTGAGACCGAGAGCAAGGAAGGCTGAAGATGCTGCAGGTAATATCAGTCCTTTATGGATTAAGTCTGGTGGCTTTTTTCCTGCCCATCAGTGGCCTGGATGAAGGAAAATAGCTTTGTGAACCTGCAGCAATGAAACAGGGAGAGAAGCAGGGGCAGAAAGCGGGTGAGAAGGAAGAAAAGCAGCTTCTGAACACTCTCCTTTTTCCAGTGTTTCCTCTGGGCATGTAAAACCTCAGATCAACAGCTGGGGAAGGAGCTTTCCTGCCAGCTGGGCATAGGGAAATCCTTGGCCTCACCCCAGGACAAGCTTGGAATATTATCTCTAGGTATAATCACATTCACACACTTTTATATGCATGTGCACTATGTATATTTGACATTATTTCAATTTCTATAATAAATAAATAGCACAATATACATACGTCTGCTTCACTACACATGTCAAGCTGTAACAAACTAAATTATCTTGTTTCTGCCATGGATTCTTTTCCATAGGAGAGGAAAATGCCTCAAATCTCAGGAGCACTAAACTTTACCTCAAGTACATTCACTACATAAACACTAAAGGCTAAACCAACTAAAGGAGCTGATCTATAATGAATCCATTTGGGTATATATATTTGGGGCAGATGTAAATGAGTGAGAACTCAATACAAAATTTAATCCTGGCTATTAGAAAAGAAATAGAATTTTATTTGAAATGCCACTTCCTCAACCTCTCAGCAGCTCTGCCCTTGCAATGAAATGTGACACTGTTATATTAATAAAAGTTCTGGTGTACAGAGGCCATTAAGCAATTCCTCTGCAGATGAATGAACCCTTCGTCATTGTAAATTGAGAACCAAATGTAGTGGAACAAATTTTACAGGACATTTCACAAAAGGCCCAGCCCACTTTCACACCCACCCTCTGAAGTTCTCTGGTAGTTCAAATTGATTAATTTAGTTAGAACTTGTATATTTGTACATGACACAACTGTATCAAGAAACTATCTCATGTCCTTTTCCACCTTCTCACATCCAATTAGCTGCTCCCATCATTTATGGTATTTCTGTGCCATATCAGGAATTAAAACCCACTGGTGCCTTACCAAGCATCAAGTCCTTCTTGCTCACACTCAGTTGTGTCACAGGCCAGGAAATGCCTACAGAAGATCTGCAGGGTGATTTAAGTAAACTTTACCTCAAGTAAATGTAAACTTTGTATTAAATAGATGATTATTCAGCTTGCCATCCCTAAACTCTATAGTCACTGCTTGTTTATAATATTGTAAATTTTAAATACACCTTTCAGTAGGTGAGAAACTCCCCTACGGCTTTGAAGGACTCACAAATCCAATGTATTTTCACACTTCTGTTTGTGTGAGAGAGAAAGAATCACAAAAGGGGGGTTTGTGGAGAGAACTCCTCAAGTTAAACAAGAACAGAACCCTTAAAACATAGTGGGACCCCTACAAGACTGTCTGTTCCCATTTTGGTAGGATTTAAAAGGTTTAATAAAAGACAATAAAGACAAGACAATAAAACAAAATACATGGCCAGGGTGTCTCTGGCCAAGAGCCAAGAGCACACCTGTCCCATAGAACCCACCCCTCAAATATAGATATTTGAACTTTTCTAAGAACTTATTTCGGTGTTTTTGGGAGCTGTTTTGCACGGTCACTCCTTGGTCCTGCCTGTTTAGAGCACGCGTGTTTCTTGGCTGTGGTTTTAATTAATTCTTCTTATCAGTCATAATTTAGGCCTTGGTCTATAATTTCTACAGAAGGTCAGTGCTGGTAGCTGGGATAGCAGCAGCAGATTCTTCATGTCCACACTGGGTGCTACCCTGACCAGGCAGTGTTCACTCACTACAGAGACACTGTATCAGCTTACTTCACTCCTAGAGAAAAATATATCTTCAAAACCATTTCTACACCACACATCTAATANGAAAGAAAGAAAGAAAGAAAGAAAGAAAGAAAGAAAGAAAGAAAGAAAGAAAGAAAGAAAGAAAGAAAGAAAGAAAGAAAGAAAGAAAGAAAGAAAGAAAGAAAGAAAGAAAGAAAGAAAGAAAGAAAGAAAGAAAGAAAGAAAGAAAGAAAGAAAGAAAGAAAGAAAGAAAGAAAGAAAGAAAGAAAGAAAGAAAGAAAGAAAGAAAGAAAGAAAGAAAGAAAGAAAGAAAGAAAGAAAGAAAGAAAGAAAGAAAGAAAGAAAGAAAGAAAGAAAGAAAGAAAGAAAGAAAGAAAGAAAGAAAGAAAGAAAGAAAGAAAGAAAGAAAGAAAGAAAGAAAGAAAGAAAGAAAGAAAGAAAGAAAGAAAGAGAAAAAGAAAGAAAGAAAGGAAGAAAGGAAGAAAGGAAGAAAGGAAGGAAGAAAGGAAGAAAGAAAGAAAGAGGGGAAAAAAAAACCCAATACCATAATACGTATTTATAACAACCTTATTTGTGCAATACTCATTTTAATATTTGCGAAAAGCCAACTTTATAAGACGTGTTTATAACACTCAGTTTCCTCGGCAAAGCCCCAGTGCCACAGCAGAGGAGGAGCAGGATTGTCACGGCTTTGGTGCCATGTGACACCCCAGCTAAAGGCAGGACACAGCACGGTGACAAATTCCCCCCAGAGGTGCCGATGGTGTGAGAGCCCTGCCAGGCTCCTGTCAGAGCTCACTGCACGGAATCCTTGGATTAACCCCCAACCAGGATTTGGAGTTCTCCTCCTTGGGGACATCAGGCACTGCAACTTCTCCTGGCTGCTCCTGCACCAGAGACCTTCCTTCCTGACCTCCAAGCGAAAGGCGAGAGCGGACGAGAACTGATTTATTCGTTTATTTATTATTTCTATCACGCTGTTGCTGTGCCTGGAGATTGCTCCCCCGATGGAAAAGCACAGCTCTGCCCTACAGAGCCAACAATTCAAGAGGATTTAGAGGTCCAGAGAAAGCGATGTTTTCCAAGATACTGGTTTTAACCCAAAGGCTACAATTTAATTAAAGCCTGTGCTGACACCAGCAAAGACTGAAAACCAAGGAGCTTCAAACACTATCTGATAAAATCTCGTGTTTGTTTTGCTCAAATAATTTGCACAAAAGGCACAAATAACCCATACTAGCCTGGGTGGAGCCATCTCTGTCCTTCGGAATGCAACAAGTACCGTTTTAATGCCATTACTCTCAATCACAGCTTGGAAACAGTAATCTAGCAGCGAATCGACTGAGAAACACCTTTAGAACTCTGTTTCAGAGGGTTTAAAATAAGGCAATCGAGACGTAAAGCACTGTTGGTGTCACTCTACAATATATGACAGCAGAATTAAGTCAGCTTTTCACATCTCATGAGCTGCCCATTGCCACTAGGAAGAAAAATTATTAAACAAGAACTGAGATTTGACACGAAGTTTATAAACACTTGGGCAAGAAGTTGGAATCATATGATACATCTTCGTTTCTGACCTTAAACTTCCACCACAAATACACACAAAAATTAAGAAATTACATTAGAGAGACAGGGAAAACACCAAAATGCACACAGCCCTCTCAGCCCAATTTTCCAAGGAAATTCTGCGCCCATGAAATTAAAACTAATACAGTGGAAAGGAAGAAAATAATCACACAATATGGAAAGCAGAGATAGCTTACGAGCCCCAGGAAAAATGCACAAGAGATGAGAATTGCAGGCTGACAGTGCTGACCTGATGAGGATTTAATTCCATATGTTTCAAGTCAACTTTGTCGACACGTCCCTGATTACATTATGTCCATCTGTATTATATAAAACAAAATTTCTGAACTCTGACTCCAGGATCACACAACATGAAGCTGGAAAAGCCTGGCAAGGGCAGCTCCAAGCCCACCTCAAAAATAAACAAATGCTAAATGGATTGTGTTTAATCCTTGGCCACAGAGTGAGAATCTGGCACAACTAAAGGGTTGCTGTGACTGGACAACGTTGAAAGCTGTAATTGCTACTATTGATGGAAGTTCATAATTGGAGAGCCAAAATCCAATTATTTGGGAAGGCACAGCACAAGGAAAATCAGGAGAGCAACAGTATATTGCAATAAGAGAACATCTAAAAATCACTGGAACAAAATGTCATTCAAATATCAGCACAGAGCAAACTGTATTTCTCTGCACTCTTGCGTGCTCCAGGGCTGCTCATGATGCATTTATTTATTGCTGGTTCTGAGATGAGTTCAGTGGGTTTCAGCCTGGGGGATGTGGATATGTGAAAGGTCTCAGAACTGCAACTGTGGGTGGCAGAAGTCAAAAAATTAAAACAAGCTCACTGTGCTGTGCAGCTTTTCAGTTCATGTGCCCTTCTCATGGAATGCAGGCTTCCCTGGCAGATCTATCCATGAGCCCAGATAAAGGACCCTGGGAATCTCTAGGCTATGGGAACAGAGGTGTGAGCAGGATCAGCACTGTTACAATGAAAAGTAAATCCCATTTTACTGATTGTGATGGCTTCCAAAAATTAACCATGTTTAGTTATAGCCACAAAGGTAGTTTAGAAATACTTTAAATACCAAATGTTCTGGTTTTCCCAATGTTCAAATTCCAAATTCATGGCATACCTATGCCCAGGGAGCCTGAGATCCCCAATGCAATAGGGTGGTGTGGATTATGGGATCCCCAATACCAATTACTGGCATTCAGCTATAGAGGCAATTGGTCCCCACAAACCATCTCACACAAACTTTCAGTTCTGAGGTTTCTATTCCTACCAAATATTTTTTTAAAGAAAAGAATCATGTGCCTCTCCACCAGCTAAATGAGATTCTCAACTGCCTGAAATCTCCTTCTCTAAGGAAGGGGAAAAAAGGTGTGGCTTTTTGTTTGTTCTTTTTTTTTATTAACTTTTCTTCTTAGATAAAGAATATGTGAAGTTAGAACAACTTTCAAAAAGTTAAATAGGAAGTTTTAAATAAAGATCTTTTTGCAATCAGCACTATCACTTGATTAATTTTTAAAATGTCAGAGTGGACATGACATGATCCTTCCCCTGTGTATGTTCCTCTGCAGAGGGAGGCAGACAAGGCCAGTGGCACTGCAGAGATTAATTAACATATTGGTTTCCTGCCCTGCTCCAGCTCTCTGGATATGCTTAAACAGAAGTTCCAATACAGTCAGACAAAGATCTTCGCTCAAGGGTTTTACTGTGGCTTCAGACTTCCAAACAGGTATCTTGTTTATTAATTTACAAGAACATTTAAACCACATTTTCGGAGCTCTCAAGAAAAGTTGCACGAACAAGAGCAGATTACCTGGAATTCAAAACCTGTGGACAAAAGGGCAAGTCTGGGCAGGTCAGTTCCAATTTTAGCAAAAAAAAGGCAGCTTCAGCTACCACAGGCTCTCTCACCTTGTGAATCAGCATTTTATTCTCAATTGACTTCTTGGTGTCCCCAACACTGAGCATCTCCCAAACCCCTCCTAACCCTCACTGCAGAAGCAAAGCCCCGAAGCCCAGGGGGGAACACGGGTTTAAACTGAAGAAGGATAAATTTAGATTAGGTATTTGGAAGCAGTTCTTTTCTTTGAGGTCTACACTGGCACAGGGTGCCCAGAGCAGCTGGGGCTGCCCCTGGATCCCTGGCAGTGCCAAGGTCAGCTGGACGGAGCTTGGAGCACCCTGGGACAGGGGAAGGTGTCACTGCCATGGCAGGGAGGGCACTGGGTGAGCTTTAAGGTCCCTTCCCAGCCAAACCAGTCCAGGATTTTGTGATTCCAGAGCTTGAGGGCACTGCCTATGCTCTCACACAGCCACAGGGATGTCCCAGCAGGACCTTGGCACCACTGGGGAGGTTCCAAGGTACCAAACAACTGAATGTTTCTCCCACCCATCAAGAAGGGAGAATGGAAGAGAAGCCAGTGCTGTACTGTAAAACAAACCCTCTGATTGTTTCCTTTCCTCCAAGCACAGTTCTGCAGGTACACAGTAAAATCAACCCCAAACCACCATCAGTAAATCTCTAATTCTGAAAGCAGCAAAAAGCAATAGATTCAGCTTCCTTTTTCCTACTCTTCCAGCAGTTTTGGCAGCCTCTTGTCTCACCTGGTTGTGTTTTATGTCTCCTCTCAGTAACATCCATCTCCAAGTATGTGAGTACAGAGAGCTGCACTCCATGTTCTGGAAGGAACTGGAACATGGAGCTAAGAACTTTGTGCAACTGGGCTGTAAGAATCTGCATTCAAGTTTTGCATAACTGACATCTCTTTAAGCACTTTATGAAAAGAATAAATTCTTGGAATATTCAGCTTTTACAAGCTCAGAGACATATTCTTAGTTATTAAAAACCCTTATAAAAATAACCACAAAATCTTCATGCTTTTGCGTATTTATTACTGAACAAATCTGCTCTTTATTTGGCAACACATAAAATATGTTATTTTAATAGGTGCTCAGCATTTCCTTTCAGCAGAACACAGTGACAGTCAATAAAAAAAATTCCTCTGGAATAGGTTTCTCTTATCACTTTGCCAGGGATGAGAAAAGGAATTAGGAAATCACAGAACAGTCAGAATCACTGAGCTCTGGCTTGGATTTCTTCTGTTTGACTCAGGAACAAGTAAAAAAGTATTTTAAAAAAATATCTCTAGGGAAAAAGGCACAAACCTCTTATTTACCCTTAATAAACTGCTACAAGCAGCTCTAAAGCTGGAACACAGAAGGGAGACAGGAAAAACTGCTGCTCCCACCTTCCTGCTCTGCCAAGGAGTGGGAACTCGGGCACCTCAGCAAAGGTTTCTCGTGGGGCAGGGGGATGTCCTGCCTTGGGGTCTTCCCCACTCCCACGGGCAGTGGTGGCAATGACCTGCACCCCACAGCAGGGCTCACCCTCACTGCCTGTCCTCATCCAAGTGACACCAACAGGGACCTCTCACCAAGCTCTCAGAGGCTGCTCCCTGCACTTCCTCTGCAAACTCCCCTGCTCTTTGTGTTGCTAGGATCGAGCTGTCTCACAGCCAGCCCTTCTGAATGCCCAGCAGCTGCTGCTCTGCCCCTGCTGGACCCTTCAAACCTCACCATCACACAAAGCAGGAACAAACCCCACCCACTCCCAGCTGATCCAAACGCAGCACACATCAAAGGAGCCCCCACATTGTACACAATGACCTAAAACTAATCCAAGGATATGCCTCTGGGCTCATCTGGGGTTTGGTTGTAGTTCAGTGCCCATGCAAAGCCATGGCAAATTTAGTCTTCCCTTATAGAGGCACATCCTGGAAAAACAATGTTTTCAGCACCTGGAATGATCAAGAGCCATCACCTCATCAGTTACAATCAGCCTCACGTGCTGCTAAATGACAACTGTTCATAACATGAAACAACATTCAGAACTTGCCCAGTCAGACAACTGCTGAGCAAGGAAAGCTTTCTCCAACTAAAACATTTCCATGGAGCCAGACACCCACCCAGAGCTACAATTTCTATCCATCCCACGTCTTCCATCCATCCAATATATCCAAACTGCCTGTGTATGTGGTTATGGGGCACTCTGTGGTTGAAACCAAGGGAAAAGACCCACCCCAAGCAGACTTGCTAGTGAACTCCTACAAGGAAATGAATGGAAACGAACTCTGGGACACCAGAAACTCAATACCTGAGCAAATAATAAAAGATAAGATAAGCAAATAAGAGTAGCTCCAATTACTCTGACTTAAATAGTCTTAAATGATGGGTGGTCCTTGCATCATGTTTACAACAGCCCTTCTCCTACCCTCTGATTATCACTGCACTTCAGTAGTTCCAAAAGCAAACAGGAGGCCGCTCGGTCCTTTCTCCATCTAGAACTCACTACTTATATATTTCATTATTATTATTCCTACTGGATAGCTCCCGACCGGCTAAATGGAATTAAATGGAGGCCTCCAGCTGCAGTAAGTCATCATCAGGGACAGATTTAAGCAGGTGGGGGTCACACAGGCAGGGAATGTGCAAAGCCACGCCATAATTCCTTCTTGGCAGCAGAGCCGTGAATCCGAACCATTCCCGATTCCCTGGGCTCGCACAGCACTGGGACAGACTTGCCCTGCCACCCCTCTGCAGGGCATTTCTGATGCAGGGAGTGGGAAGATGGAAGTGGGAGGGGTGCAGAAGACACAGGGGGCTGAGGAGAAGCAGTGCCTGAGAACTGCAGACCTGCAGGGGCACAGTGCTCAAATCCTCTTGCACGTTCTCTCAGAGCACATTTCCCTTCAGTGACAACACACCCAGCACTGATGAAGTATTTAACAATCAGAAACACATTTACTTTGGCTTTTGCAATAATTTACAATTGTTAATTATCATTTTCAGTGATCAACAAGCCCCCCAATAACCAGGAAAGAGCTCCTCAGTCTCCCTTGCCTGGCTCTCAAGGGTCCAGCTGCAGCCACCACTGTCCCTTTTCCCCTCGACACCCACAGGCAGTGTGGGACAAAGGCAGCCAAGCTGGCACACACGGCTGCTCTCAATGGAAACCCTGCTGCTGGGTTTCCTGCTGCCTCACAGATGAATACAGAAAGAACAATTAGCCAAGCCTGCACTCTAATTTAGATGTATTTTTCTTTTTGGAGTGGAGACTGAGAGATGGTACATCATAAACCCAAACCTTAACTCTAAAGCTGCTAAGAGAAGCACAACACTGAAACACCAGGTAAACCTGTATTGTATGGACTTTGATAAGAAAAAGAGACTACAGTTATGCTAAAAGCTGTACCTGGATATGCCAGGAGACCATAAAACATAAATGCAAGGACTGTCTACATCAAAGCAGACAAGAGGTGAGTAAAGAGAATATCCCCATCCATTTTCCAAAACCCAAAGTAACTAACAGCTCACGTAAATTGTCCAGTGTTTCAGAGGAAGACTGGCCCTGAAGCAGAAAATAACTTCAGTTTTCCAGTCCATCACATAAGGAAATCCCAAACAGCTTACCAGGGCCTGGAGGAACAAGAATCGAGGCTCAGGGAGAACAATAAACTCCTGTGCAGGGGATCACACCCTGCTCTCACTCACTCCTTGCCATGCAATGTTGCATCCTGATGGAGCAGAGACAAGAGCCAGCAGGCTCCCAGCAGGCAATCAGGGCACTCTCCGGGGCATTCCCGAGGAATATGAGAAGCCTCTCTCAGAGAAGGCTCAGGAGTGGAGCTCTGCCCTTTGCCAAACTGTGCCTCTTGAGCATGAAGAGTTTATGCAAAACCACTTCCTCACTCATTACTTTATGAAATCCTTTCAAAGAAGAAAAAATGAGAAGTCAACAAGCTCCGCACAGAAAGGACTGACCAGGATGACAGAGGGAAACTCTGGGCTGCAGAGAGCAGCATCACCAGAGCTCAGAGCCAGCACCTGCACCAGGCTCCAGGGACACAGCCCTGCCAGAGTGTCACCAAAGGGAGCAGCTCCCATCTCCACCTGATGCCCAGCAGACGGGCTTGACCATCTCTACAGACACTGTCCTGGAGGAAAAGTAAACCCATTCCACACAGGGCTGGCACTGTGCTGGGCCAGGAGAGCTGCCAGGCCCCTAGGAGCTGCTGTGGGGCAGATCAGAGCTCCAGGGTGGGGACCCTTGGAGCAGCCACAGCAGCACTGGGGGTCACCTGCACGGCTGTGGCTGCACAGAGAGGTGATGAGGGACATCATCACCTCAGAGACCTCCTCCTGACCTGGGCACCTCCCGCCATGTGAACTCCAGAGGGGCTTTTGCACATCAAAGAATCCCAGAGTCTCTGGGTTGGGGGGAGTCCTAAGGATGGTGTAATTCCAAGCCCCTGCCACAGGCAGGATGCCACTCACCAGATCCGTTTGCTAAACCAGATCCAGGATCCTGCCCTGTCAATCCAGGATCCTGACTGGCAATCTGTGTCTCTTCCTGCTAACTGAGAATCTGGACATTTATCTTTGTGTTGCAAATGCTGGAGCTGAGTCCCTGAGCATGGAGAAGGTTCAGTACCTCATCATGCAACATCACCCTAATCCCCTGGGAATGCCAGAGATCAGGAAAAAAAAACAGTTTCATTGGTTGTTTTTATTTCTAATTAACTACAGGGGAGGCATCTGAAACACAAACACTTTGAGGAAAAAAATTATAGGTCAGATTTGTGTTTTAATTTTAAAAGCAAACTATAAACAACAAAATGTAAGAATTACATAAACAACCTGTGACTGAGAACAAGATTTTAAAACTGGGAAAAAAATGCAGCTTTTTTAAACAGAACATTTTAATTGCACTGCTTCAAAATTTTGTGAGCTTATGGAACCTCTTTAATTTTATATCAGGCCAGACAAGAAAGTGTCTGAATTATCAACCCAATTTTAAAGGCAGAAGGAAGGAGGGATAAAGAAAGAGGAAAACAGTGAACCATATATTCAAGATTGAAAAGATACTCAACAGAGGCTCTGTCCAATACATTATAGGGGATGACAAATATGAAAGATGTTGAATTGCCTAAGCAGATGCCAGCAGTGCAATGTATGGAAAATCAAAAGCAAACAAGGTCCCCTGTTTTCTTAACTCCAGGAGAACGTGTCTGCAATTGTGCAAGGAAAATGAACCATTTCAAAATGTGAACATCACAGGAATAACAGGTGCCTGAGCACGGGACAAATCCTGCCACTAGAATGTGCCTCACTCACCCTGATCAGAGGGATACCACGGGAGCAGCTCTGCAGGAGTGCCTGCACAGAGTGCTGCTACACTGGATGCAGGAGAAAAGCAGAAAGGGACATGACAACTGCGTCAGGACTCCAGAAAGCAAAGCTCACAAAGGATTGGTGAGCTGTGCAATGACTCAGCAGGAAATAACAAAAAAGCAACAAAAACCAAATAAACCAGCAGCTGATAGGCAAGTCTTTTCAGTGAGGACAGGTACTATAAAAAAGTAAAGTAATAAAGAGACAGAAGCAGAGCTCCCAGGCTGGAATTCTCTGTCTCTGCTTCTTGTCCATTCCATTCCAATCCTCTCCCAGCACACCTGAGCTGGCAGAGGAGCAGGAAAGCCTGGCTTTAACCCCAGCCTCCCAGCACCTGCCAGGCTTGCTGCAAAGGTGATTTTCTTGGTGAGTAATGTGAGAGGAAGCTACAGCCCAGTCAGAAGTCAGGAAAGCACAGAGCAGACAGAATGCCAGCCTTGAGAACCCAGGGAAAGGAGCGGGCATGCAGCAAAGCAGGAGAGGCAGCCTGCTGCCCTGCCAGGCCCAGGAACACAGTCAGGACAGGAAGGGGACAGAGCATCCCTGCACCTCCTCAGCTGTTCTCCTGAGCATGAAATTCCACCTCCTGTTTCTCCTGCATAACTTTCCAGGAGGGCTCTGCCGTGACTGTTGAGGCTCAACAGCTCCTCCTGGAATGGTAAGATTAAATATAATCTGTTAAACAGAGGTAACATGCTCCAACCAGATGGACGAGCAAGACAAGCTGTGCAGATTTCACTTCTCAGTTTGAACATATTCTCACTCACCCTCTCCTTTGCAAACCTTTATGCAAATAGCTTTTCAAGAACATTTAATCCTCCACCCACCCAAATTACCACAGCAGCATCACTGTCCCTTCAGTCTGGAGCCCAGAGAGACCCCAAGGCACCGGGCGTCACTCTGGCCCGAGCCAGGTGACATTCAGTGACATTTGAGCAGATGCTCATGTGCTCTGCAAGGAAGGAGGAGAAAGGAGATGCATCAGGTAACTGCAATTCCTTTCCATCACTCCTTCCTGGCAAACCCAATCCCTTGCAAAGCAATGTGTCTTATCTCTGCCTTTTGAATTTCACCTGGCCCGGATCCACTGGCGTCAGTTCTGCATCTCTGCCACCATTCTGCTTCTGCACTAAGGTAATAAAAGAGGAGAGGATGCCAACAGCTCCTCTGTGCAGCAGAATAACTGTGTAAGCATGTTGGCTGGAGCGGGGAACCATAAAATCAGAGGCGAGGGGAGAAAAGGGCAGCTGAAAGGTAACAGCACTACAAATGATACTCTCTAAACTTTCTCCTTTGCCATCACAGCACCCCTGACAACACAAGCGGTGAAAACTACTGAGAAAATTAACCCTGCAAGGCAAGGGAACATGAGTGGCACACAGGATTACGTGTGTTAGAAGAGCTGGCAGTGAGGGATCAAGGGGGATCCTGGCCTGATGTGTCACAAGCAGTTACAGTTAGAAACAGGAAGCCACGGTGAGGACAATCACAACATCTGCAACATCCTCCTGATGTCTGTGTCAACATCCAGCCCGCCCAGCACCTCAGGCACAGCTCAGGGGACAGCTCTGGGGTTGGAATGAACATGAACAATCCTGCTGAAAATACAACCCACGTTCCAACCTTCTTTCAAAAGACCAACAGGAATAACACAAAATTTTTCACTGAAGTAATTTTTCTACTTGAGCCGTGCAGCTCTTCACAATTAAGTGAAAATGTTCCTGTAAAACAGCTATTTTTGTTACTCCTTCTTTAAAAATGGTGTAAATAATGCACAAGAAGACTCAGCACTGCCTTAGTCAGTGAAGCCTGGAATAAAACCCAAGAGTGCTGGCTGCTGTCTGTCCTCCATAAAAGCCTTCTCTCCACAAAACCTGACCATGGGCACTTTTTTAACCCATGCTGACAATGTTTGCACACTGACACTGAGGAAGAACATTCCCCCTCCCAGGAGCTCCCAAAATGCTGAGCTTTGGGGGAAGGAGTTGCGTAACTCTAAGGAAGCATAAACTACATGAATTGTTAATTTTCAGCATGACTAAGGTAACACTTTATTCCAGTTGCATCACAGCAGAGGCTGGAATATTTCACTGCAACCTTCAATTGTCCTGACTCATGCTGTCAGTAATAAAATACCCTCTTGGGAAAACAAATAAATAGACAAATAAAGCCTTAAAGATTTAGTTAAGTACCTACCAGTGAAAACACACTGTCCATTATTTTGAAGGCACTCAAAAAGGTTGCAGGTGTGATGTGCAAGAGCAAGTGATGAAGGGATTTACAGCTTTGTCACTCTGACAAGGGGAAAAAAAAAAACACAAAACACAACAACCAAGAAAGGAAGTGTGAAGCAGCTTTTCAAAGCATTTGTCTCAAGCACCCAAAGGGTTGTCTGGAAAATGAAAGCATTTCTATTCCACTGGCACTTGTGCAGAGCAGCAGGATAATGAAGTGACTGGGCTATTGCCCTTCCCAAAGCAATAAGATCTTGCTGAAAGCAGCACACATTAATCTCAGAGCCCAGGGAAAGGGCACTAAACTGCTCTGCCAGCCTCTTCCCCCTTCTCCCAGTAATCAGGGTCATTTTAGAACTGACACCTGCAACAGAGACCTTTTAGAGCATAATGAACAACTCAGCAAAAAGAGAAGATTGTGAGAGAATGGGTAAAAATAAAAATACCGTGAGCAAAGGAGTAAAATTACAAGATATTACGCAGCCTCAGTGAACAGGGCAGCCTGACAACTGCACTTCCAGAGACTCCTGGTGAGGATGGGGCTTACAGGGCACGGAACAGGCAATGAACTGTCCTGGAAAATACCTGCTCCTTGCTCCCACATCACCCCCACGCTGTTGGAGTGCTTTGAAAAGACAGTTCCTCTTGTCATCAGGGCAGGGAAAAGCCCAGTGCAACAAAACTGGGCCTGTAACCATCCCTAAATGTCCTTGCCAGAGGACTGGGATTTCCTGCAGCCACGATGCGGGTGTCAGAAATCTGACAGAGCCAGGAGCTGAGTCCCTCTGAAGGTTCATTCCTGGGCCAGGCTCCTCTCCCTGCCCTCCCCAGAACAGGGCTGCTGGCTTCCCCCAGGGATGTGACTCGGTGATCGGTGTCCCCCTCTCTGCTCCAGGGCAGTTCACAGAGTGG
Organism: Thryothorus ludovicianus; assembly: GCA_013397245.1. Lineage (NCBI taxonomy): Eukaryota > Metazoa > Chordata > Aves > Passeriformes > Certhiidae > Thryothorus > Thryothorus ludovicianus. The sequence continues at coordinate 75,854 of VZTB01018383.1, forward strand.
GACTCTATTCCATGTGACAGCCCAAGCCACAGCTCCTTCTCTCCCAGAGCTTTTTGTTCCCAGACACAAACGAGCTCACTGAAACATTCTCTGCAAACTTTGTAAGGAAATTGAGGTGGGTTTTTTAAAATATTTTTTCCTTATCTGGAAAAACATTTCATAAACCATGAAGACACAAAACAGGTTGGGTTGGGAAGGAGCTTAAAGAAACCCTGCCACAGACAGGGACACCTTCCACTATCCTAAGATGCTCCAAGCCCTGGCCTTGGACACTTCCAGGGATCCAGGGGCAGCCACAGCTTCTCTGGGCACCCTGTGCCAGGGCCTCAACACCCTCACACGGTGAAGAATTTCTCCTTAACATCCCATCCAACCCTGCCCTCTGGCAGTGGGATGCCATTCTCCTTTCTCCTGGCACTGCAGGATTTTCAATTTAACTATGAAAGCCCTTTAAGCAAAACCTAAGTGATCTCTAAGCTACATAAGTGACCTCTTCAAGCTTGCTCTGCTTTATTTTTCAGGTAGTATCTGAACAGGCAACACAACTCAGACCTGATGCCTCCCATTATGCCATGGAGGGAGCACAGTTAGTGAAAAATACAAACCTTTCTGTTCCTGAATGGAGATTGATATCTTTTTGTATTCCCATTATATAATTAATGTTTTCAACGCACTTCTTTTATTGTAAATGCAGCAGTAATTGAGTATCTTCTCTAAAAATAACATGATTTTATTTTCCCTTGCAAACAGATCCAGTGTACAGCTAGAACAGAAGATTTCCAGCCACATAAAAATGTGTCTGCACGTGAAGCTTCCTGCTAGACCACACTCACATCATGCCAACACTTCCCACTTTCCCAGCTCCCACCAACAGCCAGCACCAACCCTTTGCACACAAAGCAACACACCCAGGAATGGTGACAGAAAACAGGGAACCAGCCCCTTTCTCAGCTCTGATGTCTGTTTTCCCCCTGACATGCTGCCACAGACTCATTACTGCACAGAGTCAGTCAGGGTCAATTCACTTCTGTGAGCACACTCAAGTAGCAAAAGGCATCATTTTTCTGAAGTTCTGAGGTTCATAACAGTGGCCAAAGGTATCCCTCGGTGTGCTGGTTTTTCCATCCTGTTCTGCTGGCACAGAAAGTGTCAAACATCAGTGGGTACTGTTTCTCTGACTGACTGACTTAAGGAGTGTTTTAGGATAGGTAGGAAATGGGGAACATTTGGGAAACCATGTTAGAGAGACAAGGCATCAGTAGCCTTATAAATACTTTATTTATGGCACCAGTAAAAACAAGAATATTTCACCCCATCAGAGTACACACCTGCACATATTCTAATGTACTCATTGGCTGTTGCCTTCCTTTATATTCCTTATTTCTCTGAAGAGAGCTGTACCCCAATTTTTAAGAAATACATGTCCAAAGGTAAAATCAAGAGTGGGCAAACAACAAGTATCCAGAAGGACCTGCAGTTTCTGTTTCAATATTCCCCCTCTCTAACAGTGCTGAACACACTAAAGCTCCTTCCCAAACCAGTATTTCCTGTTTGCTCCCTGTGCTGCACAGGTGACTGAGCTCCCTGCTGATCAGCACTTCCAGAACCCGATGGATGATGATAAAACACCTTCAAAGCCCTAGCTACTGCAGGAATCAACACTGGCCACAGCTTTCCACACACAACCTGGCAGCCAAAGGGGCTGGAGCACAGAGAGCTCAGTAGGTGACACCTCCAAACTCCATCCACCACCACAGCATCCATTCCATCCATAATTACACAACTCCTTTTTACCAGGACGCAGCAGACTGAGGTTATTTCCTACAAGCCTTCCTGTTTTTTAGACTTTGCTTGTCCTCAGCACCAAGGAAATTTTGTGTCTGTACAAGACAGAATGGGCCAAAAACCTTACCTTCTGTTCTTTTATGAGCCACTGGGGATTTGTCAAAAATATTCCCGGAGCAGAAGCACATCCTGATTCAGAAAGGGGCCAGGCACTAATTAAACATCCTGTGTGTGCAGCAGCAAGGGTTTTACGTCTCACTAGTGTCTGTTTCCAATGTCATATCCAATGTCTATTTCTTGTTAGCTGTAATCAGATCCAAAATCTCATTTACAAAGTCTGCATCAGGCAGAGCAGCACCTTTCTTCCCAGTGTCACTGTGGAGTTTGTGAAACATTACATACTCCAAAGTCAAGGTGGTATTTCAGTTATTTCAACAGGTTACACAAAAATAATAAAAAAATAGAGATCCAAGTTGCTGTCATTTCCCTCTGGGAGGCACAGAACAACTCCACGAGGCAGGGAACGTTATCCCAGTGTCTCTTCAAGGACCTGAAACTCCCCCTCGACCCAGGCAGAAGAGAAGATGAGGTTACCTGCTGATCCTCTGCAAATATTTATAAAGCCCTACACAAAACAGGAGATGCTGCCACAGAAATTCACAATTTTGTGTGAAGCTGTACTTAAAATCCCCTGCAAAGGGAAGAAGAAGTGTGTGCATTAACAATACACATGCAGAAAAAATGTCCTGCTGCTGATTTTCAAGGAGCTGAGGAGAAATGGGGAAATATTTTTACTGCCAGACCAACCCCCAGGATCTACAAGACCTGTCCTTGGGACTGGCCATGACTTTGAATTATAAGCACATTAAAACAATGTTATAATTTCTCACCATTTCAGTGCAAGTCTCTCAGCATTTCATATTTTCAAAACTCCAGTCATGGAGTCAAACTGTGATGAAATATTCTCAGTTTTCATTATAATTATTAAATTATCTTGTGGAGGAAAGGTGGACAACATGACCCATCCTGCAGTTAAAAACTCGAACTGGAGGGCAAGTAAAATTACAATCAAAGCACACCTTGAAAGGCATCATTTTTAAAGCCAGATTTGTGATTTTCAGTAACTTGATAGCTGTTTTTTAAATGCCAGAGGGGTCAAGTCCTGCTACAGATGAAAGATCACTGCAAAAGGTGAGCATTTCTTTAAAATGAATCCTTGGGTACAGAAATAAAGTGTTTTTTGCTCGGGCTCACAGCCAGGAGTCAGTGCTGGACCAGAGGGACCCTTCACCCCACCCTGAGGTGGCCACAGGCGGGCCCTGGCCAGAGGAAATGCAGCATCAATGGATAGAGAAAAAGCCAAAACTCTCCCTGGGAGATGACAGGAATGTGTTTTAATCAGACAGATTTCAGACACAAGTGCCAACTTATAAAAGGTTAGTTCCCTACACCAGAAAAACCAACCAAGCACATGAAGGAGAAATCCACACTGCAAATACTCATGGACTTGTTTTCCATTTCGGAAAGGAAGGGAGAAGGGGGAAGGAAGGGGAGGAGATGCAATATATGTAAGTGCATTTTATCTTTTTCACTCTACTCTTGTGCACACATAATTTTAGCGATTTTTAGTCCATCTCAAAGGTACAGCATTCTCCTAACAGCACTGCATGGCAGCTCTGAGACGGGCCTCTCTTTCACCCAGCTTTATCTCATTCCTTGACCTAACAGCTGCTCCCAAAGCCAGTCAGATCTGCCAGTGCAGCACTTGTGAAGAAAGAACAGAAAATACACCATTACCTCATATCACTCCAGATACTTTTTCCCTTTTCATGCTTGGTTGTTCTATTTACTAGGAGAATTAACCCCACTGTACACAGATCCGAGGACTAAACACAAAGAAAACACATAACTGAAAATACACTGGAATTTTCTGTTGTTAATTTCTGCCACAATAGTTTATAGTGTGGAGAGCAGAGTTCACAGGGCGTGAGAGGTGAGTTTATAAGGTATGAAGACAGTCAAAAACCTCAAAAATAGTTTACCAAGTCAGCTTGAACTTTTCCCCTTTCAGTAATATTTTCCAGCAATTTGACATCACAGCTAGGTGGTGTTAGCACCCAAGTACATAATTTTTAACACCCTTCCTACTGCTCAAAGGGGCAGAAAGTGTTACAAAGGCCCAGGAGGAGGTTCCCACCCCATGAAACAGCAGGGTATGCTTTCACCATTGTTCCAAAGCCACTGAAATGTGCAATTATAGAGCATTCCTCATGTGTCATTAAACCTATCTCCACAGAATCCAGTGTGTGGTAAAACCCCTGAGTGGAAGCACTCTCTCCAAGGGCTGTGCTCCAGGACGTAGGAGTTGCTCTGAAGCACCCTGGTGCTCAGGCACAGGGAGCAGGGCCACTGATAACCCGTGAACCATTCATTCTGCACAGACTCCTTTTTGGGTCCTCTGCTGCAAACGAACCCATCCTGAATGCACACAGAACTCATGCACACAGCAGCACGGTCAAAGCCCTGCCCTGCAGCCCCTGCAGCCCCTGCAGCCCCTGCAGCCCCTGCAGCCCCTGCAGCCCCTGCAGCCCCTGCAGCCCCTGCAGCCCCTGCAGCCGAGCCCTTTGTGCCCGCAGCGATGGCTGCTGGGGCTCTGTGCTGGCAGGGCTCAGCACCAGGAGCCAGCAGCAGCTGCATTGCAGCTGCCAGCCCTGCTCCATTGCAGCCGGCAGCCCTGCTCCATTGCAGCCGGCAGCCCTGCTCCACTGCAGCTGCCAGCCCTGCTCCATTGCAGCTGCCAGCCCTGCTCCATTGCAGCTGCCAGCCCTGCTCCATTGCAGCTGCCAGCCCTGCTCCATTGCAGCTGCCAGCCCTGCTCCACTGCAGCTGCCAGCCCTGCTCCATTGCAGCTGCCAGCCCTGCTCCATTGCAGCTGCCAGCCCTGCTCCATTGCAGCTGCCAGCCCTGCTCCACTGCAGCTGCCAGCCCTGCTCCCCCTGCTCCATTGCAGCTGCCAGCCCTGCTCCACTGCAGCTGCCAGCCCTGCTCCTCCTGCTCCATTGCAGCTGCCAGCCCTGCTCCCCTGCTCCTCACACAGGGTCCAGCAGGGCCCGAGTGCTCCAGCTCTGTCTTGTGGGGCTTTCCCGGCTGCCACCGCCGCAGCGCAGTCAAGCACAAATTCCACTGCTCACTGACTGAAACTAATCCACAGCATTTGCAACCATTCCCCCACCAAACAAGACATGAGAAATAGGGAAAATCAGAATCGAGGAGCTGAATTCAACAGTCCTGGAAGGGAAATCTTTATCTTCACAGAGTACTGCGGCCAAGTGGCTCAGATTTTCCCTTGCCAATGGTTCCAACATGAGCGCAGAACTGATTAACAAATTCTCAGGGGAATAAAGTTCTCTCCTGAAATTCATAAGCTGCAAAGCCATGACCAGGATTGATGTTGTCTACACCCAACAGCTGTGCAGACCCTACAAATCCCACAATTCTTGCTAAAGGGACAGTGACAGCAGCAGCCAAGCACCTTTGGTCTACCAGCCCCAAATGGAGAGAACACAACAACAAATAAAAGGAGTTTTGCCATTTGTCTGTGAATTTTGAAAATTAAAAGTGTCTTGGATATGTATTTTAAATTAGAAAAGAGGTGACTCTGAGCCTAAAAAGCAAGGAAAGAGATTGGAAAAGGTCAGCACAAACAGGCTCCATACAAAACAGAACATTGTACTCAGGGTCTGTCAGCCACTGGAATTATTTGTGAGCAGCTGCTCCTGAGAAGTTCCATGTGTGGTCAAGCACTGAAAAGAATGTGCTCAAATCCAGGGACATTTGCTGGAGAAAAGGTTTTTGTGTGATTCCTATGTCTCTGATGTTGGTTAACACTGAGGAGTGGAGAAAAGCTGTATTATTTCTGCAAGTCATCAGTTCTGCACACATGGGAAAAAGCAACATCTCTGCCAAGGTTCTACCACTCCAGAACTGAGGAAAAGCCTTTTTTGTCAGCTGCAGAGACACCACTGGAAAACTGGGGGAAATTATTAAACATGAGGCATGGACTTTGCACAGAAAAGGCTGTGAGCTGGGGAGATGTCCAGGGAGATCTAACACAGATTTGGGCAGGTTTCCATTAAGTATGTGATGGAAATGTTATCATCTCAACAAGGCTAAAAACAATGCATAAACATAGCCCAGGAGCACAACACAGTTTCAGAATCAATACTTAGTTGGAGTTTTGGTTCATTCTGTGCTGCATATATATATA